>JARHVA010001121.1:2865000-3167500 GCA_037957365.1 Torreya grandis
AAATCCACAAAATATAAATGAAATGAGAGCATAATACTTGAATAGAGAACTAACCTACATTGAGGTGGAAATATTCAAAGTCCTTAAAATAAGAAGATAATATAAAATACATTGTGAATGGTATATGCTTGGTTGAACAATGACACACATGAACTTTGACTTAATCAAGTGTTAATCTCTAGGTTGCATATTGAAAGGATTAGCTGGCTTATTTATTCTTAAGGATTTCTTTTATCCTAATCAGGGTATATATTCTTAAGGATTTCATATACCCTAATTAAGATAAATGAAATCCTTATAATTAGGATATATATATATATATATCCTAATTATAAGGATTTCATTTATCTTAATTAGGGTATATGAAATCCTTAAGAATATATACCCTGATTAGGATAAAAGAAATCCTTAAGAATAAATAAGCCAGCTAATCCTTTCAATATGCAACCTAGAGATTAACAGTCAAAGGTCATGTGTGTCATTGTTCAACCAAACATATACCATGAAATCCATAGATTAAGGTCATATCATCCCCCATATTCAAACTAAAATTGTCCACAACATCGTCCAACTATGTGTTATGTTCCTAAATATAACATATTTTATCCTATTATTTACACTAATTTTGGTTCTTACAAAAAATAGGTATAAGCAAACTAAAATTATATAAATCTAAGTGTTCATAACTTAAATAAATAAAATAAAATCTATCCAAGATGTTAAATAATATAAATAATCCCAAGTGTCACAAATTTAATGTAAAACAAATCAATGAATTGATAATTAGGTTAAGAAACGATCACACCTTGACTATTTTGTAAATATGAGTTTGTATTATGACCATGTTGACTATATTTGACCAAATCTTGAATTTTTTTACCTATGCATTTCTATGAGATATACCCATACTTTTACATGCATGATATAGATAAGCTAAGCTACAACAAGTATAAAAACTTTGGTTTTGCACCTATGAAATTGGGTGTGTCTATTTAGGGATTCATAGTCTAGTATTTTTGGTCTTGTTCACTGTCTTAAATATTTTTAATATACATTAAATTCAACAATGTTCAGGGTGAAATATGTTGTGTGATTGAATCTTCACTTTGAGCTATCTTTCACACTCCTAAAAAAATAAAATTAATGGAATTAGGAAACCATTGTAGAAATATTGCAAACTATGTATCCCACACATTTAAAATCAGACTTCTACATAGTTCTTGTGGTGTGTGAATGAAATATGTCAAGGGTTTCAACCTCTTATTCCATATAAGTGACCAATGCAAATACTAAAGTCTAACTACCATATTTTGGCACAAATGATATTGTATATATACCAATATGGATAAATGTTGCAAGTTTATACGATTTGATTTAATGAAGCACAACTCAAGTGGAAAATCTTGGTTTTAAGATTTTCCTTTGGTGAAACAGGGTGTTAAATTTTCTCCTACTTCATTCTCTTCCTTTATATAACAAATCTTTGTCTTCTATCTATTTAATGGATTAATAATGCCTTTTATTTATAAGAAGATTGAAGACGATTAAAGTATGTTTGCTATTTTTTTAATTTAAAAATGGGCGTTAAGGCTCATGACCAATGGTAGATAAGAGACACATACATAGATTTAAAATAGACAAACTTGTATAAATGTGGGTTTGTCTAGGATGAACCTATACATGTAGGTATTTTCCTAGTGGTTAAGCTAGGCTCTATTTCATAGAAAGGTTGGCTAATGGATAATATGTACTCAAACAATATAAATAGAATCCTTTTGGATAAATGTTGAATATTTTAAATCTTTATGGACCAAATATAGACTTATGTGGTGCTGGAACCATCATATAATTATGTTAAAATGTAAAAAATTTCCAACTAAGTTGAATTGGGCATAAAACACTATAATAAGGGTTTTTTGACAAATTTTTATGTCTAACAAATTCCCCTAATTTGATGTGGGTATGTGAGTGAAATGCTTACACATTTAAAATTATAAATACCAATAATTTGAAATTCAAAAAGAGAATAATGAAGAGTTTTGATCTTTCTCTTTCCAAGTTTCCATCCACACTTGATTAATTGATTTACTTGAAAAAAATTCTAATTTATATAGGTAGTTAAACTTATTTGAAACACATGCATTTTGTTTTAAAATTTTTGAATATTTTACAACTTGAAATTTCAAATTAGATATTAGAATTGAAATAAATCATAATAAGGAATACACATGTTTGGTATTTCCTCCAAGTGCCACCATAATTTTTGCATCTCCAAAATTTTTATAGGTGTTGAAAACATAGCCCAACACTTCCTTGTGAGAGTCAATAGTGATTAAATCATAGACAATACACTCTAATTGGAGTCACCAACACCTAATCCAATTATTGGTCAAGGTAGTAGATAGCTCATATTTGATCATTTTGTTCATTATTGAAATTGAAAATGCCTTTATATGCCCCCATTTTGAGGTAGGGGATGAAGATATTGTTACTAAAATCACTCATATATGTACTATATATAACACCTTAGTATTTAAACTTGGTAAACTTAGACCTTGGTTATTCCTCTCAGTTATATACCTTTCCCACTATCATAAGTATTGCATCAGATCTATCTTATGACCCTTGGCCTATCTCTTGGTTTGAACAATCTTATGTTGATAACCCAGACCCTCTATCTTTCCCATAATGCTTAAAATATATTTATCTTATGCCCATACAAGTTTTGATCATGTACCTATTTTTTAACTACCAGGACACAAGCATTATTCATAGAGCCCTACATCAAAACTAGTATCCTACACTAATGTAGGTGTCCAGTGTTATAAAGTCATCTAATTTTTAAATGAAATGTATCTTATTCATCAACATAAGTTTTTTAATGTGATATATTTCCTGATAGGAGTGGTATATATTTGCAATGATTCCTCATTCATTTCTAACCTAGTATTTACACTAAAGATCATTTAAAGAGCATTAAACTAACTAAATCTTCCATATTTATTTATATTTCCATATTAGTAATAAAGGCTACAAATCTATAGGTATGAATTATTGAAGGAACAACCCAAGAGCCCAATTTGCCAAGTTACAGCTAGTTCATTATTGTACTTGATTTTCACTTATTACACCATTTTACACACATAAACTAACACATTAGGGGAGAAATACATTAGTATAAGGCCCTATTTAGCGTAATGGATATGTAGTCAACACCCATTGATGGAGGGGTATTTGTGGTTAGCTTAACACCATGATCCCACTAACCCATTTTTTCTAAGGTAACATAAAGATGAAGAACTAGGGTTTAACAATTCCATGAGTAATATTCCATGACCCATATTTGAATGCACTAGAGTGAAGGTGAAGACAAACCTAAAATCATCTAGGTGGTCGAATCTTTTTCTAATAGTTATTCTACATAAGACAACTACGTCCAGTTCAAAAAATAGCATTGATGCTAATGTCCAAGGATGATGCTAGTATATATAGCTCCTAAGGAACTCAATTAAAAATTTGGTTACTATTTTAGAATCCTCTTCTAGTATCCTTCCTAATTTTTCCAAATCTAAAACTATGTTATCATTATAATTAGTTAAGTACATTATGTATTTGTCATTTACATATCTATCATAGTTTTACTTTATATTTTAAACCTATCTTAGTTTAATAAATTAAGCATATGTTATATCTAAGTTTAACATTTAATTGGCATGCTATAGATCTAATTATCACCCTTGTTCATTATAATTTATATATTACTAAACCTATTTACTAAATTAGGATCCACAACTAAATTTAGGGTTAAAAATTTGGTGAACCCGATTCATATGAATGCAAACATTTCTAATTCTTATTTTTTTTAGCTAGCTAGGGTTTAAGATTACTATATTTTTTCATTTCCTACTTATATAATTTTTCATGCAACCTATGCATAACCCTATATCGGTAGGTGTGACTATTTAACTCATTGAGATTCCCATCCCACCACATAATATGTCTTAAACCAATATATTATCTAGTCATATTGGTCATGATGATACTAATGTTGAGAATGAAAAACAAAGTAATGAGGTTATCATAGAAGAAGATTCTGATAATGAAAACCATGAGTCTATAATGAAACCAATGATCATAAGAAAGTGGAATAAATTACATTATTTCATGAGCGTATTCATAAAAACCCTAAATATCTTGATGAAATCCTAAAAACCAGATTAGAAACTAAAAAATAAAAAATCATAGATGACCAAGCAGGTCTATCAAATGATCATGCTATTATAACCATGGGTCATCCCCATATACCAACAACCCTACTCCTAAAAACATGAAAACCTAATACTTTTAATTTGGGCACATTATATGTATTTCAAGCTTTGTTTCCTAAAAACACTAGTACTGCATCTACCATAGGGCTAACAAATGTTTCAACTCAAATACTAGTTTCAATTCTTATTACTACACAAACCATGTTCAATTATCCATTGTTGACTACTCAACTTAATAATTTAAACCCCAATGGATCTACAATTCAAACACTTATTCATGTTATAAATATGATTGAGGACAAGATTACAAAAATTGAACAAAATTCTTTAAAGTCTCTTCATTCTATTGGTTCTCAATATGTGCTACATAATCCACTTGCACTCGATATTTATTTGCACCCATTACCAACAATTTTTATTGCACTTAAGTATACATTTTATGATGGAAAGGGTGATAATGAAAAACATATTTGATCTTTTTATGTAGATTGCATTGAAAATGTATCTAATGATAAGATTTTGACCAAGTTATTCCCAACAAGCCTAAAGGACTATGATTTTAGGTGGTTATATGATTTATTTATCCAATACATGCAAGCATTAAAACCTATTTCAAATAAGGTTTTGGTACACTTTTCCATTAATATTTACAAAAAGGTTTCCTATGCTAAAATTGAAAAAATTAAACAAGGAACAAATGAACTTATTAACGAATATGTCTTGATGTACAAGATAATGTTGGCTAAAATGACTAATCCTATGAAAGATAAAGAGTTAAAAGACATATTCAATCAAATTTTGTTTACTCCTTTATGTGAGTTCATTTTTTTTAAGAAGTTCAAATATTTTGATGAATTATACCATCTTATATGAGACTATGAAAGTAATATTATTTCATTAAATAATCTTAAGTATGTATAAAACACACTAGATGCATCTACATCCAATATTATGTTTACAATAAAACCAAGTTATAAGGTAATATCTCCTAAACCTAAAAATGAAACAACCACCATGGTTAATGTAGTTTCATATTATCCTAATTGTATTATCTTATCTAATGCACCAAAGAGACAATTTACATGATTACCTAAGTCTCCCACTTTATTACTCCCATGGTTAATAGATTGTCATTTTATATCTCTCCATCATCTTATAGAGGTTGATATTAATAGACCTATACCCAAAATCTATGATGAAAATACTTATTGTGATTATAAATAGGGTCTAAGGCATTCTAAGACCAAATGCTTTACCTTGAAGCATAAGATCCAAAACCTCATTGATGACTAGAAAAGTACATTTGATGATCCTCCTAAGGAATAAGGTTCACAACCTAGTGTTCACTAGAAACAAATAATATTTGAAAATCCTTTGTAAGATCATTCTAATAAGGAAACATAAGTGTAAATGGAATATAATGCACATCATCTTCCAACATAGTATGATCATCCATTGGATGGGATACTTAATACAAATACATGGCAGATACCTCCTATGATTTAAATACCTTCTTTTACTTTCAATAATAATGAGGTTAAGGATAATGACTCTGATCTTCATTAGTTATTCATTAAAACATTCCTTGATCACCATCCTATACATAGTGTTATCATTGGTAATGGTGAAAGTGGAAATGTTTCCACCATGAAATTACTTATGCATCTAGGTTATACTCATCATGATTTTCATCCTTGAACTAGATCAATTAGATCATTTGATGGGACCTCTTAGAAGGTTCTCGGTGACATTTAATACATTTATAGGTTAGTACCACACATATGGTTACTACCTTTTAATTTATATCTTCCATGGGAATCTTTAATATGTTATTAGGAAGACCTTAGATCCACTTGACTAAGAAAAATTTATACCTAGGCAGCTAATTATCAAATGCACTAAGGTTAATCAACTATAAAAGGGTAAGCAACAACTGATCCTTTTTACTAGGTAGTTAGTATTTGAGAGACCATTACATCAAAGACATACAATGGATTCCATGAAATCCTCATATTATATTACACACCATATTCAAACATCTAAAGCACCTAAAAATGTTTCCACTATTATTATTCCAAATAAACTACAAAACACAAAAAGATGGGTTACATAAACCCCTATCCCTTACATTATTAATTTGAAACCTCTGAACCCTATTATATATACATAAAGAATCAAAAATACTATAGTGACATATATTGCACCTATACATGGCACTAGAATTATAGAATCAAAAATAGTAACTAGAATTCACAAATGACACAGAATATGAGAGACAATACACAATCTTGTATTAATACTCATCCAGAAAGAAAATACAATAAAGAAGATGCCACCTCTTCTCACACCTCTGTGAGGCTTCCCACACCTCAAGGGCTCCCAGTAATTCTCAATCAAGAGTTCACTCTCCTACCAAAAATGGTCCCAACACACAACTCAAACACAGAGTTGGTGCTCACCTCCAACCAGTCAGTAATAACACTGCCAATACCAAGCACTCAAAAGTACTTCAAGTAGATCTCCCATGAACTTGCAACAACCTACAACTCAAATGATCTTACTTACCATGTAGAACTTCTTTCTGATCTTGCAATAACCTACAGATCACCATGTTCTTACAATTGGAAGGATCTACCTTGCCTTCCTCTATTTGATCTCATTACAATACATGCTAATGGGTCTATAAATAGATCCCATACTAAACAATGACTTAGACTTATAATTTACAATAATTAGACATGCAACTTAAGACCAAAAATAGCCATTACATGTAAACAACTGGTTCAACAAACTAACTGTTCATGCAACAAATAGTTTTCAAACTGCACAGGTGACCAGCGTCTGTCCCTGTCTGTCTGGAGATGACCGATGTTGGCTGACTCTTGCCGATGTTGGTTGAATTCTGCATTATAGATGACCGACATTGGTTTCTCTACCGACGTTGGTTTCCCTATAACTCAACAACTCCTCCATGTTAGTTTGTTGAACCAGTTGTTTTCAAGATTAGGGAGGAGATCTAAAAGCACAATTGATTACCATGTACAAGCAACTAAATGTAGAATTTAACTAGAAGTAACAAGTAACTAGAAATCAGAAATAGCACAAAATATGAGAGGCAACACATAATTGTATTCAACTCATTCCAAAAGGAAATTACAATAAAGAAAAGGCCAACCGACATTGGTCAGAGGTCGACAAAAAGCAACTGACATCGGTCAGGAGTCAGCCAACATCGGTCACCTCTAGATAGACAGGGACCGACATCGGTCGCCTGTGCGGTTCTAGAACTGCTTGTTGATAAACAGTTAATTTGTTGAACCGGTTATTTGCATGTTAAAGACCAATTCAAGTTTTGAGCCGCTTGTCTAATTATTATATGCATGGGATTTATATAATAGACTCATGGGTTATATTATAAAGTGTAGAACCATAAGAGTTCTTTGATGGTAGAATCACAAGGGTTCTTTTAGGTATGTAAGATCAGGTTGATCTGTAGGTTATTGCAAGATTAGGGAGGAGATCTACATAGGTAAGTAAGATCAGTTGATCTGCAGGGGTGTGTGTGTGTGAGGTCAAAGGTAGATCTATGGGGTATCAAGATCAAAGGTGATAGCAACACATCAAGGAGCAAGATCAGGTGAGATCTACTTAGAGTACTAGTTTGTACTCAATTGTACTGGTAGTATTGACACTGACTAGTTGAGGTGAACAATAGCTCTGTGTTAGCCATTTGTTGTGACCTATATTGAGAGAAGATAACTCTTGAGGGAAGATTATTGGTATGCCCATGAAGTGGATGAAAGAGTGTGATATCTTTATTGTAATTTCCTTTTGGAATGAGTTGAATACAATTGTGTGTTGCCTCTCATATTCTGTGTTATTTCTAATTTCTAGTTACTTGTTACTTTTAGTTAAATTCTACATTTAGTTTCTTGTACATGGTAATCAATTATGCTCCTAGATCCTATCAATTGGTATCAGAGCAAGGTTATAGGGAGCAGGTTTATGTTTGATTACAAGTCACTCTCAGGGGTTTTTGATTGAGTGGGAGTATAGCAATGGCAGAAGAAAGTAAGTTGAGAATGGAGAAATTCAGACATAGGCATAGCACCACAAGGTGTGTGGTGGTTGGTCTTCAAGATTGATATTAAAGAGGGATACAAGCTAGGATACAGATTAGACAATGTACTGGTACAGGTACAAGTGTAACTATTTATCTCCAAGTGGGAGTGGAGATAAAAGCTTCACCTGGATGCAAACATGGAGGAGGTAGTTGAGTGTCACAGTCACTGATGTCGATAGGCCAATCGACGTCGATCAGAGGTTGATAGAAAGAAACTGACATCGGTCAGGAGTCAACTTATGTCGATCACCTCTAGATAGATAGGGACCAACATCGATCACCTATGTGGTTCCAAAATTGCTTGTCGATAGATAGTTAGTTTGTTGAACCGGTTGTTTGCATGTTAAAGACTAATTCGAGTCTTGAGCCGCTTGTCTAATTATTGTATGCATGGGATCTATATAATAGACTAATGGGCTGTATTGTAAAGTGTAGAACCAGAAGAGTTCTTCCATGGTAGAATCACAAGGGTTCTTCCAGGTATGTAAGATCAGGTTGATCCGTAGGTTGTTGCAAGATTAGGGAGGAGATATACAAGCACAATTGATTATCTCAAGTGTCTCTCTTTGGGGATCCCTTATTATCTTTAATAATAATAAATATGGAACCTTGAGGCTTTACATCAATTAATAAGTTCTGAACAAGTTCACTATAAAGATTAAGTACCCCATTCCCATAATTAATGATCTCTTTGATCAAATGAAAGGGGATATGGTGTTAATTTAATATTGATCTTTGATCAAGGTATCACCAACTTTGTATCAAGTATTAGGATGCATATAAGACAAACTTTATAACAAGGTATGGTCATTATGATTTCACAATGATGCCATTTAGTTTAGTTAATGCCCCTAATACCTTTATGAATTTGATGAATAGATTTTTAAAGGATCTTTTTTATCATGTTTTGATTATGTTCATGGATGAAATTATAGTTTATTCCAAGAATGATAATGACCATGAATAATACTTTCACTTATTATTTCAAAGCCTAAGTCAATATAATATGTTTGAGAAACTTTTTAAGAGCTCATTTTCCAATGTAAGATTCATTAATTGGGACACATCATCTTTAGGGTAGGTATTTTATTGGACCATGTAAAAAATAAATCCATTATATAGTGGCCAAAGCCATTAAGAATGTACATAAAGTGTGTATCTTCATGATTTTATCAAGATACTATAGAAGGTTTGTTGAATTTTTTCTAGAATTGATAACCCTATCACTTCATTCAAGGATAAACAGAAAACATTTATGTGGTCTTATTAATGTAATAATCCTATTGAATTTAAAAGAGCTTCTAACTTAAATTCTAATCCTTATTATACTAGATCCTAATGGTAATTTTAAGATCTAGGTAGACATTTGTAAGGGGGGCACTAGAGATATTTTGACCTAATATGATAATGCATATGATTCATGCAAGCTCAAGGTCCATGATCAGATATATCTAAATTGTAACTTATAATTGGTTAATTTGGTGCATTATATCAATCATTTGAAAATTTTCCTACTTTGGAAGCACTTTAAAGTGAATTTCTATCATTGCATTCTTGTGAATCTATTTTCCCAAGATGACTTAAATGCTAGGTAGTGTAGATGGTTGGAATTCATTATCATCTTGGATACTGATATTCCATATATCAGAGGTAAGGAATTGGATAATGAACTCATTTTAATGACATATTTTGTTGTTATATAAATATTGAGATTAAATTTTTATAGTGTTAATCTAGAACAATAGTTAATAGACCCTTAATATATAAACACTATTGTCAATCTAACCAATGCCACTATGGCAAAGGTTATAAAATTTATTATTTGGACTTATATGGAATTATAAGGTAAAAAGGTAGAATATATTTTTTTTATTATGAAAATATGAGGGAGAAAATATGTCACATGATTTGAAAATATTTTATTTTTGGTATGGTTTGAATAAATAGGTTATTTTTATGGAAAAATATCTAGAGTGTTATCATGTTAAAGTTGAACATTACCATCTAAGAGGCCTATTGTATACCCATAATGTTTCATAAGTAAAATGGGTTATAATATCCATGTATTTTATCTCTGTACTAACCAAATCTTGAGGTAGACATGATATAATCCTAGTGGTGATTGATAAACTCAGCAAATTTTTCCATTTCATTGTAATAAATATTGGTGATGACCCTATAATTGTCAAAAAAATTAATAATATTGTTCACCTTCATGGTGTTCTCAAAGTCATTATATCTGATAGATTAAATTTGTTTAATTATTATATTTGGTAAACTTTAATGTTTGCCTTTAGGGCAAAACTAAACTTTAGTTCAACATACCATCCTGAAATAGATGGCTAAACAAAAATGCTAAATTATGTAGTTAAATACATTTTGAGAATGTATGTAATGGATCAACAATCTAAATGGGAATACTAAATCCTTTAGTTTAATTGGAATAAAACAATACCTACCATTCTATTATAAAATGTCACCTTTGGAATCCTTGTATGGGTGGAGGTGTACGACTCCCTTTGGTTGGGATGGTTTGGGAATTCAGGTCATTATGGATTCAAAAACTCTTCATGAATATGATGAGAAAATGGATATTATCAATCAAAGAATAAATGTTTCCTATGACAAGAAAAGTAGATGTTGATCTAAAAATATCATGAATATCATTTGAATTCCATGATAAATTTTTACTATGAGATAGACCTCAAAAGAGATCGATAAATTTTGGTAAGGCATCAAAAACTGGATCCACAATATGTCGATCATTTTGACTTAGTATAGAATATTAGCCATGTTGCCTAATATTTAGATCATCCTCTCTTTCTCTCTAAAAAATACTTGATGTGTTTCATGTGTAATTATTGTATAAATATGTTTCTAATCCCTCCCATGTTTTAGATTAGAATAAGCGGTAGGTAGCATAGAAGGAGATGATTTATTTGGACCTCATCAAAATCTGAGCCCATTATAGTGTTGATATGTCAAAAATAAAATTAATGAAAGTTTTGGTCCAATGGGATCATCTAAGTGAGATTAGTGACACTTGGAAAGATTAAATCCTTTTCAGATAGCATTACCCTCACATTTTTGTGTAGGCCTTAGGAATGGTGCCTCTTTTAGGGGTGAACATCACAACCAACCCACGTAGATTGTGATCTTACTAGTTATTTCATTATTTTATATGATAATGTTACTATTTATAAGTTGGAACATGGTTTAACTTAACTACTTTACTAAATTAATGTTTAGTAATTCAGTTTTGGTTTTATATCATTACATGGTTATATTATTTCAATATGATTTCATGATTATTTTTATATGTCATTACTATTGATATCACTCTATAATTGTAGGTAATGACTAGTGGATGAGCTAGTTCTAATATTTAAATTACCACTCAATTGGCATACCCATATAATACTGGTAAATTAAAATTAAAATTTAATTTTAAAAAATCAGTTATGTCCACCAATTCCTCATGTTTTTAGTATTATGAGTTTAGTATACTATGTTTATTCTTTCTTAAGGAATTGATATGTTTGTTAAGCATCCGTCATTGGAATGTGCCCAATTTTGATGCTTTAAAGTTCTAATGTTGTTAAGTTGTGAGGTGTTTTCATCTATTAATTTACATATCAATTGTAACATGGTTTTGAAAGCCTCTTTGGAAGGAAGACAAGTGCAATTAAATTTTGGACATTATATTTGTGAAAAGTATGAAACCCTAACATATGACTGTAAGTGTCTATTGCTAGAGTTAAAATTTTGGGTTATTGGCCAAATTTTGAATAATGAAGTGCGTAATTTCTTCACTATTATGGAATGATCTCTTACTTATCTCTCCCATAGATGGCATATAGATAGCTAATGATATCAACCACAAATGTAATTAATTTTTGGTGTATTAACGTTTATGAATTATGTTGTGGGTTTTTATTAGTTTTGTAAATGTGTGTGAGCCTATTTTGGTGGACTTTATCTCACTCTTTCCTTTCTTGTTTCATTTTATTTTATGTTTTGTGTATGTCTTTTGAGTGTTTCCTTACATCCCAAAACTGATGGTTGGGTTAGTAGGTATTTTTATTACATCATAGATGGGATCATATGTATAATTTCATTTATTCACTCATCTCAATTCCAAAAAGGATAGAAGAGATAAATTTATGAATATGATATTATTTAGTTTCATTTATTGATGCCAATGATTGTTGAGACACGTGGAAAAATAACATGTATGGATAGAAGTGCCAAAACTATTGTATTAGTGATTATGTTGATTGTGTAACATTATCATTTGTAATGTATGGATGTGATGTTTTTTTATTATACTATTGGATTAAATTATAAGTTTTTTATTAAATGGTTAATATTTATTAAATCATTAACATTGAAAATTATACTAAATTTTTCGTCTTATTCGATATGTTATTCATATTTTGAATTTTTTTGAATGATTTCAACACAATATTGTTTCAAGGAAAATCATGGTTAAAATAAATTCATCCACTTATTATATGGTTTTACATGTCCTGTGCATTTATGTGTTTATATTTGGGATTTTTTTTTATTATGGATGTTTTTGGACTATGCATTACTCAAAATTTTATTGTAATCGTATTTATTTGATAATATGTTTCTTCTACTGTATATGGATGTACATGATAGTAAAGTTGCATTACTTATCTAATTATGGTTTAAATTACGGTTTTATATTTGAAATAATCTATGTTTATTTTGAATAAATGTGAAGGGATAAAAATTCCATGCCAAAAACAAGGTCTACTTCCATCAGTGGATGAAACTTAATAGTTATTTGTTTGTCCTGGGCTAAGTTGTATGCTTAGTAAGTAGTGATTTGGTTTGGATTTGTTTCCAATATCATCATTGATTTATGGATCAGATGAATATATATATATATATATATATATATATATATATATATATATATATATATATGACATTTGATTAAATATTCTATTATTATTTAATTGTAGCATGAATTAATAAATTGCAATTATGTCTTAAACACCAATGGTAATTATTATTGGTATTGGCATGTGAATTTTATGATGTCTTATTTGCCTTATTGATAATTCATGATAAATTTAAGATTATTAAGTCCAATGAAATTATGATTATTTTGTATTTCACGTATAATTGAATATAAAACATATTTACCCTATTTTTTATTAGAAGCCTAAAAATGGTGACAAGTTAGTAATTTGGGCTAACAACGTGAGTTAAAATATTGGATGTGTGAAGTATAATTATGAAATCGATTAAATTACCTTATAAATTTTAATCCATTACATAAAGTGTCATTTCAAACGGATAATTAAGATGTGGAATAATAAGTGACTTTTAGTTTTGGTTAACTAATTGTATGTTTTAAGTATAAATAGATAAATGTTAAGACAATAAATGATTAGTGGGAGGTCAAAGGGTTGAAATATATTTGAATAATTAAATTATCCATGATACTATGATTGGTTTAATTTGTTTTATTACATTCCTTAGTTTCTCTATGAAATCCTTAAATTCCTTAAAGCAACATGATTGTTTACCAAGGTTTAAATGTGATCTCTTTAAAAATGATAATAAGAGATTAGTAATCCATTTCCTAATCAAAAATAATATTAATGGCTTCCATTAATGTTTTATATTGATTTTATTGACTTTATTTTTGGATAAAAAACTTACAAGAGTAGTTAACATTTGTTCATAAAGTATGTGGTAACTTATATAGGTATAATGTTTATTAAAAATGGAAAAACAAGACAACTAGATTTTATAATTATAGGTTTCCTTCTAGTTGATTCATTAACCCTCATGAGTTATGGTTGGTATTTAATAACTCATTTTTATAAAATTAGGGTTAATAATACACATTGTGAATATGTGTGGATTAAATGTTCTTTCATGGTAACATACTGGTATTATACTTACTTTTATGTGTTCAATCAAATTTGTGTAAAGTATGTAGTGGCATAGACAAAAGTGTTAAAAATGGTATAGTATTTTAGAAATAAGATCAAATGTGCTATTGTGATGGCTCTAAAGAATCATGATAATGTTTATGTTTATATGCAAGTAAATATATGATAACTACCAGACATGATGAGTCTATCTGATTATACTTGAATATCACATTACAATGGTCCATCAACCAAGTTCCTAATATGTATATTTGTTGTTAAAGCCTTTAGAAAAAGGATTTGATTTTTGGAATTTGGAATTCACAACCCTAAAAACTCAAAAAAAATGTAAATGGGTTTTGGGGTTCATGATATGCTCTTGATATAATTTAACTCTTTTATAGCATTATTTTTATTCTTAACTTCAAAAATAGTGACTAGTAGCTAAAATATTCACTCTAAATCCATTTTATTATCTTCAATAAGATTGAGTTTCTAATATTCTCATTTTCTATTTCATACCTTGAACCATATTTATTACCATTACACTAGTATCCCTCTCTATAGATTATGGATGTTTTGTGAATTATTATCCTTAAATTGCACTACTTTTCCTTTTCCTATTTAATGAGAATAATTGTTGCTTGGTCTCACACAAGGTGGGATTTTTCCTTTCATAATATTTCTTCTTGTCACTCTCTTCAACTTGCTAGTTTCTTGTTCAAACATTAGATTAATCTAAATTTCATATATTATTATCATTTTTTTCCTCTTATATTTATCTAATTTCACATCATTTATCCAATTATTTTATTATTAATGTTATGGAATGGTATAAGTAGTGGATGATATAGTATGAAAGGGAATGAATAATGGAGAGGTGAAATTAGGGTAAATTTTAGTGGTTATTCTTCATCAAATAATGAATATATTGGTTTTATAAATTTCCATTTGGATATTTTATAGGGTGGTGAACAATTTGGATCCACCTAAATTTTTAAAGTGCCATATTATCCTCAATAGTGAAATTATAGAATCAAAAATAGTAATTAGAATTCACAAATGACACAGAATATGAGAGACAATACGCAATCTTGTATTAATACTCATCCAGAAAGAAAATACAATAAAGAAGATGCCACCTCTTCTCACACCTCTGTGCGGCTTCCCACACCTCAAGGGCTCCCAGTAATTCTCAATCAAGAGTTCACTCTCCTACCAAAAATGGTCCCAACACACAACTCAAACACAGAGTTGATGTTCACCTCCAACCAGTCAGTAATAACACTGCCAGTACCAAGCACTCAAAAGTACTTCAAGTAGATCTCCCATGAACTTGCAACAACCTACAACTCAAATGATCTTACTTACCATTTAGAAATTCTTCCTGATCTTGCAATAACCTACAAATCACCATGTTCTTACAATTGGAAGGATCTACCTTGCCTTCCTCTATTTGATCTCATTACAATACATGCCAATGGGTCTATAAATAGATCCCATACTAAACAATAACTTAGACTTATAATTTACATTAATTAGACATGCAACTTAAGACCAAAAATAGCCATTACATGTAAACAACTGGTTCAACAAACTAACTGTTCATGCAACAAATAGTTTTTGAACCACACAGGCGACCAACGTCGGTCCCTATCTGTCTGGAGATGACCGATGTTGGCTAACTCTTGCCAATGTCAGTTGACTTCTGCATTGTAGATGACCGACATTGGTTTCTCTGTCGACGTTGTTTTCCCTGGAACTTAGCAACTCCTCCATGTTAGTTTGTTGAACCGGTTGTTTGCAATATTAGGGAGGAGATCTAAAAGCATAATTGATTACCATGTACAAGCAACTAAATGTAGAATTTAACTAGAAGTAACAAGTAACTAGAAATCAAAAATAGCACAGAATATGAGAGGCAACACATAATTGTATTCAACTCATTCCAAAAGGAAATTACAATAAAGAAAAGGCCAACCGACATTGGTCAGAGGTCAACAAAAAGCAACTAACATCGATCAAGAGTCGGCCGACATCGGTCACCTCCAGATAGACAGGGACCAACATCGGTCACCTGTGCGGTTTTAGAACTACTTGTTGATAGACAATTAGTTTGTTGAACCGGTTATTTGCATGTTAAAGACTAATTTGAGTTTTGAGCTGCTTGTCTAATTATTGTATGCATGGGATTTATATAATAGACTCATGGGCTATATTGTAAAGTGTAGAACCAGAAGAGTTCTTCCATGGTAGAATCACAAGGGTTCTTTTAGGTATGTAAGATCAGGTTGATCTGTAGGTTGTTGCAAGATCAGGGAGGAGATCTACATGGGTAAGTAAGATTGGTTGATCTGCAGGGGTGTGCATGTGTGAGGTCAAAGGTAGATCTATGGGGTAGCAAGATCAAAGGTGACAGCAACACATCAAGGAGCAAGATCAGGTGAGATCTACTTGGAGTACTAGTTTGTACTCAATTGTACTAGCAGTATTGACACTGACTGGTTGAGGTGAACAACAGCTCTGTGTTAGCCATTTGTTGTGACCTATATTGAGAGAAGATAACTCTTAAGGGAAGATTATTGGTATGCCCATGAAGTGGATGAAAGAGTGTGATCTCTTTATTTTAATTTCCTTTTGGAATGAGTTGAATACAATTGTGTGTTGCCTCTCATATTTTGTGTTATTTCCAATTTCTAGTTACTATTTACTTTTGGTTAAATTCCACATTTAGTTTCTTGTACATGGTAATCAATTGTGCTCCTAGATCCTATCAATTTGTATCAGAGCTAAGGTTATAGGGAGCAGGTTTATGTTTGATTACAAGTCACTCTCAGGGGTTTTTGATTGAGTGGGAGTATAGCAATGGCAGAAGAAAGTAAGTTGAGAATGGAGAAATTCAGACATAGGCGTAGCACCACAGGGTGTGTGGTGGTTGGTCTTCAAGATTGATCTTAAAGAGGGATACAAGCTAGGATACAGATTAGACAATGTACTAGTATAGGTACAAGTGTAACTATTTATCTCCAAGTGGGAGTGGAGCTAAAAGCTTCACCTAGAAATCGACGTCGGTCAGAGGTTGACAGAAAGCAACTAACATTGGTCAGGATTTAACTGACGTCAGTCACCTCTAGATAGATAGGGACCAACATCGATCACCTATGCGGTTCCAAAACTGCTTGTTGACAGATAGTTTGTTGAACCGGTTGTTTGCATGTTAAAGACTAATTCAAGTCTTGAGCCGCTTGTCTAATTATTGTATGCATGGGATCTATATAATAGACTCATGGGCTATATTGTAAAGTGTAGAACCATAAGAGTTCTTTCATGGTAGAATCACAAGGGTTCTTCCAGGTATGTAAGATCAGGTTGATCTGTAGGTTGTTGCAAGATTAGGGAGGAGATCTACAAGCACAACTGATTACCATGTACAAGTAACTAAATGCAAAATTTAACTAGAAGTAACAAGTAACTAGAAATTAGAAATAGCATGGAATATGAGAGGTAACACACAATTGTATTCAACTCATTCTAGAAGGAAATTATAATAAAGAGATCACACTCTTTCATCCACTTTATGGGCATACCAATAATATTCCCTCAAGAGTTATCTTCTCTCAATACAGGTCACAACAAATGGCTAACATAGAGCTATTGTTCACCTCAACTAGTCAGTGTCAATACTGCCAGTACAACTAAGTACAAACTGATACTCCAAGTAGATCTCACCTGATCTTGCTCTTTGATGTGTTGCTGTCACCTTTGATCTTGCTACCTCATAGATCTACCTTTGACCTCACACACACACACACCCCTATAGATCAACCAATCTTACTTACTCATGTAGATCTCCTCCCTGATCTTGCAACAACCTACAAATTAACTTGATCTTATAATTGGAAGGATCTACCTTGCCTTCTATTTGATCTCATTAAAATACATGCCAATGGGTCTATAAATAGATCTCATACTAAACAATAACTTAGACTTTTAATTTACAATAATTAGACACGCAACTTAAGACCAAAAATAGTCTTTACATGCAAATAACTAGTTCAACAAACTAACTGTTCATGCAACAAATAGTTCTGGAACCGTACAGGTGACTGACATTAGTCCCTATCTATCTAGAGATGACTGTCGTCAGCCGACTCCTACCAATGTCAATTGAATTTTGCACTGTAGATGACTGACGTTGGTTTCCCTACCAACGCCGGTTTCCCTGGAACTCAGCAACTCCTCCATGTTTGCATTGGTGAAGCTTTTAGCTGCACAACCTAACAACTTAGATGAGGATATCTTAGGAATCTCCTTAAATCATTTGAATACAAGTGAAAATAGTTTTTGGCATGCTTGGTTTGACTCTTAGTCCAAGAGGTTAAAATAATTTTGGTGTTGTCTTTCAATAATCAACCTTTTAAGGCATCTATCAAAGCATCAATAGCAAATCTAAAGTTACATCATCTAGTCAAGAATCCTAGGTATTCATTTTGAATATTGTTGATAACCATTTCTTATCTTCTTGCTTCTTAATGAAGTTCCATTATTTACCTTGGTGTTGAGTACTATTTTACACATGTTGGTGAGACATTTCAAGCTTATGGTATTCCCTATCAACAAGAACAAGTTATTAATTATCCCTATCATGATCCTTACCAGCTTCAACATGAAGTTTACTAGCTCTAACAAGAAGTGTATCATCCCATTCATGAAGTGTACCAGTCCTATAGCCAACCTTCTCAATGCCATGATCTTCCTAGTCAACCTAGCCATTTCTCAAGTCAATCCATTTCCACCTTCAAGCAAACTCTTTTGAGATATGATAAGTACATGTTGGATCTTGACACACAAAGGGGATATGGTCAAGATATTCCTAATCATCTTATTCATAAGGTGAGAGATGCATCAAAACTAGTCAAAAGAGAGTGGGCACATATTGAGAGAGCCAATTGGTAAAGGCTCATAAGTGAGATGTTAGATGTGAGTGGCTTGGTTTCTTCCTTAGAGGATAGGATACTAATTTGTGAAAGCCATCCTCATCATATTTATCAACCTTCAGATCAACTTCCCCAATATTTCTATCAGTCCTATTTGACCTTATTAATGAGCTAAATTGAGCTTACCAAATTCATCCTTTTCCCCATCAGTTGGAAGAGAGAGTTGAAAAGAGAAACCTTATGTTTAAAGCTAATCTTGATAGGTAGATTGAGTTGGATAATATGCATATGTATTATTATATATCATTATTAAAATAAGTGGAATATAATCCCTCATTTCTCTCTCCCATTACATCCCCATCTCAAGAAAATACCTCTAGATATGAGATTCTAAGTTGGAGACAAGGTCGAAAATATAAGCCTAACGAGATTCCAAGTTCCTTGAACACTTCATCCACTCCTCAAATTTCATCACCACCTCAAGAGAATATTTATATTACTAACATCTTAAGCTAGAGAAAGATAGTGGAATCATGGGGAAATAAATAGGATAGAAGCATTGTTGTACTCCTCATCCTCATGAAAATGGATATGAACTTCAAGAAAAAAATTCTAAGAGAAACTATCCAAGCAAATTGAAGAGTTAGAGTCAAAGATGAGATTGCTAAGTCAAGGTGTGATGGAAGGTCTAGAGCCCAAAAAAGATACTATGCCTAAACACGCCCCATATAACCTCCCTAAAGAGAGTGATCAATTTGGATTAGATTTAAATGAAGTGATTGTTAATTGCAAAGAAGATAACCAAGCTATTTTATCCCAAGGTCTGCCTACCCTTCAACAAAAACTCCCAAAAGAATCCCCTCTAATGCATTCTCAATCTAATTTTGAGCCCTATGTTCCACCTCCACAAATTAGTTCATATTGTCCTCACCCCATTAACCTTTGCTCTAATGGACCTAGGGTATGGGAACCTAAAGAGGATAAATTGGTTGAGGAAAAATCAAAACTCTTACGTGAGGAAAATGCAACTCCTTGTTAGCCTCATTGGGTTAGGTCATTAGATTTTAAGATGCTCAGTCTTGGTATTAGTAAGAAGGAGAAGGAGATGGAAGATCTTTTAGCCCTTGGTAATCAAGATCAAATTATGAAATTTTAGACATAATTTGAGATCCCTCAAGAGGTATTAAGTGTTGAAGAAGAGGTGACCCCTTGTGTTGAGTCTTCTTGTTTGGTTAATAATGAAGAATACATTTCTTGTGTTGAAGAGGAAATCTTGGATGAAGTTCTTTTGGATTCTAAGGAAAAGGATGAAGGAGTTTCTCTTATTTTTACCCTTCATGATGTTGATCAAAAAGAAGATGAGGACTTATGGTAGTAATTTGAAAACATTTACAATGAGTTTGAGTCTCTCAAGGGATATACTATTTTATTAGAGCTGATTACAAGTGATGATGAGCAAGATGAGATTGTCCAATATGTCATCTATGATCAGGAACAAAGTCCACATCAGCCTTTGGAGGTAAATACAAGCTTCTATTGGCCTCAATCTTCTAAGGAGCAAGAAATCATTCTTCTTGAAATCATGCCTACAAAGAAGGTACAAGTTGATCATGAGAAAGAGAGTAGGAAGCAATATGATGTATGTGTACATGAATAAGAGGAATACGTTTACATTTTTGACCTATTTGAAGATGGTCCACTTGAGATCATAAAATTTGAGGTACCAAGAAGTAGGTCTAATCTATCAAGTGTTAAATACAAAGAACAACATGCTTGGCACCATGATTCATCTCATGAAGAAGGAAATGCAAGAAAATTTCCTTTTTATCTTGGAAAGGGAGGTATGCTTAGTTTTTAATTTATATATAGTTTCTTATTCCTATTTTTTCTAAGTGTTTTGAGCACATGTGTGTCTTGTTAGTGTGTTTACTTTGCCTTGTATGTGCCCTTTATTTTGTGTGGTTGAGGTAATTAGTTGTGTTGTCTTGGTCTACATTGTTGTCAATGGTCAAAGTCATTTTGTGTGTTTCAAACTTTAGATGACTCCTAATCCTAATGTATTGATAAGGCTACTGGTCTAGTTAGTATAGTAGGCATACTACCCCTATGAGTCACCAATTTGTTGACCAAATTTGACCTTGTAAGTTAAATTGGGGCACATATAGGTAAAAACTTGAGTTTTAGGTTTTTTATGGGTCTATTTTATGTCATGAGGTGTATTATAGGTTAATTGATGTCATTTAATGTTATATTAGCCTTGGTCAATTAGTATTTTAGTTCATTTATCATTTTGAGTCATTTTGGGGGTCATAAATGGGCATTTAATGAATATATGGATTAATTGAGAATTTTTAATGTTAAAAAATGTTAATTCACGTGCCATGTGTCCCATTATGCCCTATTTAATCATTCCTAATTTAAAAGTGGGAGGTTACTTAGAAAAATGGTAATTTTCTTCAAAAAAAGGATTTTTCTTGAGTTGTACAGGCTTGTAAAAAATTATATAATTGGTGAAATTTTATGATTGTCCCTTGGTCTTTTACACACTTACTTTATTCATATTTTTTATTATAAACTCAAAAAAATGAATAAAGCCACTTATCTCTCCTTCCACTAGGCTTGGCAAGTAAAAACAGTCTTTAGGTTTGTACTTGGTACAGTCAACATGAAAGGTTTCAAGTAAAATTATATTAGGGGTGTATTATAAAATCATTTATATTAAATTTAACATTTGTTTTTAGAGTAATGGTGACCTGTGCTTTATGAACCATTCCTAAGAAGTTGACCTTTCTAGTCTACTTGCTAATCTGTGCACCCTATAGGTTTTGCCTTATTTTGGGGGATTCCATACAGTTCACTTTCTTATATTGTTTATATATGATTTTTTATCCCTCCTAAAATTATTCCCATGCTTTTTTTCAAGTTTGGAGTTGATTTGAAGAGATAATCACCTCAAGTTTGTAGACTAGTCCCATTTTATATTGTTGGTAGGTTTCCACTATTTTTTGAATTTTAATTCTTTATTAATGGTTATAGAGGGTTTTGATAGTTCCATTTCCATGTTTTAAAGGTTTTCCTAGTTCCCTTCACCTTATACTATCATTCTCTAAGAAAATATTCTATGAGTTGCAGTCACAAAGCATCATGTAGCTAGTTTGTGTAAAGACTATCATACATAGTCAACTTTTGAGCTATGAAAGGTTCTAAATAACGTGCATGGAGGTATATTTATGATCTTGAAATCTTGGATACATTCCCATGGTATAGGTAATCAAGTAAAGTCTTTTACTTAGATGAAGAGAGATTATCCTAGTCAACACAGTCATCTTCATTTTCAATTAATACCATAGTGTTTCCATAGTCCATGGAATTAGTTAGAGAGTATTTCTATAAAAACACATAGTTTTTATATAAATACTCTCTAACTAATCTTAATTTTTAGTCTTCCATTCATATGTGCCTACATGAGTTTTTAAAACACTAAATTATAGAATGGAAGCTACCCTCATGATTTTTAGATCATGATCTATTGTTTATTCCTTTTAGAGAACATGGATAAGTTTATAGCGTCAAATTCATGATATCACTACTCATCACACCAATCCTATTGTCTACTTACATACAACTCCATCTTCACCTACAGGAGTCTCCTTAATGACATCATTCTAAGGTGGAGAATTTGATAGTTTTATCACCTACAGGAGTAAAAATAAGTGCATTTTATCACTTGGTGAGGTTATATAAAGTGTTCATAAACATAAGTATCTTGCATATTGTGCCAACTTACTTGTCTACCTATATGTGATAATAAGCACCTACAGGTGGTCCTAACAGAAGATATAAAACTCTCAATAGAGGAGGTTGGAACATTAACAAAGACTTATTTAAGGTTCTACTGTATGGTTTTATTATGGTAGGCCTCCTTAAAGTGTTAAATTGGAAAACGATAGTGGAGAAACCTTCAAAACATGATATGACTATTTTAGAGATCAAATCCCTAGACTGAGAAAATGAGGCCTAAATAATTTTTGTGGAAGTCCTATGATAAGGTCAAAAATGAATTTTGATACATATTATGACCTTGTTTTGTGACATCTAGCATAGAAAATAACCTTGAAAATTATAAAGGTCAGAGTATTAGTGGAGGATGGTGTTTGGAGGCCTTAGAATTGCTCATTTAAACACTGATTTTCTCCAATATTATCTACAAGTTTGAACTCTTAAGTGACCATTGGTATACTAAAGAGAAAATAGGGAATACTCTTATGTTTTTATGGTTTCATCAAGTGGAAGGGATACCTAATAGACATTAATATCATCAAGATGATGTGGACATATAGTGTTCCAAATTTCATTTACACCTACAAGTTTTCCATCAAGAAAATACTCACCTACAGTAGGGAAGACAAATAAAAGGTTAGGAATGGTGTATAGGTGATGGTATATATGAGTTTTTTCATGGAAAAAAGTCTTAAGTGGGGAAAAATAACTAATTTTTTTATAATTGTTATCTATATATATATCAATATGCATGATATGACCCCATATACCACCTACAAGCATCTACCTCTTGAAAGCATTCACCTATAGCTAGTACATTTTCCTTCATCATTCATTTAAACGGTTTATATATGAAGATACTAACCCTATTGATGGGAAGTGACTCTATAAGGTTTCTAAAATGAAATACATCACATGTTTCAAAAGTAAATATGTACCATCAAGCCTTTTTATCTAAAAGAAGTCAACTACTGTTGACTATCTCAAGCAGTAAGTGGAAAGGAGTATGTATAGGTGTTTGAAAAGCATGAAGATTAATCATATATGAAAAAACATATGTCAAATTACCATATTAACTATAAGGGGACACAAAATCATCATTCTCAATCTTTATCATATAATATTATCTATAGGTGTCATTCCAAAATAGGGACACACTCAGTCTTGTCAAATAGTGTGTATGGGAAGGAATATGTAAAGATATAAGGTTATTATAAAACCTATAATGACTTAATAAAGACAATAAATGTCTCCATATTATCTTTAAAATTTAAATAAATCAAATAAAATATCCCAAACATGTAAAACACAGTCTACATAAAAGAATCTTGCACACAGTCTATCTTTTGCATAGTTTACCTTGGAGATAGTAGGGGGGTCCATTGACTTGATAAAAGGATAAAAATTGGTTAATATGGTCCTTAGAACTTTTTTAAACTCCTCAAATATTATTTTTTATTGTAAAAATAGGGTAAGTTCCATCTATTTTGTCTCAAATAGAGGGTACTTCCCTAGGTGCATAGGCCTGCAGTCTTAAGGAATGGAAAGGAAAGGATGAGCTAGGAGTTGGGGAAAATTTTTAGATATATTTAAAAGGATATATTAGACCTATATAAATCATTTTAACCAATTATAGAGTAATGAATCCCAATAGGGAGGTTTAAACACTTAGTTTTGCAGTCAAGCCTACTAAGCATGATTAGGCCTATAAATCAAAAGGGGGGGTCAACTTTATGTATATCCTTATATGATAAGCCAAATTTATTTAAACATGTTTTTATAGTTAATTAAAATGTGTTAAATATCTTGTAATTAATGGGAATCCATCAAGAAAGTCATTTTGGGTTTTAAGTTACATGCAAGCCTATTGAGCATACTTAGACCTAACGCCAAATAGAGAACCATTCATACATCTAGCATGAGATATAAATTATAAACTATTATTACATGTTTATTATGTCAAAATAAATGTTTTAAATATCTTTATATGCAAATAAAACCATGAATATGCCACTTTTAGGCTCAAGACTACCTCAGGCTTATACTAATGGAAGAAACAAGCTCATTTAGGTAGCTTTGAGTGTTCATATCTCTCTTGGTAATTTTCATGGTGTCCAAATATGTTGATGAGAATTAATATGGTCCTTTAAAATCACATTAGTGATATTTTTTGGCCATTTGAAAGTGAAACCTACATGAACAATGCTTAAGAGGTCAAACTGTTCAAAACCCTTGCTAAACCCTTACAAAGACCTGATTGGAGAAATGAGGATGGGAATATGATATAATGACATATTTTGACCATGAAATATATTTTATGTTATATAATACTCTCTCATGCTCCTCACCATCCTATTAGATTGTATGGAATTGTATGGATGGGGTAAAAAATAAGGTTTTTCTAATTTTTTATGCATTATACAAGTTCTAAGAGGTTCCAAGAGATGAAACCAACTTTGACAAAAATATTAATAATTTTTATAACTCCAAATTTTCATTTAATTCCTTATAAAAATTCCTAAGTGCCTCAACTAACTACTTCATCTCAACCAGTCAAAAGTGGCATAGTGACCAAACTAGTGAGAAGGGTGGAAAACTTCAAGTGAGGTGGTTTTAAGGTGTGACTAATGAATATAATGACATTAAAGGTATTTAAAAGTGTCATTTACTCCATACAATGTATTTTCATGGAAAATTAAATCCAATTTGGAGGCTAAGTGTGTAGGGTGTATGAAAGAAGAGTTTTTTAGACCACAGGCAGTGATAACTACTTTATAGATGATTCTAGATGACCAAGCCTAAAACCAATTCATGTAGAGGCATGTATAAAATAATTTCCTTTAATTAAAATCATAATAACTATCCTTAATTAGTTTTTCAATGTTCAAACATGTCTAAATCATGAATATAGTTTTCTAAGCCATAATGAGGAGTTTCATGCCACTTTTCATGAGTTTTATGACTTGGGTGGACACTTGTGCTTCCTAACTTGCATGGTTCATCACACATACTCTTCTTATGAAAAATTAACTAATTATCCCATATTTATAATTTTACTTATGACCCTTGGACTTATCTCTTCTGCTCTCTCTCTCATGTTCTATAAGAACTAGCCATTTAGGCTATTATAACCTATGCTCCCCCTGAATATGGTGAATCCCTACTCATTTTCATACCATTTGACAAATAATAATATTTTTTTTACATCTTCATGAATATTCATAGTGTTTTATACTTTAATGTTGGATCTTGCTTAGTGAAGACTATGGATTCCTTAGTATGTTGTCTCAATCTTTCATCCTATTTGCAGTTAGAAAGCTTCTTCTTCTAGCGCATGTGAAGTGTTCTAGGACATGTTAAGGTTGAGTGAGTTAGCATATTCACTAGTTACATTCAATTCCTCTTGTCTAGTCCTCCTAGCCTAAACATTCATCCATAACCTCATAATGTAACATTGATGTGAGAAGATGCAGATTGGAGAAGTGTATGTTTTAGTAGTCTCTTGGTTTCATGTGTAACATGTAGATGGTTAAAAGTCATCAACTTATTTGGTGTATCACTTCTCATAGTATATTTTTCTTTCAATTTTATCTCTCCCTTTTCCCCCTAAAATTTATGTTTTGTAGTGATCCAAAGTCATACATCAAGGGAGTTAGCCCTGTCTAGAGATTCACCTCTTCCTTAGGCTACCCACAAGCCTAAAGGTGTTTCCATTGTGCCACTTAGATGATGAGATCTTAGGCATATCCTCAGAGGGTGAAAATCTAAGTGACAACACTTACCAATAGCTCATTGGAGGTTCCACTACACTTTATGCCCTTTTATGCACATTTGAGACATTGATTCTCCTCTAAGGTGTCTACAAGGGATCCCCATAATTGTTTTGACCTCCTCTAACTTTGACCTATCTTTACAAATCTGTACAAGTCTTGGAAACACCTAGAAACATCATTTCTCTACACTTTCTTAGGTTTTGAGATCTTGAAAGACTATTGGAGGACAAGAGGAGGGAAATTAAGAGTCAAATATGTTTTCAAAATAGAGAGTATGAATGGAGGGAAGTTGAAATGTCATTTTTCACACATGTGGGACCCTTTATGGTGGATGAAAGTAATTTGACTTATAAAAAGGCCTCCTTTTTCATATAAAACTGACTTAAAATTATATATTATGGTAAGAAGACCCTTTAGGGGATTTTTAACGCTTGATAATGACTCAATAATGTCTCAAGAATAATAATAATACTAATCACATTGTTTAGACACCCCTATAAGGAAAAATATGTATAATTTCAAATGAAACATCAATTGAAGAAAATACCTTAACATTTTATAAATAAAATTAAAGTATGCTAAGGATTTAAACAAGGGTTACCATCCTTCCTCATATTAACCACCAAAATCTGAAATTCTTCCTCATTTTATAGGTTCTTGGCATGCTCAAATGGACATACGACCCACTATGGACTGTATTATCATATATCACCTTTCATTATTATATTTAGATCATTAGGATCACCTTTAGTCTTTTTATGGACTCTTATACATAATTATCACAAATTAAATCTTGACACAAGTTAAACAATGTGAGATGGGGACCACCATCACACTTTTTGAAATGACTCACTACTTGAACATGTTGCCTCACTTCTTAAGGAAAAATGGCCCTCTCTTGGGATATCAAGACATTTCAAATACTCATGAAGATGGATAAGGATAATTACAAGTTTTTTGATTGAGAGTTGATTCTTTGAAACCTAGGGAGATAAAGATATCAACACCACTATCTAGAAAATGACTAGGTTTTAAAATGAAACCCTAAAAACACTTATTCAAATCAACTATAAAGGAATAGAAGAGACTAAATAGAGATACATTAAATTTATAAAATGGCCCCACTTAGCCAAAAATCGAAGCCAATTCAACTTAACATTCCATAAAGTGACTAGGTTTTAAAAGTAAAGTAATACAAATACCCATTTAATAAATCTAAAAGGAGACACTGTTAAACCAAATTTCTCAAGAAAAACATGAGATAACCTTAAAATAGTCAGATAATATGTATAATTTTAAATGTAGTTTAAAACATGACTTGACATAGATCAAGACTTATCATATTTAGGTAGATTAGGAAAGTTATATCAATGAGATCCCATTGAATAGTATTCTAAACTAAGTGCATACAATAGACATTTTGAATTTAGTCTTAGTTTAATGAGTGAAGTAAATATAACATTAAATTTAACTTCTTAAGGACCCTTTCCAATGAGATCAACAAGTAAAACAAGCCCAAGTACCAAACTTGATTAAACCATAAAACCATACTCTATAAAAAGAAAGAGGTTCCATGATTATAATGGTGAAATTAGGGTATGCACAAGAAAAAACAATATTCATGTCTCTTCATAATCCCTATGTTTCTTCTTGGGTACAATATTCGTTTTTTATGTTGTCCCAAGTAATATGATTTTGAAAAATATTAGTGTAGGGCCTAATTTTAACTTCCCCTACAAACATATTGACCATAAATGATATTAAATTTCCTAGAAGGTACCTATGTAATAATAACTCACATAGGAGATTTTGTTGCTCAAGAGGCCTAGAAAAATAGTCTTATAAGAACCTTATTTCACTCTCAAATTCATGTGCTAATCTATAAGACATTCTCAATAGATTACATATATATAATTAATCTTGAAGAAAAATACCATACACAGAAGCATGTCTCCTATATGCTAGTAATTTTTCTCTAATTTGATAGGATTCTTACAGCCTAGACTCAATGTCATGTTTTTTAATTTTATTCCTTGAAGTTCATATTTCATTTTTTTGTTTCATTCTCTATTTTCCTTCAAATATTTACATTTACTCTCCCATCTAATTACTATCTAAGTATACACTAAGTTTGTAAATTCTTATCTTCTTTTATTATAAGGATAGGTAAGGATACTTTAACTTCTTTTACCTCTTTTTATAATTGATCAATCCTATTATCTCTATGAATACTTATGATTTTTTATAATGTTAGTTCATTTTATGAGATAGAGATAATAGTTTCCTTACCTTGAAGGTATTTTTTTATAAATGGTATTTCTTCCTCTTGTTATTTAATTATAGATTAAGCTTTGGAGAGGGTCATGATTTGGAATATTTGTTGCTCCTTAGATAGGATAAAAGGTTATTATTCTTCTTATTATTTCATCATAGGGGCCTTTTTTTGTCCTTGATTTATTTTTTTGATGTATAGGGCCAAGGGGATTCTCTTTATTCCTCCATGACTAGACTTTCCATATGTATGTTTATATGCTCTCCTACTTGATTCAACCTCCCAAAATTTCTAAAGATAATTATTCTTCCATTATTCCTTCTACACCTAGTTCTTTTATTATCTATTATTATTCAGTCATAACTAATTTCCTCTTTATTATTATTATTGTTGTTGTTGTTGTTGTTGTTGTTGTTGTTGTTGTTGTTGTTGTTATTATTATTATTATAGGAGAAATATTAGTGTTGATTTGAGTTTTATGCACACTACAGTTGAACAAGGTAACCTCTAACATTTTAGGATCTCAATGGAGGTAAACTCCACTCCAGGGCATGAGTTGTAGGTATGCAGTTTATTACAACCTATTGAAGGAATAGCTGGTAGGGCATGCAAATTGTTGACAAGGTTTTTAAATGGAGGCATGGTTCTTAATAAGGTTAGTGAATATCTATGTGAGTTAGATGGGTAACTTGTTGCTAATCTATAGTGGGTAGGTGTTAAAACAAACTCAAAAAGGAGGGAAGGGGAAGGCAAAAAATAAATCTCTCTAGTTTTCAAGAATCACTTCCTTGGCTAGTTTCTAAAAGGATAAGTATTTTTAGAACCTATTCATGTTGTTAGTATATATTTGCACACACATAGTCAGACATGAATAGAAGTATAAGGAGATAAAGATGTAATAAATTCATAGGCCTCAGATAAAGGTTACTCCTTTAAAGGTAGCTATTACATACCCTTAATCAAGAGATTATGGATTGGGCTAGTGAAGTATTTGAGGCAGCTATTATAAATACATAAAAAACTACATCCAAGAAAGCACTCATGCACAATCAAAATTTTGAATCAATCAACTTAAATATTTTAACTAATATGTTTTACCAATATTTCAATAGCTATTTCACATCTACAAATCAATACATCAATCAAAATTATCAAGAATCCATTCATAGCTATTACACACTAGGGATTATTGAAATATACAACTAAATAAAGTAATAATTGAGTACATAAAAATTGGAAAGAAAATACATAAACACATTTACTGATGATTAAAATTGATGTTAATATTATATTCAAAAATGCTTTGACAAAAATCTAAGTTGGATTACAATTATTTATATGGATTTCGGGAAGAGGTCACCTCATACTCTAAGTTCATGCAAGGTCATTACATGTGATAGTCATAACATTAGTTCTAATTATGGTCTAAAACTATATAAGAGTCTACTTGTAGTTATTGGTTTAAAATAACCTTTGCAAAACATATACAACATGTGCATGTGTATGAAGATGAATGCAATTTTTATAAGTTATATCTCAAACTACATGACAATAGATCCTTTTATAGGTTGTGAGAATAACCTATTGATCCTTCAAATTAGCTACCTCTAAAATGGAACTCAGACATACATCAAAGACAAGTACCATTGTATCAATCCTTTATAACTAGTGATGCATTTTAACTGTGACTATTATTAATATGATTATGCATTTCATGTCACTTGATCTTTACTTATATATTCACATGTGTGTTCATATTCTTGATCTATTTTAAATATGAGACCTAATCGCTATCGATAAATATATCTCAAGTGTCAAAATGATCTACATACTCTATCTATAGCATTCCATGTGCTACCTTTCAAAATATGACTATTAATTTTATAAAATTCATTGCCACCTCATTAGGTCCAAATCTTGGAAAAGTCCACTATAGATTCACATCATTGACTTGATTTATGATAGAATGTGAGCATGCCACATGGTAGCTTCATGAGGGGCCTTGGTACTCTTTATAGTCTTAGATCAAATGTTTTTATGCCACATGGTAGCTCCTCACTTACTTCAAGACCTTTAAAAATTCCATGTTGATCTCACACCATCGATCATCTATGTTCAAGTTGATGCAGTTCATAGATTTAGTGCTTTGACTCATTGACTCCTATAAGCTTTGGATGCTTGTCACATCCTTATTCCTTTGAAAAGTCTATATTGATCTTGTACCATTAGATCCACTATACAAATTAGTGTTTTCCATATATCTACCTAGGCTCACTAACCTTTGATTCTAAATAACATTCAAAGATAAAGGTGTTTAGGCAAGGAGATTTAGTTCTTCTTTGGGACAAGGAATTTGAGCCTAAAGGTAAACATGGTAAGTTCACACCTTTGTGGATAGGTCCCTCTCAAATTGTTGAGATACTTAGAGATAACACCTTGAAGTTGAAATACTTAAAAGGAGTAGAGTTCACACTATACACCAATGGGTAGTACATTAAGCACTACTTATATGTTATCCCACTTGGGGTCTTCATGGAGTAAAATGTAATATTAGTTAGAGATAGTATAGTTAGGTTGGTTTAGTTTCTTTATGTTCTTTCCTTCCCTATCCCTAGTTTGTACATATGTTTATATTTATTTATTTGCTAATTTATTTTCTTTCTATTTATTTACTTTCTATTTGGTGTGTTTATTTTCTCTACTTTGTTCCTTGCTTCTAATAAGTCCTTTTAGATAGCCTTTAGCCCAAATTTCACCTAATTTCTCAAGAAATCCATAATTCAAGAATATATATATATATATATATATATATATATATATATATATAACTCCTCAGTACTGGTTGATCATGGATTGTTGAAATATGAGCTTAAAACTATAGTTTGGAGAAAATAGTAAAGACTAATAGATAATTTAATTATTCCCTAAGACTTTAAACCTTGTTTATATCTAAGCTTAGTTTTAAAAAGGATTGCATATATAGGATGAAAGCTTAAACTATTGGGACACAATCATGTTTTCACTTAACAAACATTATTGCCTGGACAAATTTTGTAAGTAGATATGGTTGTTTCAAGATTAAACATTTGACCAAATCCCTAAACCTAGCTAACGTAGTTCCCAACCTTTGCTAGAAAACCAAAATTACCTTAAAAATAAAAAAATAATATCTTATTAAAAAAAATCAAAAGCTTTCTAGTAGAGGTGATTCTAGTAATCTCCACTATGGTTAGGGACACTTGGTTGGTGGTGGATCAAGGCCTTGAGTAGAGCCAAAGGTATATTTATTGGGGCTATAAATGCTTGACTGGTAGTAGAGCAATGCCCAAGCCTTCCCTTATATAAAACATTGATTTTAATGGACATCTAAATATGTTATAAGTCAATGTTAATGGTTAAAGTCATGAAATCTAGAAGATATTCTCTAAATCCTATGGTAAACAAAAAGTGGAATCAAATAACACACACAACCTAACTAGGTCTTGAATTTTTATCCCAATTCTTCATGTGCAAGGTTTGTTTCAACCATGATTCATCTAAATAATTGTGACTAATCAACTGTAATAACTAAATTAATTATTAATCTAAACTAGAGTCTCTAAATTCTATCATATTGCTATGTTTCCCCCAAAATTCACCATCTGTTGAGATCAACATACCCCCATTCTTGAAAAATGGGGAACCTTGTGTTAAATTTTGTACCTTAAAACTGAAAATTCACTTGATTAGAGTGTCACTAGAACATTTGTAATGTCTTTATTTCAAGATCATTCACACCTAATTTGGTTTGCATATTTGTTCATAATTCTGATTTAATCTTACTTAAAGTCGCTAACATTAGATCTTCATGTTTTATGTTATACCTCTAATGGGGTCCATTTAGAATTATCAATGTTTTATTTTTAGGATTTAATAATAATTTGATCTTTTACTAGCCTTTGGCCTATTGAAAATCAAGTTGAATTCATGTCTGATCAGCTTAAAACACTAATTAAAATTACCCTAGCTCATGCCATTTGAATTAGATTCAAATTTGCATGGGAGAAATTTATGTGGGAACACTTTAATTTTTATCAAGACTTAGTTTAATTTTTATACTAATGTTTAGTCATGTTTATTAACATGACCAAACCTTAGTCTAAAAAATCATACTTGGTCCCTTTTATGTCCCATGATCCCTTGGTCTATTTTATCATTAGCATGGTCTAACTAACCACTAAGTCCTTTTTTTATATCTTAGGCTTTAGCTAAAGCCTTGTCCTAAGAATTGATGCCATTTATTTGTTATTATGTGTGGGGTACCCTTTATTAGGTCTAAAAACTTAGCTTAAAATGTTCATTCTAGGGTTTTAATTCATGTTTATTAACACAAAATAAAACCATAGTCCAAAAACATTATGCCAAGTCTTTTATTTTCCTGAGCATTGACTTAAACATCATTTTCATCTATAAGATCAATGGTCCACATTACCTCATATGAACAAGATCAATAGTATAATATTAAAGTTAAAAAGTCAAAGCCCTGACCCAAAGTTAAAATTCAAGTATCTTTTGAAGATCAATGGCACACATTTTCTCAAGAAGGATTGATCCAATGAAGTGTATCAAGTCAAAACCTCAATAGAGCCTAGGGACAAGTGAGAAAGTGACAAGTGTTAAGATCTCAACCAAAGAACACTCAATACCTAATGGTGCTTAGCCTTGTGGATTAAGATCCAATGGAGAATGTTTTCTCATATTAATATGATCAAATAATGTGTATAAAACATTTAAAATTCAAGGACAAATGTGAATATGATAAGTGTCATAACCACAAGCTACAAATTAAATCTCAAGCATTCTTTTAGGTTCAATGGTACGTAGATGAGTGTACACATTTAGATCAATGGTCCATGAAGTAAGAGGTATAATTAAGCATATCAAGATCAATGGAGCATGATTGATGTATGTAATTAATATCAATGGTTTGAGATCAATGTTGACATTTCAACTAAGCTTAGAATGAATGTGGAAGGAACATGTGTCATAACTATGGGGAACATGGCAAGTAGCCAATGGTGTTTGAGTTCTTGAATTATATCGATAGTGTACATTAATATCTGTAAGGATGATCCAATGGTGCGAGATCAAGTGATAATTAAAAAAAATTGTCACTTTTTAAATTTTAATGAGCAAAGTTTTATGAAAATTCCATAAGGATGCCATGGAGATGCCACAATGGAGCCACATAAACTAGACCAGTCAGTTCAAGAGATTTTGTAGATTCATGATAGTGTAAAGGTATAAACAAGAGATTTAAATAAAATTTGAAGCATGAATTTCACATGATTTTTATAATTTTCCACCATTAAAACTCTAAGGAAACCTTCAAAAAATCCTAACAAGCATGAGAACCTTTATTAGACCCTATGGGAATTATAATTGAGCCAAGATTGAATTATCATCTATGTAAAATAATTTGACCCAAAAAATGAATTATAGTTCACTAGTGAGAAATTTAATAAAATTTCTATAAATGATAGCTTGGAAAAGTGTTTCAAGGAAAAACATGACCAAGTGGTCCTGGGAGATGGGAGATCTTTCAAATGATCTCAAACAATTGGAGGATAGATCAGTTCATGCATTGGTAAGCTTAGCCAAGGATCCCACCATAACTAATCTAAATGATGAATTCAAGCAAATAGCATCCTAATAAATGCAAGGGGTAAGGAACCAAAGCATAGGTAAGATTATTGATGATAATATTATAGATGAAAAGATTACTGAAACCAAAAACATCAAAAAATGATTTAATATGGGTAGATAAATACCACAAGATATTATTAATTCAAATGAAATAGCTCTTCATGAAACCAATTATTGACCTTAATCTAATTAAGGAGCAACATTATAGATTGAAGATCTTATTAGAGAGATAAAATTTTAATAGAGGGTTCTTAGTCTCAGATTAGTTGAATTAGGAATATTCTTTTGGTAGTTTAACATTGTATAAATTTTAAATAGAATATTCTTTTGTAAAGTCATGTACATCTTGTAAATCACATTACATGTTTGTCAGTCCATTAGGGAAAATCTAGTGTATTCTAGAACATTTTTAGAAAGGGTAGCTATCTTAACACTTGTACTTTTATAATTAGATATGACTGAACAACATACTTTCATTTTATAAAATGATTATTATTGATTGTAAAAATGAGGGAGTTTTTTGATCCAAAACTAATTGTAACTTTTGAGATATTAATATAAGCAAGGAATTCTACAAAGTTTGTCCAAATTTTCTTGTATTTTGTTATCCTAGATTCTCTCTCACTTGTTTGTTATGACTTCTAGATTTGAATGGTTCTTATGAATTCTTGATGTGTACATTTGAATTTATATTTTTTTAACTTGTGTCAATGTTAGGTTAATTGAAAGTTCTCAGGTTCATTTTATTTCTTTACTCTTCTTACATTTGGGCTAATGTTATTTGTTTACAGGGCTAAATCTTTAAAGTGAACTTGGTTCTTATTTGCATTATTTTCCATATTCCTTAGATATTTTCCTAATGTGTGATAGGATTTGATTTTACACTACTTCATGTCATACATTTATTAATTGCATGCCTAGATGATATTTGAAATTTGTCATGATGTTTGGAAAGAAGATAAGCAACATCTCTTTTATGCCTTACCTTTCCTTTTGCTCCTTCTTTTAACCAGACCACTCTAGCTTAATTTTCATTGTAAATATATATCTTAGATTAGTCTTTAGATTATTTCTTGATCATAATAAACCATTCTTAGCATAACATACTTTATATTTCTCATAGATTAATTATTTGGCCACAGTGGCTCCCAACTACCAAACATTATAAATATTGTGAAATAGTCCACTTGCTTTGCCTCTATTCCATAAATATATAAAATTATTATCACAAACTTCAAATCATGCACTAAATTATTATAATTAAAAAATGATAAATATTCTTTAATACTTTGGGCACCTATGATACATATTCAGGCATCAACAATAGGACTATAGATCCCATGTTGGAAGAATATTAAAAGTGTGATGAGGATGGTGGTTTTAGAGGTTATAAGGATAAATAATGGGACATTATCAAAATGGTGTCTCAAAATTAAATAATTTAACATCAAATCACTTTTCAAATATCTCACACAACTAATGATGCCAGCTTTTACCTACATGTCTGACTGTAGATGAAATACATCTTGAACATTAACCCTATTTCAAATTGTCATCAAGATTAAGAGAGTGAATTGAGACTGGGTAACACCATGGAGATGATGATTAAATCTTATGAGTGGAGGAGATATTCCATGAAGGATTAAATCTTACCTCTCACCTAAAAACACAATTAAGGGGCCCAACTAATCATCTACAAATCCATAAGTGAAACAAGGAAAAAAGATGAATCTTACATTAAAATAGGGATTTTGAGGTTAAATAAAGATGTGGGAACCAATTACATATGTTTTCATGGTGATAATAAGGCAATGTCATCAAATACGAGGAGATTTATATCTTACACACAATCCAATTAACTAGCCAAACATACCTATAGGTAGGGTCATGAAAAGGAGGGCTAAAGTATGTTGAACCCTACATGGAAGTGATTGTTGAATGAGTAAAATATATGCCTAGGAATTTTCACCTCTAATACCTTAGTATAAATTCAATTATTTTGTCCTCTAACATATACAAAAGATCTAAAGGCCTAATTACGCCTATTAGGCCTAAAAAAGGTAGTGTAGACCTAGGCATATAAGTTAGAGATATTAGGACATTTGAAAGTGTTTGAAGGTTGGAAAAAATTTAAGGGTAAGTAAGAAAATAATAGAAATGGTTATAAATATGATTTGTATTTAAAGTGGAGGAAATAAGGTACTAAACTAATCATTAGGGCTACATAGGCTTAATTATCCATAAACCCTAGGGTTGATTGTAAGGGTATGAGGAATGCAAAGGGAGAATAATGGGAGTCTATATAGATGTAAAAAATTGAAAAATGGTGGAAACAAGTATAAATTAGTGATATTATGAAACTAAAACCATCATTGACTATCTATAGGTAACTTATAATCCTTGGGCTCAATCTAGGCCTAATAGGCCTAAAGCCATTATTGACTAGTCAAGACTTCACCTCAATCTTGGTGATAGACTTAGACCTCTTAACAAAATTAAGGGACATGATAAGACATATGAGGATTTTTCAAGTCCTGAAGAAGGATTTTTATATGGAGGAAAGCATTAAAGTGTCAAATTTGGTCTTAATACTCTCTTGAGCTACACTACCCCTAGTTTGACATCTCAAACCACCAATTCAAACACTCATATATTTCATATCAATATGTATTAGGGACAATGTTATTATGGTGAGTTATATACCTATAATAACTCAACAACCATGGAGGAGAGAGTTTCATTAGGGAACTCATATTTATGAATAAACCTTAAGATTGTAACCTACATAAAATGCCTAATAATGAGCACAAAGTCTACCAATATGCACTCATACTGCACTATATATTATTCATGGTAAAAATATATATTAAAGATATTTTAGGGGGTATATGGGTTAAAAATCCATGTTAAAAGTTTTTGGATTAGATGTATGTACTTTATGAACCATTATTAAGATGATAGATCTCAAAAAACCCTATATAAACCCTAATATAGACCGGATGGATGAAATGTTAAGACAAACTCACTAAAATTACATGAATTGTTCCAAAATAATCTTGGATCTCATATTAATCTCTCAAAAGGTACCATCCATGGCATTGTTTTATACATACTACTTTATAGACTTATCATAAACTATGTTTTTACAAGATTTTGAGAAGAGAATAGGGTGCAAATTTATTTGAAAGGTTTTATATCATCAAGGAAGGTATTATGTGGGTTATTACACCCTCTAAGGCCACACATTTCTCAAATTTATCCTTATAAAGGATTCTACAAGTCTGAACCAAATGGCTAGTCTATAAGTGTTAGTGGGAAGTCGCCTAATCACTTAAGATAAATTAAAGTTGTAGGGTTACACTATTGGGAAGGAATAAATCATGATGTGAAACAATTTTTTATAAATATATCATGCTTATTCACTTTTTCCTAATATTATATTCATGTCTCATTTTCATTCAAATAGTTAACATCAAGTTATTAGGCCTAATTACCTAAGAGGCCTAAATGGTCAACAAGGAAGAATGAATAATGACATAGAAGGGCTACTACATGGGTAAATTTATGGTCATTAACCCCTTATAAATGATTCATAAGGGTGAATAGACACTTCTAATGGTCATCATGGAGAATGGGAAATTTCTTAGCCTAGTCAACATGCAAAAGGGGATGGTAGGTTGCTTAATGACTCATGGAGGCTAATTGGAGTAGAATATACCTTTGTAACTACCAAGAGGGAGAGTGTTTAATCATATTTAGGTATGTACATTATTTGAAATAGGTTAACTAAGTTTTAATCAACCTCCACCACTCTATCTCTAAGCCACACTCTTTATTAAATACCACCAACCATGAAGGCAATGCATGGAGTCATGAGGTCTATTATAACTATTATTTGAGTGGATTATGGTAATTCATGACCTATACATGTCAAATCCATGATATTTTCCCTTTATTTATCTTCTCATTATTTTATATATTTATCCTTTATGGCCATTATATCTATCCCTCATTTGGGTATGAGGAAACTCTGCCTAGATTTGTATCTTGTAAATATCTTGATATAATACAAAGACTATTATAACTTCTTCATGTTACTTTATAATTTGTTATATACTTGTTTTATATGTATAATTGGCATATTTTTTCCCTTTACAGATCCTTACCTCACCTAAATGCTAGTAAATTTCTATGTAGGTCACATAGCATGCAAAAGTGTTGGTGATTAATCTTGGAGTTGATCCTAACTAGTCAATGTCTTGAATCAAACCTTCCTCTCATGGTCCTCATGTTCTATCCATGTAACATAGCTTCTATGTGAAAAAATGTTACATAAGAGCTCTTGGAGATAGTATTTTAGTTTCTTGTCTAGTTCATTATTATTTTAAAGGTTAAATAGAGTGGATACTCATATTTTTACACCACCATATTTATATTAGGTTCCCTTTTATGAATTATTTTATCCTTTCTCACCCCAAAAATTTATTAGGTTTAGTAATTTTAAGATTAATGGATGTATCAAAGGATTTATCCCCATAAACTAGAGGTTTAGCCTAGCCATAGGTCATCCATATCTTTAGGCTAATCCCATTTTATCTTAAACTTGGAGGTATGCCTAAACAACCTCCTCCTAGACTACAATTTCGAGTGTTAATAGTTATGGCATGCCCAGTGGGACCATAATTCAAGTGATTTAGAGCATGCAATTTGTAACATTAGATGATCTCAATAAATTTCAAGCACTCTAATGGAAGATTTGTAGTCAGATTTTATGCTAAGAGACATCATAAGTTCATCATCTTAAAGGTAAGAATAATAGTTGATGTTAGTTTAATTTTCTCTTCAATTGTTTCATGATGTTTCATGGTTGGATATGGAGGAGATATGTGTCATGTAGTTCCTTATCATCCTTACTATGACCTGTACCAGCCCCATTATGATCCCTATCAACCCTAAATTTACCCTTATTAATAACATGAGGGATCACATCAGTCCTATGATCCTCTTTAATACTAAGGATACCACCCTTAGCCTCCTTTTGAGTCATGATCACCTCTTTGGTAGCCCACCTATCCTTGTAATTAGCCTTGGAAATATCATGATGTTCTTAGTTAGCTTAAACATGTCCCAAATAAGTCCATTTCAAGCCTTAAACAAACTCTTTTAAGTTATGATAAGTACATGGTGGGGACCAATACACAAAGGAGTTATATCCAAGATACTCCTATGTACCTTATTAAAAATATGAGAGATTCATTGTAGAAAGATAAGAGGGAGTGGGCATCTCTTATGAAAGAGAATTAGTCAAGGCCAACTAATGATATTTTAAATGTAAGTGGTCTATTTTCAAAAATATAAGATAAGTTAGTGGTCCATGAGGGGTAGTAAATCCAAATGTATTATCCATATGTCCCCTCCTCCATCCCATATTAGTCCTTTATTGAGAAACCCATCATTACTCAAAAAACCCAGCCAAGTGAGTGTCAAAACCTTCTAAGTTCTCTAAAATATCCTCAATCCTTCCCTACTTGGAAGTAAATATAATAAACTATGCAAAGGAGGGAATAAGTGTGTGTTGAGATGGATGAGTTTCATTGTTTAGATTAAACCTTATAGATTCTTTACCTTCCTGACCAACCTAAGGAGATTTGTGATCAAGTAAGGCTTGATTTTGAATCCCACCTAAAGAGAAAGATTAAAATTTAAAATGAAAACTTATCTCATTCAATGGAAGCATAAAAATTATTGAAATTTCAAGAAAATTCACCCTCATTCATTCCCAAAGTTTTATAACATACAATATAATACGCCCCTAAAGCCAATGTTCCAACTTAGAAACAAGTAGTGGAGTCATAGGGGAAGGAAGGTGAGTCAAGCCTACACCAAGAAGATAAAGGCAAAGATAAATATGAAACCACTAAATACCCAACCCTCCATCCTAAAAAAATCTAAATATTTCCCTTCATGGAAATCCATTCAATATAATATGCATAATAAAAATGAAGTGTTGGTTGTCATAGGTGAGCAACTGAATGAGAATAATGAAGCATACATGACCTCTCTTTTAGAATTCTTTCAAGGATATTCCATTTCACTTATTAAAAAGAAGCCTATAATTGATTAAACAAGTAAATAATGTCAATTTGAGGTGGTATCTTATGAAGGTGACTTAAGTGAACTCGAGGAAGAAATTTTTGTTGTTACACCTCTTGGTGAGGGGAGACATAATTAAGCCTTCAAGAATGTAGAAAAAGGTGACCTTAAATATCTCCTTGATGAAATATAAGTTGATATTTTTCATGATAGTATTTAATAGTATGAAATTAAATCATGTGTCTAAGTTACAGTAGTTATAGAACAAAGAAAAAAACCTCAAGAGGCTTACGTTGGTCAAAATACATATAAACCAAATTGTGAGGTTTCAATTAAACAAGAAGGTAACTTGGATGAGAAGCAAAATGATCAAATTATTGTGATAGATGAGAGAAATTACAATGATATATCATGGGTGGTAGAAATATTTTTAGAGCTCATTGATCATGGTCAAGGGAATAAAGTCTCAAAATCTTCCTCAAATAGTGTTATATCTACTCCTACATCATCCACCATACAACTTGAAGAGAGCCCAAACAAACTTGAATTATGTGAAGATCAATAAAAGGACATATTTGAAATCATAATTAAGGTTACTTTGTTATTAAGGAATATCATGATCAGGTTTAGATTGAGGAGGATGGTTCCATCAAACAAGAATAAGGAAACCCTCCAACCATGCCATCCCAAGGCACTGTCTCATGTGAAGGTGACTTATTTGATATCTTAAAACAAGGATATCATCCCCTCCTTCCATTTGAAAATGATTAATCACTCTTGGTAAATTAAATTAAATTATAATTGCCTCAAGTTTTCATGAATCAATACTCATATCTCTTAGAAGTTAACCCTACAAGCATGCTACAAGAGCCACTTTAAACTATTTGGCTTGATCAAGAGTAGCCTATGGGTGAGGAATAATTGAGGTTGTTCATGCAAAGTAGATAAGTATGCGATGATTATGACTAGGTGTTGGATTCACATATCCAACACATTCACCTAAGAATATGTCAAGAGAGTCAATTTTCTCTTATAATAATCCATGAGCATGCTAATATCTCTAGCTGTAAGTGAAAGTTATCATTCAATAAGCAAAACATGATTCGACTCTAGTAATCATATCATAATATGACCTCATGGTGATATGGTGATAAAATGACCTTCTTATTTTATACTATGGGAGAAATTATTTGGTTTTAGGTTATTTGTTTATAGTATTTGTTATCTTTCTTTCAATAAGTGTGTCAGTATAAGTCTAGTGTGATAGTTGCCTTAGTTGATTTGTGTCATGTCTTGTTGCTTCCTTAGATGTTACTTCATTATTATGTGTCTTGTTGTATTTTATTTTTTTTCTTATTGTTTCTTATGATTTGTTGCATTCTTATATTTTAGAGGCTTGTTAAGATACTGGTCTAGTCATCAATCCAAGTAAGGAGGTTATCTTAATTGAGTCTTGTACCTATCATGCAAAGTAGTGGGTTCTCTTGACCAATAATTTGTCAACCCCTTTGAGTTGCCAAAGATGTTTAAAATTTGGCTTCCCAAGACAAATTTCAACCCCTATAATAAAAAACTTATTATTGACACCATCCAATCTTTTATATTATGGATTTCATGCTTTGTGATGTCGTCTTTAGTCTCATTTGGTGCCTTTTAGCATTGTTTAAGGCATCAAGTTTGTGCTAGTCATTCCTTGAGAGATCATCATATGTCATAGCCTATTTTGATTCCTTAGGTGGTTTTTTAATCTATAATTGTTATCCTTGAGTTATTGGAGAGGTGTCAAATGTCTTTTGAAGTCTAGGGGGTGATCTACGCATTATTTTACAAAATTAAGGATATCTATCAGAGGTTAAGGTAATTTGACAAAGTTAAGGTTTCTAGTTCTCATGGATTTAGGCCTATTTTAAGCCCCTTATTGTAATATGATATTTTTCACCATGATATATGTGTGTCCAATTCTCTTTTGAATCATAACATGATGTCTAGGATGTATCTAAGGTCATTCTCTATGGTATACTCATTCAATCCTATTCAAGCCTCATTAAGATCTCTAAGACATCAATGTACCCTTAAAACATATATTTTAGACAAACCTTTTAGTTAAATAGTCATTTATATAATCCCTTTATAAGTTTATAAGGGTCTTAAAAGTTTTATAAACATTTTAAGTCATAACAAGGTGTTTCATGCTTAAAGGGGTCTATTTTAGAGGTCAAACCCATATTTCACTCACCAAATGGGCCCCACACATGTGGAAATGAATCATTTAAAATTTCCCAACCTTATAATCCATTTTTAAATGTCATTTGACCTATATTTTCCCTCTTCCCATCCTCTAATGGTGTTTCAAGGTCTAAAACTCAAGAAAATGAAGGAAAATTATAGGTTTTACAGGAGTTTTAAGCTTGTACAAACTTGTATGGATAGGTCAGGGTCAAAAGAAGTCATAAATTTTTATAAGGTAACTAGTGTATGAAGTAAGTGAGGAAATATTTGAGTTTTAAATTCAAAAAGGCCAAAAATTGTTTGCCTCTTTCCATCATCCTCTTTGGCAGCCATGAGTAGGACTTCAAGTTTTTGCTCAGTCTGTATAGGAGAGAGAAGGTGAGTATCCAAGATTTTGACTAGATTAATGAGGTCCAATGGCCTTAAAATATTTTTCAATATTTTCAATATTGATTCTTTGTGTTTTATAAACAAACATTAAGAAGTTAAGATATTAGATTTACGTTCTTCATATGTGTAGGGGTCACATTTAGAATGATTTTAGTATTTTGGGCCTCTTTGATGAAACCAGTGATTTTACATGTATTATAGATATCCTCAAGGTCTTTCCATGGAAATATACACCCTTTATTTGAACTTTTGAGGTTTTGGGAGCAAATAAACCTTCATTTTATCATTAGTATAGGATGCAAATATTATCTCTTCAAGTTACAGGGCATTCAAAGCATGAAAATGGAAATGGATGATGTTTAAATTTTTATTATGGGTTATTATAATACATCCAAGTCCTCATTTTCTATCTTAAACACTCAACAGAGTCATTAGACAAAAGGACTCCTTCAATTTCTATGCTAAGGTGACTATCATGTATGTTGTGTAACCTCCTTACAAGTGAGAACAAAGGAGCTACAGAGAGTCTTTAGGTTGTTTTAAATATACACATAAGATACTTATATGGTCATAACCTATTTTTTATTTCATAATAATCACTACCCTATACTCAAAACCCACTCTCTTACTCATCCCTTGAGAGACAAATCTTCAAAGTTGCATTTATAGGCCTATTATGTAGACTAAGTAGTGTTGGATATTGGGATGGGGTATGGAAGGTATTGATGATCCATGAAGAGTCATGGGAATATATAAAATAGGTATGTATATGGATAAAATATGGTTAAGTAATGATCATCACCTTCAACTCATTCCTAAAAGCATAAGCTCAATCAAGTCTCCTATTAAGTATACACATGAATGTAGCTCCTACATTAGAAGAACATTGAAATTGTGATGAGGATGAGGGGTTTAGAGTTGATAAGGATAAAAAATAAAAAATTATCATAATTATGTCACACAATTAAATAATTTAACATCAAATCATTTCTCAAGTCTCTCACATATCCAATGATGCCAACTACCACCTATAGGCCTGACTATATAGAAAGATAAATCAAGAATTAACCCTATTTAAGAGTGTCTTAATAGTGATAAGAGTTTATTTATATTTATAAACATGATAGGGAAAATAATTAATTTTTATGAGTTGAGGAGAGTTTCCATGAAGTAATAAATCTTATCTTTCACCTAACAACATAGTCAAGGAGAACAATTAGTCATCTATAGATCCATAAGTAAAATAAAGAAAATAGATGCATCTTGAATTAAAATAGGGATTTTGAGGTTCAATATATATTTTTAAACCATGACATATATTCTCATGGTGATAATAAGATAGTGTCACCAAATATAAGTAGACTCAAGCCTTACACACAGTCCAACCAACTGGCCAAACAAACCTACATGTAGGGTCATGAGAAGGAGGTATAAATTATGTTGAACCCTCCTACATGGAAGTGCATATTGAGTGAGTAGAAAAAGGGCATATGACTTGTTACCTATAATCACTCAGTCTAAATATAGTCATTTTATCCTCTAGGATAGACAAAAGAGCTTAAGTCCTAATAAGGCCTATTTGGCCTAAAATAGGCAATGTAGACCTAGGCAGAGAAGTTAGAGATATTTTCATGTTTGAAAGTGTTTGAGGGTTATAAAAAATTGAATGGGAAGTAATAAAATAATATAAATGGTTTAAAACATTATGTTAATTTCAAGTGGAGGAAATAAGGTACTAAACTAGCCATTAAGGCTACACATGTTCAACTGTCCATAAACTCTAGGCTTGATTGTAAGGGTATGAGGAGTGTAAAGAAGTAAGAAATGGAAGTATAAAGATAGATTAAATTTAAATATGGTGGAAAAAAATTTAAATTTATGCTATTATAAAAATGAAACCATCATTTACTACCTATAAATAACATAGAACCCTGGGGCTCAGTTTAGGCCTATTAGGCCATCCTTGACTAATCAAGAACTCACCTCAATCTTGGTGATAGAATCAGACTTTAAAATAAATTTTAGTGCCATTATAAGACCTATTATGATATTTTATGTCTTTAATAAGTAATTTTTGATGGAGGAAAGTAGTAAATTGTCAAATTTGATCTTCACACTCTCTCGAGCTATACTACCCATAGTTTGCCATCTCAAACCACCAATTTAAAAAATCATATATCTCATATCAATATGGATCAAGTATAGTGATATTATGGGGATTTATGGACCTATATTCAATTAATATACATGGAAGATAGTTGCATTAGGGAGCTCATCTTTATGAACAAGCCTTAAGACTACAACCTAAATGGAATGCCTAGTAAGGAACTCAAAATGTGCCAAGTTGCACTCATATCTCACCATAAATTAATAATGGGACAAATATATATTTATGATATTTTATGGGGTTTATGTTATTTATACATATATATATATATATATATATATATATATAGATATATATATATATATATATATATATATATATATATATAAGGTTTTATATTGGAGGAATTTACTTTATGAAGCATCATTAAGATGGTAAACCTCCAAAACCATACATAAACCCTAATACAGACTTGATGGAGGAAAAGTTGAGATAAATACACTTAAATAACATGAATTAGTCTTGAATACACTTGGATATCATATTAAACTCTTGGGAGTTACCATCCATGGAACTAATTTGTATGGACTATTATATGAACTAATCAAAAATTGAGTTTTTATAAGGTTTTAAGCAAAGAACAAAGTGCAAAGTTATTTTAAAGGATTTAGATTATTATGGAAGGTAGTATGAGGTTTATTACACCATATTAGCCAAAAATTACACACATTTATCCCTATAAAGTTTTCTACAAGTCTAAACCAAATAGATAGTATATAAGTGCTAGTGAGATGTGGCCTAATCACCTAATATAAGTTAAATGTGTAGGGTTACACTATTAGGAAGGAAAAAATAATGATGTGTAACACTTTTTATTACTTATAAAATGATTATTAACCTATTCCTAATATTATACTTAGGTCTCCTATTCATTCAAATAGTTAACATCAAGTTATTAGGCCTAATTGCCTAAGAGGCCTATATGGTCAACAAGGAACAAGGATTAATGGAATATAAGGGATGTTAGATGGGTAAATTTAGGGTCATTACACCTTTGTAATTGATGCATAAGGGTGATCAGATTCTTCTCATGGTCATCATGTATAATGGGTAGTTTCTTAGCCTAGTCAACATACAAATAGGGATGGTGGGTTACTTAATAACTCGTGGAGGCTAATTAGATTAAAATACACCTTTGTAACTCAAAAAAGGGATATTTATTGACCATATTTGGGTGTGTAAATTATTTTAAATATTTCAAATAAGTTTGAATTAGACTCCACCACTCTATCTTTACACCATAAATTTTATTAAAGACCACCAACCACGAAGGCAACATATGAATGAAGTCGTCAAGGCTATTGTAATTATTGTATAAGTGGATTATGGTCATTAATGACCTCTACATTTCACCTCTATGATAGTTTCACTCTCTTTATATTCTCATTTTTATATGTATTGAGCCTTTATGGCCATTGTATCTATCCCTCAGTTGGGTATGATGAAACTCTACCTAGATCTATATCTTATAAACCTTTTGAGATAATAAAAGGATTGTTTCAACTTCTTCATGTTATTTTATAGTGTGTTATATACTTTATTAATATGTATAAGTGGTATATTTTCTCCCATTTTATGTCTTTGTCTTGTTTATATGCTAGTAGATGTTCTATGTAGGTCACATAGTGTGAAAAAGTGTTGGTGATTAATCTTAGAGTGAAACCTAACTAGTCAGTGTCTTAAATTAGACCTTCCTCTCATTTCCCTCATGTTATAACCACCTATCATAGCCTCTATGTGAAACATTGTTGCATAGGAGCTCTTGGAGATAATATTTCAATTGTTTATCTACTTCATTAGTGTTTTTTAAGTTCAAATAGAGTGGATAATCATATTGGTGCATCACCATCTTTAGATTAGGTTTTATGTTATGAATTCCTTTATCCCTTTTCACCCTAAAAATTCATTAGGTTTAGTGATTTTGAGGTTAATGGATGAACTAGGGGAGATATCCCTATAAACTAGAGGTTTAGCCTAGCCATAGGTCACCCATAGCCTTAGGCTAATCCCATGTTACCCAAAACTTAGAGGTAGGCCTAAAAAACCTCCTCCTAGAGTGAAATTTTGAGTGTTTATTTTTAATATGGTCATCCATAGATAATATTGAGTGTTTATTTTGAGTGTTTACTTTCATAACTTATAAGGTTACTAATCACATCACATCATCTAATACTACATGGTTTTGTATTCATAATTCTTAAAAATTAGTATATATATCCATTGATCTTAAAAATAAGGTTACACATTTACAACATAATTATTTAAAAGTGGGGCATAATACTAATTCTCATGTGCTATTACATAATCCATTATCTGTTGATATTTTAGCCTATACTTTACCAACTAGGTTTGTGTCACCTAAGTTACATTAAATAGTGGTAAAGGTGATTCAAAATAACATATTCAATTCTTCTATGAAACATGTTTTCATTATGCATCCAAGATAAGTTATTAACAAATTTGTGTTTACATATTCTTAAGGATTATTCCTTTCATTTTTTTTATGGTCTCCATATTTAATTAGTCTATGTATTCAATCCATTGGCTGATCAGTTTCTATAAAAAAATATACATCAAGATTAATGAGAATATATCTAATGTTCAAATTTCAAAAATCATGCAAGGTTATAATGAACCTATCATTGATTATGTTATACACTAAATTACTTATCTCTAATATAACAAGTCAAATGGAAGATACGGAATTGAAAGATATATTTAAGAAAATATTTCTTTCCAATATACATGACTAAATTGTGTTTGATAATTCTCAATCATTTTATGAACTATTTCAAATTATCAAAGATTTATAATTAACAAAAATTTAGTGAATAATTTAAAGTATGGGTACAACCCTCAAATTATACATAGTGAAAATTTTCTAGGTAATCTAGCTTTTAAAATTAAAAAACATATGATAATAATACTAATACTAAGGAAGACCCAGTTTTTGTGTAGGAGGAAGAGGTATTGGAAGTTTGAATAATGAAGCTTATTATTCCAATAATAAATTCAAAATTATGGTTGGTTTCAAAGCTTCAGAGGTCAATGTGGAAGAGGATGAGATTCTCACTCACAAGTCTTCCATTGTGGAAAAAAGGGTTAAATGTAGAATTTGACAAAGTGGCCAAATTCATTATTGGGAAAAGTAAATTTCATAATATATAAGAGGAATTATATCTTCAAAAATCTATGCTTAGGTGGTTTATGTGTGGACTCATTGTTCAAAATGAGAAAATGAAGTCTCTTACTACTTTGGTGTCCTAACTGAATCATGTGGATGAGAAAAAGGAGTCAACAACCTAGTTGAAGAGGTTGAGTGACATGGTTTTGAGCCTAAAATGGGAAAATGTATGACTTAAAAATAATTTGAAATATCTTTTGGTTTTTATCAAGGTTTTAATGAAGGATAACATTACTAGTATTGATACCCATATAACTCTACTAAGTAGTATGTAAAAAGGAGTTGGGTCCTCATCCTCAAAAGTAAAAGAGTGTAGTGAGTGTGATAAAGAAATTGGATTATCTCCCCAAATGTTTAAACATATGTACTTGGACCTAAAAATAAGTATTATAATTTGGTAAGAGGCCTTAAGAGGTCATAATACTTAGTTTTTTTCTATTTGTTCTTGGGTTATTCTCCTATTGCTTTTTGTTTGATCTTTGTTTCATCTTTAACAAACTTTATTGTTTATCTTGGCTTTGTTTCTTGTATAGGGCTAGGTCCTTAGTTTTAAAAAACATATATTTAACCTTTGTAAAAAAATGATACAAAGGAAATAAATAACATTGTTTTACATACACCTAATTAGCTTGTCCTCTACATTCCACCAAGAAAGAGTTTTACACATTTACTATAATCCAATGGTTACTTTATTGAAAAATTATGCCAATCCCTCCCCCAAAAAAGGTTGATTGCAGTAAAAATAAAGATAAGGGATTCAAAAATATCACATATTATTACCATCATCAAAATATAAGACACTAAACCAACTGATGCATCTCTTTATGACATAAAATTCATGATTTTATAGATAAAAGCATAATTGATGTTTGTAACTCTAAATAAGAGTCATAGTAAAAATTAATTGAAATGATAAGTTGAAGATATTTATTTATCCTTTTTTAATTATGTTCATATGCATTAAAATTCACATCCTCCTACAGATATTTACTTATATAATTATACATGAGCATCATTTATATGGAATTATTGGCACACTTAAAACTATATTCATAAAGAGACCTATTATTATGTTTGAGCAATGTAAAATTCTTGAAGATGAATATTTAGATAAGGAAGTATTTGTTCACACTTATATAGATCAACAAAATGTATATAATGTCATGGTGAATAATGGTTCAAGTGAAAACATTTGTACAGTGACACTTCCTGACACTCTAAAACACACAAAAGGATGTATAAGGTACATTAAGAGAATTCAATGGATTTTATGGATAGATATAGGATAATCTAAGGTGAATTTTTATACCACATCAAGTGGGACATGGAATAATTCTACTCTATTTAAAATTTCACCAAGTAATGGAGTCTTTAACATGTTTCTAGTCCACCCATGGATACACAAGTTATGTGCATATTCATATAAAGTACATATATGTGGTAAGTATAGACATTATATTATGGTTTTAAAACTTTTAGGTATTTTATATGAGTACCATATTCAATAGTAAAACTATTCCACCACCTACACCACCATCATAGTCAATTTCAAATCCTATTAATGTTTATCTTACTTAGGCAACTCATAAAAGGGTAGTTAAATTTCATAGACAACCGACTATTCATTTCTCATCATATTAAATAGTCATACAAGACTCATATATGCAATTACATAAAATATTACTATATTAATATAAAATGTGATTTTAGTGCAATGAGTGTTATTTGATACCACCTTATCCTTATCTTATCCCTATACCTATATCAAAGCCTCTCTTGATTAGTTTACATATTTTATGTAAGTCCAACCCATTCCCAGATATACCAAAAACAACACTAAGCCTTCACTTAGGCACCAAGGTCCCTTTTTTGCTCATTCTTATCATCTAGAAATTAGTACAACCCTTTATATTATACCACACTATGCTATTAGAAAAGGGGTAACACTAATTCCCCCTTGCTCTTTTCACCCCTAACAAATATATTTATATTTCTCAAATCACCTTATGGTCATCTTGGACCCATTTCATGTCCCAAAAAGCACTAGAATGTCATACATAGACCAAATTCTTTCATTAATTTTCTAGATGGAAATAAAATGTAGATACTCATAAACAAACTTATAAATAGTTGTGAAAATCAAGGTTTTTCATCTCTATTCTACCCTAATTTTACATACACACATCTATAGCGGCCTAATTATCATATTGATCAAAATTCTAATCTCAATTCAAATTCAAATCACTCAAATTGGAACTCATACTAGCATTCACTTACACTTTCACCGTACTTTAATTGGGAGAACTACATCATGCTTGATCCCTTTTCAAGGTATTGGTATGTATCTAATGCTCAACACATGGGGTGTTGAGATCACATATAGCCTACCCTAATAATGACTCTATTTTTATACTTTTTCTAATAAAATACCCTAATAAACATGGAGTCTAAAGGTTTCACATTAAAATTAATTAAAACAAGGGACATGATGATCTAGCATTCAGTCACATAGGCACAGGCTCCTTTGAACTAGGTGAAGGTCCACCTAGAAACTCATTATCTCTACTATAAAAGGACATTAGTGTGGTACATATGATAATAACATAGTGCATTATTAACTAGAGGACTGCACTACTATCCAAGAGTATTTCTAACACATGTTTCCTATTGGTGACACCTTACACTCTTCTTGTAGCAGTTTCTAGCCTACCACTTTTCTCTTAGTTTTCTAGATAAGTACACCTTTTTTAGTTCATTTCTATTTATATAATAATCAAATAAATTAATTATTGTACAAATAATTAGATATTGATATTGCTATATTTATTCCTTGATTTACTATTCTATCACTTTAATAGCCTATGGTTTTACATTCCATAACTCCTTTACAAACTAAATCATTTGGTGAACCTGATTTACTTTAAATAACATCCAGACCCTAACCTTATATTCTTCTAGGGTTTTTATCATTCTATTTCTTATTTACATTTGTTGTGTTAGGATTTTTAGACTTCATATATTCTTTTTTAATGACATTCTTTTGTTTTATTTAATATATGCCATATCAAAAATTTATAACTCTTTCTTTAATAAGAAGTGTTAGGTTTAGTGGTAATCCTATTGAGCATACCCATATTCTAACCAACCACTTTTTTATATTAGTCAATTTTCTAGATGATTACACCTTTTCTAGTTCATTTCTATTTATAGAATAATTAAATAAATTAATTGTTATAGAAATCATCAGTTATTGATATTGTTATATTTATTCCTTGATTTATTATTCCATCACTTTAACAACTTAGGGTTTTACATTCCATAACTCCTTTAAAAGATAAATCATTTATTGAACCTAACTTACTTTATATAGCATCCAAACCCTAACCCTAGATGTTCTTAGGGGTTTTATCCTTCTATTTCTTATTTACATTTTTTTGTTAGTATTTTTAGACTTCATATATTCTTTTTTAATGACACTCTTTTGTTTAGTTTAATATATGCCATATCAAAAATTTATAACTCTTTCTTTAAGAATAAGTTCTAGGCTTAGTGGTAATCCCATTATGAATACCCATATTCATTCCATTCAAGATTATAACATCGATAAAGGACCAATTAAAAAACCCTAATTTATCTTTCACATCTTGATTATATGGACTTTAAGGATAATACATCAAAACATGATCAATATAATGAAGATCTTTATGATACACAAAATGGGACTTAGGATACATTCCCCACTCCATGATGGAAATATTATAATTTATAGAGATGAGGTCTTACAAAATTTTAGAGATAGACTTCGAGAACAACCCCACAATCATAGATTTTACAAGTTATATTGGAAATAAAGAACACCTCACTTGGTCAATCCTTCAACCCCATAGATGTTAATATTATTACACCTATTATGGGGGAAACTCATATTCTACAAAAACATCATACAACTAGTCAAATCTCACAAGTGGAAATAAATATTATGACTATTAAACATCCCTCCTCTTCATATGTATAATATTTAGGGAAGATATCCATTATCTATAGTCCAACATGTTACATCTTCAGTAAGGTGATACTAGACCATATTCTTCCATTGAATCTCATATGATCGATCTTACATACACCTTTAGCACAACATATAATGAGAATTCATTTGACATCCATATTTTTTCCACCCAATCTTACTCTATATGATGGTAAGGGTGACCCACAACATAATCTATGAAAATTTTATGCAACATGTTTGGACTACATGTTTAATGATTGGCTCCTGACTAAGTTTTTCCCTCATAGTTTAAAGGACCATGCATTAAAATGGTTCTATGATATTTCTAATCAGTCCATCACAAAATTTTATCCACTCGTAGATATGTTTTTGGCACACTTTTCAATCAAAATTAGTGACAAAATTTCCTATGCTCAATTTTCTCAACTAAAGTAAAAATCTAATGAGCCAATTACTGAATATGTCTTGTGAGATAAAAATATATTAGAAAATATGACTATCCACATGGTAGATAGATAACTCCATGCCATATTCAAGCATAGTTATTAATAGAATTGCATGAAGTTATTTTATTCAAAAAATTTCCATCATTCACATATTTATGCCATACAATGAAAGAATAAGAGGTCAAGATTCTCTCCATGGGTAAATTAAAGTACACAATTACATCAAATGAAAATAATAAGATTTACAATAATCCCCTTCATAAGGTAAGGCTCAATAAAAACTATAATGAGCAAAATATGATATTTAATATAGCCTCAGACCCATCTCCCTGCATGGTTTTATTAGCTCCTCTAAGGGGACCTTTTCAAAATATTCCAAAATCACCAACACGTGTTCTCTAAGAACTCTTAGAATACAACATCAAATCCCTCCCTCCCATAAAATAAGTTGATATGACTAGTAATATTCCAAGGAACTATTATTCTAATTCATTCCATGATTATCATAGGGTGCCTAACCATACTACAAATAGATGCATCAACTTATGACATAATATACAAGATTTGATAGATGCTATTATCATTGATGTGAAAAATCCTATAAAGGCACCTAGAGCAAAACCAATGGAAACAAAATCAATGAAAATATTTTTTGATCCATTTCTAAAACTTACATATTATGAGACAATAAACACTTTAGGTGTTCATTATACTCATTAGGCACATCCACCACCAACATCCTATCATACTCATATGATGGAAACACACCCTCTAAATAATATCATTGATGTGTATCATACTATAATTCCACCTTGACCTCTCATCACTTTCTTAGATAAGGAGATCATTGAGGATGACTCATATTTATATGCACTCTTTATATGAGCTTACATTGATCATCATCATATTTAGAGTCTCAAGGTTGACAGTAATTCAAGCATTAATATGTGTACTACTACACTTCTACATCACTTGGGATATTCATATTATGATATTTCCCATATAGATACAACTATTCATGGATTCAGTGGCCATGTCTAGAGCTCCATAGGGGAGATAATAATTCCAATTCCATTATAGGCTGGGCATGCATATGTGGCCACCATATTCTTAGTTTTACCTATCATCAACATTTTTGATATGTTATTGGGTAGGCCTTGGATATAGAAGCTTAGATCCATTTCATCCACCATACATAGATGTCTTAAGTATTATACATGTTAATAAAGTGTTTATAGTTGAGTTCATCCCATATGCATATCCTTTACTTATTCCACAACTAATTACATATTAACCACCAATCATAGCTCCACACATAGCTTCCATTAGCACACCTCCATTATCAATTAATCCACTAGTGTAGGTGAGGTCTATTCTTATACAATTACCACTTACACATAATCTCACATGACAACCTTTATAAGAAATACCCCTACATTAGAGACATGTTATGGATTCTATAAATCATTTCTCTACCCCATTACCATCTATATTAGTGTTATAATATAGACCACCCATGCCAATCATAGATTCTCTACTAGATGGGTCCTTAAGAACCCCACAATTCATAGGCCTATTCAGTCAACTCCACATATTCATAGCCACACTCCATGGGCAGTTTTAGTTATAGATTACTCAATAATTTTGATACATATATCTCAGATATAAGACACTCTTCTTGAATATAAGGTGGTCACTCATCTTTTATTTGATATAAGACACCTGGATAGTGAGTCTCTTGTGAGACTCATCGATTAGTATATTCATCTATACTTGTACATAGTTTCATTTTCATATTACTTGTACATAGCTTATACTCAAAAAATACAAAAGTATTCAAATATTACTCAAAAAATACAAATTTTAGATTGTATGTATTTTCATGTTTACATTCCTTCTGAGCCCTATAATAATTTGTAAACACTTAAGGAACAAGTTAAACATGTATGCATTATAAAAATTGAATACACTAACATAGATAACATATCCATATTTGTTACTATTTACCTACTAGGGGCGCATACAGAAATACATAGATTCAACATGGATACATTCACCCATTGGGGGAATTACACTCCACAACTTCCACTTTTCTAGATTATATCATTCTATAATACACTATTTTTTTATTGACTACTACTACTATTGACTCAACTTATGTACACCTTTGTTTTTATACATATTTGTACCACATGTTCATACACACTTTCATTTCTATCTTTCCTAGTTTATATTTGATTATGTTTATTTCCTTCTACATCTATTCAAGGGCATTTGAATTGTCATTGTTATATGGATCTAATCCACTTCATTTCACTATATATATGCTTTGTACATGTTCCCATGTCCTTTTGCATGCCTTTTTGATGGTGTATGTATACATTTAAACGTGTCCTTATATATATATATATATATATATATATATATATATATATATATATATATATATATATATATATATATATATATATATATATATATATTTCTCAGACTTACTAACATGTGCCCATGTCCCTTGTATTATGGCCCCTTAGTCTACTTTGTATGCCTCATGTGTTTTTATGTATGCTTTCATGTATGCATCATGGATATTATACTTGTATCTTGCTTATTACTTTCACACATAGTTTATGATGTCATGAGGGACCTAATACATCTCCCCTTCCTCCTTACGTGCCTTGATGGACATCATTCCCCTTCCCCCCAGGTAATTTACATAGATTATACTCAAATTTGTTGTTCATATACATGATTACATTGGTTTGTCTATCTTGACAACATTGTGAATGTTAGATATAACATACATCATAATTTTCCAACTTAAGCTCAATCTATTTACATTTTTATATCATGTATACACATTATATTGGTTTATCACATAGATATAATATATTATTAGTCTAACACATATGATGCATATATTTTATTTTGAGTATAGTTATTGTAGAGGTTCAAAAAATCACATTAAAAGAGGGTATTGAACATTATCATTAATTGAGGAGGTATTATTGAGCATTGTCATTGAGTGTTTAACTTTGATATTTAATGTTGTTATTGATATTAAAGCTTTTAATGAAGATGCATGGTTATTTTATTGGTGTCAATCTAATGTCATTTGATTTCAAAGGTTATTATGAAGATGATTAGTCAAGTAATCCTTGAGGTTAGTATAAGAAGTATAAATCATCTTGTAATGCTTTATCTAGACCTTGTGAGATGGTATTTATAGGTAGCATGATGATATGAATGAGCTCTAAAGAAGAAGAAGTGTGATCCAAAGATTTGTGTAAGTAGTTCCAAGATGAGAATGCTCTGAAGAACACTTGATAGTGTTTGAGCATGAGAGAGATTGGTTGAGTTTGTAAATGAGGTGTTAAGGACCTTATAATTTATCAAAAGGTCAGCTACAAAGATTTGTATATGTAGCTTCAAATATGTTATGAAGATCCTAGTTGATCTTTAAAGATATATAAGTAGTTCTAAATAAGTTTTATTGAAGTTATAAAGAAGAGTGATTGTATGAGATTTCTTGAGAATACACAAGAAACATTGAAACATACGATAATTTCAAGGTGGAGCCTATAAGGTGTCTAAAAGGTCATATTTAAGAACTAATAAGACTTGGTCAAGGCTTAAAAATAAAGAAGAGATATGGTGGCTAGATGAGAAACAAGATCAGTTTCCATGACATAAATGATAAAGTGAACATTGATAAAGGTGATTCAATCTATTTTAAGTATATGCACAAAGTTTTAGATCAAGTATTACAATAAAAGGCTTGAAATGGTATTTCAAGGTTTTTTGAGTAGATAAAATGAAGAGTTGTCTTCCTGAGAAGGTTTTATCAGTGTTCATTGGCACATGTATAATCATCATGAGAACCTAAGATATTCATGGTATATGAGGAAGGATTCTATCTCAATGTTCCAAGCATTGGTTTCTAGAAAGAGGATTTAAGTTTTATGAATGTTCATTAGGACTAAAAAATGGTCTAAACCCTCATAAAACCCTAATAGTGACATGTTGTTTAATATATTATTCTAAAGATCTCATAATATTTTTATTTTATTAGATAAGTGATTAGAGGTTGATTCCAACCTTCCTTGGCATCTCTATGTGTGATTGGTTTCTTTGGTGAACAAGTAGACCCTAAAAAAAGGTGTTTGTCTTTCAAAAATTTATTGTATTAGATAGAGTTGACCAAGTAAAAATTTATAAGTGGATGAAGATCAAAATGTGAGACTTTTAGTTATTATTCATTACTATTTATGGATTGGTTTCAGATCTCAGATGTGCAAAGTTGGTGATCAAATTTGGTCAGTTACTAATAGACCTAGTGGTGCAGACAGTAAATAAATTAGACAGATGTGAAAGTGATGAATTTAAATACATGATGATGTTTTTTAGGTATTTAATTATCTATACATGATTTTTATAATACTTTAAGTCTATGTAAGAGGTTGAAACATTGAAGCCAAAATGGCTTATCTAGCTAAGTAGATTCAATGAGAGAGAAAGTCAAAAGATTAGTATATAAGACCAATAGTTTTCATTAGAGCTCATGATATGATTAATTAAGATTTATTTGAGTATTTTATAAGATATTTATAATAAATTTAAATCCATTTAATATATTCAATCATGTGTTAGATTTTCATTTTTCCTTGACTATGTTTTGGAGTTAGTTGGTAATTATGATTGAAAATCTTGTAGAGAAGTGTTTGAGCATGTTTACCATAAGTTGAATAATCAAATTAAGTTTGTGATGAAATTTAGGTCATTGGTTTCCTAAAAATATAATTTATTTCCATGGTTTTTTGGAAAAATTGATTATATGCCTCAGTTGTTCAAGATAGAGGTTCTGTATATGCACATGGATTTATAAGCAATAATTTGATATAGGGTTCAAGTGGTAGTTGGACCTAAAAGGTGTTATAAACCTAAATTAAATTTTTTTAAGGTCTATTAGAGTTGTTTATGACTTTATCCTTATATTTTAGGTGTTTTTATATGACTCAATAAATATCAAAGGGTAACATGTTAAGATGACATATTAGGTCTCCATAAGCCTAAAAGAGGAGTAAGGGCTAATTGATGAATAAATGACCTATTATATTTATTTATTCATGATTAAGGAATGTTATTTTAGTATTATAAGAAATATTAATGGATTAAATAAGTGATTTTAATATGTATCTAACTAATAAATATATGATCAAGTGACTTGTATAAAAGCAAGGCATTTCAGGCCTATTGTGTGTATGCTAAGAGTTGATGCCTAGAGGATGTTAAGTGTGAGAAAAAAGAAGAGGATAAGTGAATGATATAGATAATTGGTGAGTATAATGAGGTAATTTATAACATTATATAAATTTTTTGAATATCTAAAATAGTTTCTACATATGAGGATCAAGGTCACAAAACCTAATCAAGCCATGAAGAGGGCTAGTTGAGCGAAGAAGGATGAAGGCCAGTTTGATAGGGACTAAAGTGAGAAAAGAGATGAAGGATTATATCATCATATATTATATAATAAAAAATGTTTTTTTTAATTTTTTCAAATAATTATGTCACTAAGTTAGTGTTGATTCATCTAGGGGGTTGGTGCCTTTTTGTAAGTGGGTGCTTATTAGAGCCTAATTGAGTTGGTGTTGAGCTAGATGGGGTTGGTGTTCCATGTGAATTTGGTTCTTCACTAAAGATTTATGTTTTTATTATCAGATTATATTCCATTTTATTCATCATTGGTTTTTATTATCCTAGAGGGTTTCTCACATATATGATGTGTTCATATGTTTCACGCTCTTATGTTTTGATGTTTATGTTTGCTAAGATATGCATGCTTGTTAGAATGGTTTATGAATGGTTAAGTGTAATTGAATGATTTTTTTTGAATTATAATTCACCACCCCTTCTCATTCATCTTGTTTCTAATAGAGGGTTCATCTACATCAGTTTTTCATAGAGACTAGGCCATCCTAGTTCACTTAGAACATACTTTTTAGCACATAAACACAAATTATAGTGCCTAGATTTGGAAAAATATAATGAAACATAGTCACATATAGATTAGTATTAGTTTTTCATATAATTAACACATTTGATTAATAACATGGAACATAGTATATTAATGTAGTGTGTTATTAACCAGGGGATTGTGCTACTATCTGGTATCCCCAAAATAGAAAATTTTAGAATTATCAAAAAGTTATAATAGTTACAATCTAGGTTTTCATAGTCTCAATCACAAATTATCATATAAGGTCAATATATATTCAATTTTTACACAAATTACATAGGTTTCCTTAGATTTGGGGCATCATACATAGCATGAACACTTCCATTTAATTTTTAGATATGTGGACATAAATTATTATGACTCAGTCTAGAATCCATATACATAGATATTAGAGTTGGGGGCATGGGCATGACACATTATTCCCATATGACTAGTTTGGATCCAATACTCTCAAATGAAAATAAAAATCCATGTAATTGTTGATGTTGTATACTCTAGACACCATATGCACTAGTTGCAAACCAAGTTTACACTAGATTAATGCCTTATTCCATCTACAATAATCAACGTTCCCAAGTGTCCCATAATCAATTTCACATTTTAGAGTTCATAAGTATCCCTTGATCCATTTTACATTTTAGATGTCTTGAGTGGCCCTTGAGTTGTTCTATATTTCATAGTTTTTTAATGGTCTTAGAGCCATCTTACATAATTTTAGTTACATCACATAGTTTTAGTTACATTGTGTATTTTAAATTTTAGATGAATATACTACACATGGTTAGGAAATTTTGGATTTATAGCCTACTTGAGTTATTGAGCCACCTACAAGAGAGGGTTGGACAAATCATCAGTCTAATCCAAGTTATTCACAATTTATGATCCACTAAGTAGGGGTGGGAAATGATGGAGTGAAGGCTAGTTTGAGTTATTGAGTCACCCACACTTGTGGATTGAGTAAGCCATTATCCCATTATAATATATTCATTGTTAAATCAACATCTACACATATGCACAAAGGATATCACCATGTTTTTGCATTGTTTCACATACCCAATGAGGAGTATTCATTCTTTTCTTCTTTCTCTCATGTCTTTACTCAATTTTGTCTTTGCTGTTGATATTTATTAAGGACTAATTTATTTATGTTTCATTTGTAGGATACTAAATGGAGCACACTTTGTAGACTCAAACATAGATTCATAGGTTTCACCTAATAGGTAAGTCTAGGTACATTATTTTTTCCCTTATCCTAGTCATTTCACTTTGCTACATTTATATAATAAAGGGAGGGTAAATGTAGTCATCTAAAATGTAATTTTAGTGAAATGAGTGTCACTTGAGACCACTTTAACCTTAGCTTATCCCTAAACCTATATTAGGTCATTTCTTGATCACTTCATAGCTTTTGTGTGAGTCCAATGTGTATATAAGCAATATTTTTAAACTTTATTAATTATTGATGCTTTAGCTCTTGCAAGAACCTATAAAGTATTAATATATATGAGTGCATGCCTTAAAGGGTGCATTAAGAAAGAGTTGGGTAGACCATTGGTGTTTTGTAATATTGTTGTTCACTATACCACCACTTAAAACTAACACAGTCCCTCTTATATATTTTCATAATCTTTGACACCTCCCTTACATACTCCTCAAAGAAATTCATAACCTCAAATAGCCCCTACCTAAGCCAAAACCTCTTTTCTGACATCCTCTAAACATAGTCAAATGGGCTAACATTTTACTAGGAAATGAGCATGTTAGGGGAATAACTCAGCCCATCTAACATATTCTAAGACCTAAATACTTTATTTCCTAAATAATTGGGTCGATACTTTATTTCTTAAATAATTGGGTTGACTCAGTCAACTATGTCAACTAAATTTTCATAAGGGTTCAGGGTTAGATCTAGATTTATAAACACATCCTTCACCCCATTTTCATAAATATAGATAGAGAACCATTCATTTTTGCATCTTCTTATCCACCATTTTACTTGAGTATTCATTGCTTAGGGTTCCATACTTCCTTTGAAGAGAAGAATCTTGTCTTGTGGGATTTTTTTTTTGGATGTGTAAGATAAGCCTTTTAGCCTAGATCTGATTATACTTGTTATCTTTAAGAACCAAAAAAACCTCTTGTAAATCACTATTGGCCAAGGGAGATATTGAGGCTTGATAGGTTTGTCTTTAAGGTAAGTATTTCTAACTCTTGTTCCTCTCTTATTAGTAGATAGATTTGCATGTATTGGCTTATGAATGTATATATCTCTCTATTCTTAGGATTAACTCTACATTTACTTGAGTATATTTATTATTTAAATGTTTACTTTTATGTTTATTATCCCCTATTTTTGCCACAAGCTATGGTGAACACTAGATTAGATTTACTTTACTTTATTATAAAACTAAAGGGCCTAGCTAGGGTTATTGTGTGGTATTACTTGACTAGAGGATTTAGAACCCTCTGTAGTGATATTATATGGTAAGGAACCCCTTAGTTAAGTCTAACATATCTATATTGGTCATGACCTTGCTTGTATAAATGTACCAATAAGTGAAAGGAATATTATGAGTTATCTTCTTCAATCTAATATTGATTTATATATTAGATTCACTTTCCCTTATATACATTTTGGTGAGCCTAATGTGAACTAACCATTAAATTTTTTATTTCATTATTTAATTCATTATAATTTCTTATTTATTTAATTTTTACATCACTAGATTGAATCCATCAACTCAATCTAGCATTCTATGTGCATGTTTAACATAGTCAATTTGATCGACTTTATTTGGATTTATGTAGGTCATTTTAAAATATAGGTAATTAGATCGATCTAATCAACTCACTTCACCTCTCCAAACACATGATTTTAGTCTCAGTCAACCTATTTGACTCTATTAACAAGTTAAAAATAATCATCTAGATGACATAGTATAAAACAACAAATTCAACATCATTAAAACCATCAAGTTCATTCTCACCAACTTAGTCATTTACTTTCCATTATTTCACTCTTATTTTTCATGAATTTTAATATATACAACTATAACCCTTCAATAATTTAAGTTGACCAGATTGACTTAATTTTGTAGTTTCTTCTTGCCCATGAGCCTCAATCGACTCAGTCAATTGTGTTTCTTTGTAATTTTATTCAATAGACAAAATCAACCTAGTTGATTCTTCCTAAACTATTTTCATACTAAGTCAACCTAATCAACCTTTTACTCTTCAAGTAAATGAATTAACTCACTTTACTAGTAATTTACTCACCTTTCATTTTATTATTTTCTTGCTTTTCATAGCACACATAAACTAAATAAGAAGATTCAAATATCAATTTAGTCACACTACCTTTTATTTTATTCACACACTTTAAAATCATAATATATCAAAAAGTGTTAAAATATTATACACAAGGTCTACCTACTTGGATTTCATCACCAAGGGGTAAGCCAACCAGGTTTTCTAGTCAAGTATAAATACATGGTTGATAGTATATATTAGCAAAACACGTAACACCCTTATCAAACAAAGATTGTGAAGTGAGGGGGTAAGACCCAATACCAAGCTAGTACCATCACCAATAGAAATCCATTTTTATTTTAACAACCTGAAACCATATTTAGCTTACCTTTCTAGTTCCTTTATAAAGACAAATGTCCTATCACATTTATTTATAAATTTATAATTTTAAACCTACAGAAATAATTGCATAGATTAGCTTTTCTATTTCAAGAATTTATACTTGCTCTTTAATAAGTATATATTATATTACAAAACTTTTATAGTCTAGTGTTGATAAAAGGTTTGTGTTTTGTGTCTCAACTAGATAGACTAGTTTGACCTAGTTTCATATGTGCTTATTTTAATTTTTTTCTAAATAACACTAGATCATCTAGACTCATAATTGTCAAAACCTATCTATACTATCACAACACAATTGACCCAATTGAATGTGTCTCCTATATTTTTCCCTTGATACATAATACATTCATTATATTCAACCAAGTCTCTCACAATCTAGTTAGTTTATATTCCTATATGACATAGTCATTCTAACTGACCTAGTCTCTTATAGGCTGGTTAGTTTTCCTTTCTACATATAAAAGTTGTTTTTTACAACCCAATCTCTCATAGGCTAGTTTTTAATGTTTAAAAATAAAACATATTTAACCCATTAAACTATGTCCTTTATCAAATATTATGTTGGTCTTCCTTCTGAACTTAGTCAACCTAGTTGACCCTGTATCACTTGACTGATTTATTTATTTGTTTTAAAATCCTACTTAGTTCATCTAGTTCAGTATCTATCTAACTTTGCTCCTATATTTCACCTTTTTTAATGGTCTTATATCCTCATTCCAAACATTATTAAATCCCCTATTATAATATTTTTAGACAACCTTCATCCATATAGATGATATATGAGGTATTATTTCCTTCTTACCTTAAAACCCAATAAGATGCTCTCTCTTGTTGTGCCTTCTCTCACCCTTCATCTTTGGACTGAAATATGGTTCAAATTACCCCAAATGATGACACTAATGGATCAGATCCATTTCACACTTCTCAAGACAATTCTCTCTCCAAATCACCTTATTACACTATAGGGGCATTTTATACAAGCCTAACCAATAACCTTATAGGAAATATTATAAACACCAATAACCCAACACCTAATGATCCTCCACCCAATAACCCATCCCCTAATACTAATATAGGGAATGTTCCTCCTACCAACCCTAACACTCCACATTTAAACACTAATAATCTAATCCACCAATTAACACAACTCAAATTCTTGCACAAATAGTTCAAAAAATTAATATTATGAAAACATATAATACTTATAAAATGATACAAATACAACATCATTTATTAAACATGGATAATCAACCTCCTATTCTCCTACATCAAAATAACCAAAATTCTATCCCTTCACCTCTTAGATATGCTATGGTAAATATCATTCCCCATCCCCATATGCACAACAAGATTCTTCAAAATATCCAAAATGAACCTTTAGCTCCCTTCACCATTTGTATTGATATTGGGAATATCTCTCCAACTATTAAATATGATGGTACTAAAGACCTTGCATCTTTTCTTAAAGAATTTGGTAATCTTTATAAAGAATGGATTCAAAAAAATACCTTTAACACCACTAAACTTATAGTCAAAACATTCAAAATAAATGCATTAGAATGGTATAATCAACTTCCTCAACATTCCATATGGCAACTAGAGGATTTAGTAAATACTTATGCAAAATAATTTCAACATAATGATCTTCATAAAAATTATCTTAGTCATTTTATCAATGCTAAACAATCCCCTTTTGAATTAGCTCATAATTTCATTAAATTATGGAAATATTTAGCTCACAATGTTTATCATAAAATGATTAATGATCACTTGTTTAAACTATTTATAATTGCCTTAACACCTTCCCTTCAATATAAGGTTCAAACTTTTTCTCCCTTAAAATCTAAATGATGCAATTGATCAAGCTAAAAGGCAAGAATTTCTTATGAAACAATTTCAGCCCACCCTTAAATACATTAAGGGATATTTACAAAATTCCACTAATGTGATCACTAGCAATCCTCATAAAAAAAATAAGAATAGAGAAAGTGGATAACCCCCAAACTTCATATGCACCATTAAAATTCTAACAATGAAGCAATTATTAGCTCCTTCTAAATCTTTCACCTACACTAATAATATTCCTACATGGTATGATCCTTAAAAAAATTGTTTATTTCATGTTTATGTATGTCATTCTCATGAAACATGTTGTGGTCTCCTCAAATTGGTTGTTTCTTTTATTGTAGGAGATATATTCAACCATGATGTTATGATCAAACTACATTATAATTATGTCAAAGCCTTTCAAAAGAAACAAGCTACCAAGACTTCATCATCTAAACCTCAAAAATATTTTTCTAATTCCAACCCATAACATTAAAATTAAGATATATGTACAATTGATGCTGATATGACCAATATTATACCAAATTTTAATATGTGAATGCAATCAAAGTTAATTATAGATGTAAACCGACCCATAAATTAACTATCACTATGCCTAAAATACCATCAAATAAATAATAATTACTTAAATACATCACAAATACCACTACCATACCTTCTAAAATAAATGAGGAAACACTCCCACAACCAAATCCTCAATCTACTTCTCATATTCTTACAAAAAAAATTGTACCTCCCAAACCTCATGTTGGCTCTTCATCTTCTAAATCTCATTAGAATTTATTGGAAGATATCAATTCAATACCTTGAAAAATACTCCTCGTGGAATTAGTTCATACTTCTCCATATCATTGCAAATTGTTAATGTAATAATTATAAGACATTGAAGAACCACTAACCCTTAAGGTGTAAAAAACTCCTCAAGACCCTTTAGCCATAAAATTACATACTATTGAAACTATTTTTTTACTTGTTTAAACCTTCCATAGAATTTCTTGAATAAGACATGATTAATGATAAAATTATTTTTTGATCTAAATATCTACCTCTATTCATTAAAATTGTAATTAATACCACCCTTATTCAAAAATTCTAAGCAGATGAAGGGTTGAGAATTAATGTTACCTCCATTTGGTTAATTCAACAATTTGGATATACTAAAAATCACCTTAAACAAAGTCATCTTACATGTCAATGTTTTGATAAGATAAATAAAAACCCACTTGGTTTTATTTGGATCCCCCTTAATATTAAACCCAAGACTATACGTACCAAGCTCATGGTCTTTGATTTACCACTATCTTACAACATACTCCTAGGATGCCCATAGACACATCATATGAGGGATATTGCCTCCTCATGTAGCCAATGCATTATATTCATCCATAATGGCAAATGATATAAATGTGAGGCCAATGCCAATCCATGGAGTATCCATCTACCAAACCCCAAATCTCAATATCATATTCTAACCATTTCATGTATTAACAATGCACCTCTACCTAAATTTTTTTATCATGAATCCATATTTATAGGTCACTCTTTCTTTCATATGATGATTAACCTAATAAATTACAAAACACATGTAATACCACTAAGTTACTTTGTTACATTTCAAACTGGATTATTCATTCTTTGTTTTTATGTGATTGTATCATCCCTTTAGTTGATGATATCACTAAAATCCATACTCCATATAATACACACAAATATTCTTACATGGAATATGATTTCAAATGTGATGAGTATGAAGTGGCCACATTATTTCAATATCCTTTAGCAATGTCTCCCCAAAAATTTAGTAATTTAGGTGCATCCAACTCTGATTCTCCCTTAAAAATAAATGCATGTACTATTTCCCACACATATGATGACAATGATATCATGGCTCAACCTCAATCACATGGCTTATATGTAGAACACTACTAATATACGTTACCAAAAATACATGACTTAAACCATGATGTCCATGTAATTCATCTATCAACTGATAGTGAATCAGAACTTGAAGGTCATCATTAATCCTCCACTTCTAGACACCTTATGGGTAATTGAACAAATCTCAACTCTAGAAAATCTATAAACTTTTAAACCATCTATATCTTCTACACAACCAAACAATATACCAACTTTCCTTATTAAAATCCTATAGATACCATTGATTCTACCCACGTCACTTGAATTGAACCTCCATATTCAACGCAAATTAGCACACCTATCACCCATCCAATTGAATCCACTCAACCTCAACCTGAAATTAAACCTACACCTAAAATTAGCTTATATTCTAAAGCCATGGATTCAAGAAAAATACATTTTGAATATGATCAAAATGGTAATAAAATCATTGATCTTGAAGTATATATTGAATAATATGGACCACTTCCCATGCTCCCTATTGATGAAGCTATACTTGGGCTATTCCATGCTAGGCAACCTTAGTTTCCCCAACAACATCATAAACATGGAAACTTTATAAGAAAATCTCCTTGTTTTAATAATTTCATTGGTAGTGTGGATCCTAAAACAAATCCTATTTCTTATCTTCCTCATGCTCCATATTATTTCCAAGATGGAAATGCTATGCTAATTAAAGAAACCACAAGAACAAAATATGGTACACAATCATGCCTCAGACTTATCACTGTCTTTAAATAACTCATGCCAATAAAGCATGATATATTTAGATTATTATTCAATAAGTATCACAAAATATTTACTTGGTCATATGAACATATTCCAAGTATTGATCCTAGTATAGATACACACAATACCATCACTTACCCAAGTGCAAAACTTGTTAGACAAAAATGATGAAACTTACACCTTAAATTTATATCTTGTGTCACAAAGAAATTATTAGACTTTTAGAAAAAAAATTCATCAAACTTGTTGACTATTTTTAATGGGTATCAAACATAATTCATTTTCATAACAGAGTCACCATGGTCATTCATATATCCATTGAATTTCATAATCTTAACCTTGTGTGTCCAAAAGATAACTTCCCATTACTTTCAATAGATGTTATAGTAGATTCCACCATTGGATATGAAATATTGTCACTTATAGATGCTTTTTTCCATCTATAACCAGATCCACATAACCCCTAAAGACAACATTTACTATAGAATGGGGCACCTATTGTTACATCAATATGTTCCTTAGTCTTAATTTTTTTAGAAAAACCTATCAATGTGTAATGAACCCCATATTACATTATCTTATACACAATATAGTGAAAACCTATGTTGATGATCTCATTGCCAAATATAAAATTCATACAATGCACCTCATCAATATAACCATAATTATTTTTATCAAATAATAAAATGAAAGTTAGACTTAACCCATATAAATGTGTATTTGGAGTTATATCTGGCAAATTTTCAGGGTTTTTAGTCTCTCTTTGAGTCATTGATATCGATCTAGCCAAAATATATTCTATAATCAACATACCTATTCATCTCTCCATTCTTGATATATGCACTTACCTTATAAAAGTTAGAGAAATTCAATAGTTCATCCCATAAATGGCTTACCATATCTACTCTATCAATTCCCTTCTCAAAAAAGGTAATGATCTAAAATGGATATATTTTTGCTAAAAATATTTTGATAAAATGAAAGAATCGTTTCTCCGTCCTCCCACTCTTTAACCACATTTAAAAACTATCCCTTAATATTATACACCTCCTCTACTCCCATACTAGTTAGGGTAATGCTTTCCCATCAAAATGATATTGGTATAGAGTATGATATTTATTACATTAGTAGAGAACTTATTAACTATGAAAACTATTATACTAAAGTAGAATGTGATTGCTTTGATATATATTTCATATATAAAAAGCTTGATCATAGTATGCTCTATCATACCACATGCATCATTTTCCACTCTGATCCACTTGATCATTTCTTCTCCAAAACATTCCTACTTCGAGATATAATTGTCAAATGGATGATTTTCTTCATTGAATTTGACATTTGAATTATTACACAAAATATTGTCAAAGGACAAGTCATAGCTAACCAACTTATGATGACACTTTTACCGACTATAAATCACCATCAAGATAATATCCTTGATGATAACATTATTTATATTAAAGGTCTTAATAAATATATCTCTCTTAAAAATTATTTCCATATTTTAATTATTGATTTAGAAGAAAATAATCAAGAATATACCAATATCAATTCTGTCACTAATAAATCTTAATAATTATTTTAGAACTCCACGAAATTACAATTGATGTGCATGAAGGCACCTAGACTCTCCACTTTAATAGTGATAGATTCCTCTAAGGAGTTAGGGCATGTATTTTAATAAATCCACATGGTAAGATCATACATTTAACATTTAGATTAACTTTTTATTTCACTAATAGCATGGCCAAATATGAATCTCTAAATATTAGGCATTAAATAAACACTCAACTTAGATATCTCATATCTATATTTTTTGGGTGACATAACATATCTTCTACCAAGTTATTGGTGATTATCAATTCAAAATTGAAAATATAATTACATATCATCAAATGGATACCACATTTTCTAAAGAATTTGAATCTTTTACCATGTAGCCAATTCCAAAAGATCAAAATTCCATAGTTGATTCTTTTGCTTCATCAACATCTATAGTTCACCCTCATCAAGTAATTAATGATTCCCAATTATTATATAAATAATAAAATCACCTTCTTCTATCCACCCAAATGATTCACTATTTTGTCACATTGAGGCTATCACTATTTGATAAATCCCATGGTATAAAAACATAATCCAATTTCTTGAACATAAAACCTACCCTCCAAACACAGATTCTCATGAAAAGACTATAATATGTAAATAATATTTTAAGTATGTCTTTCATTCAATACAACACCCTTTAATACTATAGTTCAAAAGGTACCATACTCCATTATTTAATGTAATATGAGTTTCTTACTCTCTTTGAACAAAATATGGTGGCATTTGTGGTGGTCATTATAGAAAACATGCTATAACCCACAAATGCTTACATATAGGTTAATTTTGGCCCATTCTAAAAAGATGCTATTAATTTTGCCAAAAAGTGTAATCCTTGTCAACTCCATGATGATTCAATCCACTCACCATTGGTTGAACTCCAACTAGTAGAGCCTCCTTGGCCATTCTCTATGCATGGATTAGATATCATTGGTGAATTACCTTAGTCAAAAGATGGCCATGTCATTATCATTATTTCTACTTAATATTTTGCCAAATGGATAGAAGCCATGCCTCTTATCAATGTTATGGGAACCACTATTTCTAAATTTATCCTTAATTAAATAATTTGTCACTTTGGATTTCCCCATACTATCATCTCTAATAATGGTGTAAATTTGAAAAATATTGATGTGAAATAGTTATGTGCTAAATTTAAATTTTCCCACAAAATTTCCACACCTTACCATCCTAAATGTCTCTTTGATATAGTTATATTTCTTGTTAACAATCATTTTATAACCATTTTATGGACATTCATTTTCTTATAAAAATATTTTTAGGTCATTTTATAAATGATCATTACAATCATAATCGATATCTACATGTCATTATGTATATAACCATTATCATTTTTATCACATACAAATCACCATTATGTATATAAACATTATTTTTATTTTTATCAAATTACAAATATTTATTCAATTATATCTTTCTTTTTATTCATGGAGTAGGTCATTTATAAATATTTATTCCATTTCCCCCTTTATTCACACATTAATTCATCTTATAAATGTCCTTTTTTATTCACATAACAAATCACTTTGTAAATATCTATTCCATGTTATCTTTTCTATAGAAATATTTTTTATCCAAAAATTGTCATTATAATCATTTGTTAGATGGGTGTGTAAATACTTGTTGTGTGAGATTTTCTATCTTTTTGAGTGTACTCTTTTGTACATATTTGATTTTTTGTATTCTTTGTAAATATTCTCACTTTCATAAATAGGGAACAAGGATGGCAATAAATGACTACCAATTATGATTTGGGAATGTCACTAACAAAGTTCCCTCTTAAGTCCCTATGCACTATCAATCAATGTCACCTCAACTACTCAAATGTCATAATAAATTTTTAAATAAGTACAATAGTAAAATGGATTGCTTACATTTATGTGGCTTCAAAACATCCCCAACATCCTAAAACCCATACCCACTAACCATTACACCATCCCATTTTCTATCTTACCCAATCTAGACATACTTCTTGATCCGACTAACTTTTTGAATCTATCCATCCACCTCCCTTGGTGTAGGTGGAATCATTTCAGTAATGGCTAGCACTTTGGTAGGATCAACTTCAATGCCTCTATGAGAGACAATGAAACCTAGTAATTTACCTAAATTAGCACCAAAAATGCACTTCTTAGGATTGAGTCTAATTTTGTATTCAATAAGCCTCTCAAATATTCTACACATTGTGGTTAGATGATTGGCATGGATATTTGATTTACCTAATATGTCATCAATATAGTATTCAATAATGGCATGCATCATATCATGAAATATTATGGTCATGGCTCTTTAGTATGTGGCCCCAACATTTTTGAGACCAAATGGCATAACCTAGTAACAAAATATTCCACATGGAGTGGTGAACATTATTTTATGTTGGTCTTTAGGTGCAATCCAAATGTAGTTATATCCTAAAAATCCATCCATAAGTGAAAGCATTTCATACGCCACTATGGAGTCAACTATCATGTCAATTTTTGGTAAAATAAAACTATCCTTGGGGCATGCCTTGTTTATATATCTAAAATCATTGTAGATTATGATTACTTTTGGATTTTTACTAACTAGAAGAACGTTCAAGATCCACTCTGAGTAGTAAATTGGTTGAATACATCTTAATTTTAAGATTTTTTCCAAATCTTTCTTCACTAATACAATAATACGAGGATGCATCTTACATAATTTTTGCTTCACACATTTGGCATCAATATATACAGCAATGTGATGTACAACAAAGGCAAAGTTTAAACTTGTCATGTCTAAATATACCCAATAAAATATGTCAAAAATTTACCTCAAAAGGAATGTAAATATTTCACATTCTTCCTCAATGAAGGATACACCTAATCTTATCCATTTTGGGTCATATGGAGTCACAATGTTAACTTCTATAGTGTCTTCTGCAAGGAGAGTCAAATAATTCTCTATAATAGTTATAAATGATTTGAATTAGCTTGTGATTATAAATTCCTCTATTTATATTAGCTCTTAAAGTTCTCCTAAAAAAGACAAATCAGATTTTCTTAATGGTAGGGATGGCCATGTTGTAAACATTGTTAGAAATTCTTATATAATTCAATTAAAGGCATGTTTTTCTTTAGAACTAAACTTGAACCCAAAATCAAGTTCATCATTGGTGGTCTTATTATCTTTATTATGGGAAATGTGAACCCCCCCCCCATCTAATGGCACCTGAAATAGGTTTTCATCAGAAGACTAGCCTTTCTCTTTACTTTTAACCTAGTCCAAAATCATGTCAAAGAGGTTTTCACTTTGGGACCTCAATGTTTTATTTATTTTTTATGGCTAAGGGTGTTCACCCATTCTCTAAAATAAGTTGTACAATTTATTTTGATAGAGAAACCTTATTTGTGGTCTCCTAATAGAATATTATTTCTTACACCTATAAAATCACAAAAGGCCTCATCATTCTCAAACTCATCTACAGACACTATGGATTCTTATTGGTTCCAGACTATAAGTTGAGGGTGATATAGAGGAAATAGATTATTATGAGTAACTAGGATAAGGGTAAAAATGGCATAGGTGTCAAATATATTGGTATTGGCAAGTTCTTTATAAAGGTTGTGCTTGGACTCTGCTTCATTGTCAATATCATCATCACTAGTCATTTCCATTAGAGCATGAATAAGATACATGGGGTCACCCCCAAGTGGTGTAAATCTAACACCATAGGTCCATTTATACTAATTTATAGATATTGGCACAATATTACCCTATTGATTTGGGTCGAGACCTCCTCTGTCATAGGCTTAATTCTCCATGATCCAATTAGGAATGGGTTATTTGAAATTTTTATATTAATCATCCAATTTATCATTATATAACCAAGTTTTATCATTAGCAAGTGGGTCCTCTTCTTGGCCAATGGTCAGTGTGAAAATGATAAGCATTAGACTATGGAGTTTTCCTTTTCCCTTTCATTTCCATTCCATACAAGGTGGCTTGGATTTAGGTCTTCCATAGGATTTGGGGTTCGATAGAAGATTGGTAATTTGAAATGTGTCATGAGTTAAATACTCTCCTTAGCCATTAGTCAATATGGTAAAATGATTCAACAATTCAAGAGGTGGCATATGGGAAGATGAATTAAGGATATTTGGGTCTATGCAATTGACCTTTGGTAAATCAACAAGTATTTCCTTACCTTTATCCTTTTTAAGAATTTAATCTAATCCAAAATGGTAGTTATGTCTTTTGTACTCAGCCTCTAAACGTTTACAATGTTCATAGGGCTACAAATCTCTATTGATTATGACCTCTATACCTAAATGAGGGAAATTGAGACACTGGTGCAATGTTGAAGGGATTAAATGAATTTCATGTATCCAAGGTCTACCCAAAAGCAAATTATATGACGTCTAACACATGACATAGTGTATTATGGGTCAAGGGCCCAATGATAACTGGTAAGCTGATAGTGCCTTGTGATTCTCACTCTTCATTATCAGAGACCTTGATAATGATTATTTTTGTATAGAAATCAACTATTGTGTATCTAAGAAGATTGATAAGATTTAGAGAAATAATATTCAAGCCCAATACATTGTCTATGAGGACACCTTTCACTTTTTGTCACATTATGACAACTTTAATATACAATAAATTATTATGGAGAGGGTAAAGGGATGAAATATCACTTTGGTCAAAGGTTAACTATTATCTTGGGGCTAGATGTCCAACCATATCTTGGAATTTTTTTGGGCTTATGTCATTTAGAACTTAGGATTGGCCTAGGAACTCTATTAATATGTTCTTATGGATAGTTGATGTATGTAGTAAATCCAAAATATATATTTGTATAGGCATCTTCTAAATTTGTTTCATAATGTCAAACATATTTTCCTTTATAGTGGTAAATGACTTGTTCCTAACCAAAATAGTGGGTTGGATGGGTTCAATGGTAGGTGGTTTTTAGGTTAAGAATGGTAATCTTTGACTGTTGAGTTGTGATTTCACACTTGAGATTAGATATAGGACCATTATTACTAGAAAATTATGGTGGAGGGGGACTAGATAGGATAAGTCTCATTTATCGATGCAATTATTTTTGGTTATAGGGAAATGATGAGTTGTCAATATGAGGTCTAAAATTAGTAATACCTAGTTGATGGTGCCCTTATATGTCATCCAGGTCAAAGAAGGATCACTGGCATAAATGGGTTGACTGGAATTATTTAAAAATGGTCATGTTCTATTATATATTGGTCTTGGATTAAAGGTGATGGTGGAAACTTGACCTCCTACAATATGTCCTAAAAATTTGTTATAGTCATGTGCAACTGTGTGGTAAGTCTATTGGGTATTAAAATAATTTTGGCCTTGGTTACTTCTATTCAGTTGACATTGTTTTATTGTTGCTGGTATCATTGTTGTTGTCATGGATTTTGGTATTATTGTTATTATTTTTTTGACCTTGGTGATTACTATTGTTGGTTTTTATTGTTATGTTATGGGAAAAGGTTTTGGTAAATACCCAAGATCTAATGTAAAAATTATATTAGCCAATGTAATATCCCCATTTTCCAACATATTTTTAATGAGGTGTTTGATCTACACATAATGACATATATTATGTCCATGAACATGATGGTATTCAAAAAACTTAATCTCTTTATACTAATATGGATACAAAATACCCTAAAGATAATGCTTCGGTATTGGCCAACTAATCATGTTAGCAGTGGATAGTTTTTAAATAATGGCTTCAATGGGTTATCCAAGGTCACTAAAGACTCGATGAGCAAGAACATTTATCCTTGGATGAGGGTTTTGTAAAGGTAATGGTTGTTGCATTTGTTGAGCTGGTCAAGGCTATTTCAAAGGTTACACTTATTAAATGGGTTGCTAATGAGAATAAATATATATTTGTGACATAGACTAAGTAGATGGTGTTTATACCATTTAGACATGATGAAATTTAGTTACTCTATTTCTAATAACATTCTTGATGTAGTTGAATTACTTGGATTTTTCATAATTACTAGCCTAGGCTGGTGTTGATGCTTGTGATTGGACTTGGTTTTGGTTCTTATTTTAGCATCTATTCTAGTTTTGGTTATAATTTTGGTTTTATGAGGTTAATTTAATAATCATTTTATTTATAAGGTAATTTTCAATAAGAAAACCTTTACTGATGATCTCTTTGAAGGTATGTGTACACTAGAGCTCTAGCTAATAGGATATCTCACTGTGAAAATTTTTAGTAAACATAATAGCTAATTATTTGTCTGGTAAGCTATGGGTGAAGAAGATAACAAGTGATATCCATAATTTTAGATATATTTCAAATATTTAACTAACTTTTTGCTTGGCATGATTCAAATCTACCAATGAAATCTCATGTTTAATATTGTAGGATAAGTGTTGCACAAATTTGTTTAAGAGGCCATTAAAATTGGATGCAAATTTATTAGGGAATTTTAAGAACCACTCCAAATCCTATCCTAATAGACTCTAGAGAAATAAAATTAAGAGGTATATGTCACTCTAATCCACTGGCTAGAAATCAATAAATAATTCTATCAAATGGGCCTTAGGGTCTCTTTTACCCTTATATATGTCAAATTTTGGTGGTTCATACCCTAGAGGAAATGGTATCTAAAAATACTGCATGGTTAATAGGTAAGAATGCACATCATATAAATTTAACTTCTTATTTTTTTCCTTACTTGGATATTAATATTGCATCCTTAATTTTTTACAGTTCTTGTGCCAAGAAACTAGAGGGAACATTATCCTGTGGTGGAGGCTAGGTTGTCAAAGGTGGATTATCTTGACCAGGGTATAATGGGGGCATAGTTTTTTTTTTAATGTTGGTTTGGTTAGGTAATTGACTAGTAATATGCATCTTTTAATTAGGATGTGATTATTATAATTACACTCATTGTGTTACAATATTTTAGTTTGGATTTGATAAATAGGCCTAGTTTTGAGGAAATTACAATTGGATTGTAAGGATATGGCTTTGGGTAAATTATTATGCCTACTAAAGTTAAGTAGGGACTTTATGTTAAGTATTCAAACTTGGATGAATAAGGGGAACTTGTTGTGAACCAAGGCTCTATCATTGGATTTGTAGCACATTTGGAATGAAAGGCAATGATTACCTTATTAGTACTTATTGGATAGAATTACCTCTTAATAGAATGAACACTTATTATGAATTTTATGCTTGTAGATTTTTAAATATTTATCTTTGATCGATGGACATACATTATTGATTATAAAACATTTATTATTGTAAAGGCATGTTAGTCTATGACTAGAGAGGTACACTTGTCACTACCTAATGAGGGGGAACATTTGTTCGCACTTGTTGAGGTGGTATAATGTCTTGCCTCTATTGCATTGGTATATTAGAATGTGCCTATTGTTGTGGAATGTTAGTCATCAAATATTGAGGTGGATTATCATTCACCACATTTTGTTGAGTTAAGGCACTATTTGGCATTTGGATACTTAATCCATGCGGTTGCATGCTTGAAAAAATAGTGGTTGAGGATTAGAGGTAGATTTTTGTGGTTGAGATGTAGGAGTTCCTAACCCTATTATTTAAAACCACTCATGATTATAACTAAAGGAACTTGTTGTGAATTATTTTTTGGTGTATTTAAACCACTTTGGCCTAGATTAGATGACACTTGCATGTTACCCACTGTGTTTGGCACATTATTCTATATGGAATCAATAGACACGTCTTCAATAAATGGAGCATTAAACATGTCACCAATTTAAGTGATTTGTGTAAATGGGTCTATACTCAAATTATATTGGCCTATAAATTTTATCAATACTCCCATCAAAGGAGTTAACTTGCTGAGTTGAGTGTTTCACATGGTCATGTTATTAAAGTTACATGTTAGATTCAAATAGGTTTGGTATACCATCTGCATTTATATAAAATGGTCCTCCATGAGGCCTTTTCTTATGACAAAAATATTGGCATTTTTATACAACATCGACATAAGCACTTGAGGATTGATATAAGAGGCACGTTCAATGGTTTGATTATAAGGCATGTTAAAAAGCACTCTAACTAGACTTGGCAAATTTGCATGGGGAAAGTTTGCTAGAAACTTAGCCCCTACCTCCATGGATTTGACTAAAACTTCATCCTTATTTTTAAGCAAGTGACAATCAAACAAATAGGTATCATATGTCAATGGCATCATAATGTAATATAGTTATAATTAACTTGGTCTATAACTAATAGTACACTATCAAGGTACTACATAGTTTATTCCTAGTCCTACATTGAGTATGGAGGTATGCTAACCAAATAGTGGGATAAGGGGTCTTGACTTTGTTTCTTAGATTAAACATTATAATAAGGATAAGTATCCATCTTAAGAACTACATCATCCCCATAGGGGTCTTAAATAAAGTCATATTTCATGACGACATTATCATAACCTAGATTGTACATGGCTCCGCTATGAGTATAACAAGACATATCCAAATCAATGATAAACATTTCATGAAAAAGGCATAGAGTTATATAAACTCTTTAAAATAATGTCTAAAAAGACAAATAGTTTGAACTTTGTCTAAAAAGTGGAGTTGTATCTCCAAAAGGGTATGTGAAAAAACTTGGTCTAAAATAGTATAACATTTAAATTTCTAACATCAAATGTCTTACACAAAAAGGTCAAGTGAATGAATAAAAACTGAAATGAAAAACATTAGGTGCAAATTGTTTGAAACAAGTTTAATCTATGTGTAAGAAACAAAGGTTGCTAGGTATTTTGTAAAATAAGGCACAAAAGCTAGGCTCAAAATAGGTATTGCTAGGTCTTTTGGAAAAGGCACAAGAGCTTTAATTGAAACAAAATGAGGTATAAAAAGAAAGAGAGTTAATTTAACAAATTCAAAACACTTTGGCATAAATTAGGAATTTGAATTTAAAACACAAACTTGATCATTTGTTAAAAGATATGAAACAATAGGCATATGGAAGATAGACTACTTCCCCAAATCTAGGCACAAAAATATTTTTAAAATTGGATAAAGAATTAACCTAAGTTACACAACCCAAAAGTGAAATATCAATGTCTAGGCCAAATTTACATGAGGCATAGGTAAAAATAAATTAATGTTTGGATTTGAACTTGTCAAGGATAATTTTGAACTCAACTTAGAAAATAAGGCTTCTTTAAAATAGACAATAAGCTAGACAAGAATGAATGGCATGATGGTACTAGGTATAGATCCAAAAGACACATGTGGATTTAGTTTTAAAATTAAAATTTGGACACAAGGAAACAAGTATTTGAAATGATTCAGGTAGTATAATAATGTTATTATGCTCTAAAGGTATAACAAAAGGGTTTGTTTTGAGACTCAAAGGTGCCAAACTTAGAATGAATTGGACAGTGTAACAACACCCCATTTAAGAAAGTGACACACACAAATATTTGATAAAATATTAAGGCAAAGTTATGGTGTTCAATATATGTAATAACTTCTCTTGAAACAAAAGAGTGATTTATAAACAAGACTCATTTTTGACATGGTATGAAAAACAAATAGTTTAGATTCAAGGCCATGCAAGAAAGGATAAAAATGATAAAAACACCTAAGTATAATGTCCTAAATCCTATAATTGACAAGCTTGCATCATAATATTAAATTCTATCTATATACTTTCTCATGAGAGGATTTTAAATTTTTAATCTAAAAAGTAAAAATACATGAAATATAGGGTTTTTAGTCCCCCTCTTCTTTAAAGAGTTTATACGATAAAATGGAACTTTGGGATACTCACCCTACATCAATAGTATGTCTGTGACAAGTGGGATTATTATAAACTATCAATTTTCACTCATTTATAGATGATCCCATATGTGTGGAAAACACTAGGGCATAATCATATCATTTGAATCTATATTAACTAGCTTGTTTTGAAAAGGTTTTATCCTTTTCACATCCACTACATCTGTCTATTGCTCAGTGTAGTACGATGTTGGATTTTCCCCTATGTTTTGAGGTCAAGTACCACTAATCGAGCTTATATGAGGAGGTGATTAATTCCCACTTACAAGCTAAAATACATGAAAAATAAAGACAATTGGAAGGACTTTAGGGTTGGTTTTGGGTCACCCAAATCATATGAATTTTAGGGAAGGCTTTAATTAATTTTCTTCCATGATTTTGGACCAAAGTGACAAATGCAAATAATGAGCATTTTTTATCACCCAAGTTCCCTAAATGGGATGGGGGGAGATCATACATGCATCACTCATTTTGATAAACAAACACTTTCAACAAAACAATCATGAAAATGAAACTCTTATGTGTATTTAAATAATGTGAGAGTTAATTTTAATCACCAAAATAAAGTTTCTTAGGAAGTTTGAGCCCTTTGGAATTAGTTGTTGATAAACTTTGTAAAAACTTCAAAAACAACCAAGAGATGAAAAACAACTATGTTTTAAGAACTAAATACAAAGTGTGTAAGATTTAACCATGTTTAAAATTTTATTTTTCCACCTCATGAACTACAAATTGTTAGAGGGTTTGTATGCTTAGAATCCCAAAATCAAGTGAGAAAATAACATTTCAAAATTAACTCTTGAGTTTTCTATTTTTTGTCTCAAAGACACATCATCATCAATCCACATAAGGATCGATGTCAATCCACAAAGATCAACATTGATCGAGTAGATTGTTCATGTTTCCCTATAAAACACACAAAAATCCTTATTGTTTTGATAGAAAAAAGGTTGTTAAAATGAGCACAAAACCAAAATATCTCACTAGCTCCTAGAAGAAAATGGTTATACAAACAATATGTAGATATTCAAACATGAAATGAAGACTAGAAAACTAAAGTAAAACCCTCGTTAGCTATGTTCCTGACTGTGTTTTGTTTTGCACATAGATATCATGGTTGATTTTGGAAATTGATTTCAATATAGAAAATTGGCATTGATCACTACCACCTATAACTAAAAATTGATGTCAATCCCTACAACTTCTGACTTGCTTAAAATATAAAGATGTAAAAAATAAAGTTAAAAATTGAATTTTGAAGATTTTTGTGCATTCATTAGCAAAACTATAACTAGCATATTAGTCTCCTTGGTTATATGGGATGCTTCATCCCACTAAGCATGTCAACATGTGGAAAAGGAATACATGGAGGGGAGGTTAGTCTTGTGTTATTCTAATAAATAAAATTCAAACAAACACACTAAAAAGTCTAACACCTCTAGCCTAGACACTAGGGTGAGCATAGGTAACAAAAATATAATGGAGATACAACTACAACACAAAGGAAATCATTCCTTTACCTTCCTTATAGCTCTAAGATGGCTTATTGAATGGATTGCTCATCTTTTACATCAATAAGTCTGACAATAAAGCTTGATTGGCTCCTTATCTCTTTGAAACATTGGTTTTGATTGTTTGGCTTCATATTTGGGCATGGAAACATTACTTTCATTAGGCTTATGGATGAAATCTTGCATAATAACTCTATAATATACAAGTTTAGAAATGAATGGGTATGGCATTGTATTATAGCCTCAATAATTAACTCTCACCCAAAGTAAGATAAGGCTGAATTTAAACATGTAATGGGTTCAAACTAACCCTAAGTGAGTTGAAACTAACTCTAGTATAGTTAAAATTTGTCATGTAATTATGATTTTAAATTACTAGGCATGGCTCTGAAATTAGATATTTTGGGATATTTTAGAAGAGATTGACAACTCATAAAGGAAATGATGAAAAGGATTGATATATTGATTTTTGGAATTTCCATTTTAAAATATTCATTAATTGCAAATGTGTAATTCAACTACGCATTTAATATTGTTCAACTTTTTAATTGATTTTAATTAGCAATTTATCTCTTTCAATATTTATTCAAGTTCCCTGTTTAATAGGTTCATATGCCAAATTGATAGTTGTTATACTTCAAGGTGATTGGGGTGAATCTATGAGAGGTTATTATTTCATATAAACTAATATCCCAAATAGGGATGTCTCAACACAATTTAGAGCTTTGGTGAATGATGCATGAATAAATTTGGGATGTTTGGTGATTTCTAGGATTAGTTTGCAATGGTTGGTAGGAATTAGTCTAAGGTCTAGTCAACATCCAGTTGTGGCCAAAATTAGATGTCTACATTTATAGGCTAAAATTATTTAGTTGGGGCATGTATAATATTTCCATGTTTTTTACAGACTATACATTTATGCACATACTAACAAGCATCATGATCTATGGTATGCCAATAGTATCCAATCCAAAGTAAATTCTTGGATAGGGCCATTCAAATAGCATGGTCCCCATATTCATGAACTTATTTTATTACAAAAAGATCTTCCTTTGAATTCACACATCTTAACAAGGTCATGTCATAGCCTCACCGATAGAGTATGCTATAGAGGATAGTGTAATGGAATACACAATGGATGAAGGCTTTGCATTGATTATGGTTGAGGTCTGGTGGAAGGGTGTTATCATAGAGGTAAGCATAAATGTCATGGTACCATATTTAACTAAGATCATGGATTGCACATATATTATAGTGAGTTGAAGCCTAGTGTGTAGTTAATATTAATTGTTTAAAATAATTGATTTCAAAGGTATCTTTCAAGATATCTATTAGAGACCCAATAGTGGTCATTACATCTACTACTTTGTTACTTCCCATTGGTACTTTTTCAAAGGTTATATACTAAAATTTCTTCTTTAATTGATAGATCATTTGTTTATATGGAAGTAAATTCTCATCTTTAGTTTGAAACTCTTTATTGTGACCTATTTGATAATCAATTAAGAATCTCTTAAAACCTAAAGATTTTGACTATTCCATTGGATGGTAATATGCATTCCTATAATTAATGCTTCATATTCAATGATGTTATTAGTGCATGGGAAATATATTCATAAAGCCATAGGGATAAAGTATCCTTGTGGTATTACCAAAATGATTATAGATCTCAACCCATGCATGGTAAAGGATCCATAAAAATAAAGTTTCCATCTTGGTGATTCTTTAGTTGCTAAGATAGATTCATTAGGCAAGGCTATTGTCAATGGTTTTGTGTTCATTATAGGTGCTACTATTATTTGATCTATAATAACCTGCCCCTTGATGACTTTTTGATTTACATATTCAATGTCAAAATCACTTAACAACATAATCCATTTGTCCATCCTTCCTATTAAGGAAAATTTATATATCATATATTTAAGTGGATCAACTTTGGTGATCAACTTTACTTGGTTATTTAACATATAATGTCTGAGCTTTTGAGAATCAAAGACCACAACCAATCATGCTTTCTTTATAAAAGTATAATTAATTTCATATGAGATGAGCATTCTAATTAAATAGCATATAGCTCATTATTTTCCTTCATCATTGTGTTGAGCCCAGAGAGCCCCTACGGCACATGGTGTAGTAGATATATACAAAATCAATGGCCTTCTTGATATTGGCAGTGAAAAAAACAAAGGTTTCAATAGATATTTCTTCAAGTTATCAAATTATATTTGACATTATGGGTTCCATTCAAAGTGAGTTCCTTTCTTTAATAGATAAGTGAATGGCTGGCATTTTTATACTAATTGAGAAATAAAATGATGAATGGCTTGTAACTTTCCTTGAAGGCTTAGTAGTTTCTTCAAGTTTTTAGGTGGAGGTATTTCAATAATGGCTTTGACTTTAGTGTTATATACTTTAATACCTCATTGAGATACTATAAAATCCAAAATTTTGGTTAAATTAACCCCAAACACATGTTTGTTGGGGTTTAGTCAGAATTTATACTCTCAAAGCCTCTCAAATATTCACCTTAAGACCATTGGGTGTTTTACTCTTATTCTGGACTTTACTAAGATATAATCCACATAGTCTTCTATAATATCATGCATCATATCATGGAAGATAACTATCATAGCCTTTTGGTAGGTTGCTCCTGCATTTTTTATTCCAAAGTGCAATACTTGATAACAAAAAGTCCCCTGTGGAGAAATTAAGGTAGTTCTATGTTTATCTTATGAAGCAATTTTGATTTGATTATATCCTAAAAACCCCTCTATGAGGGAGAACATTTAGTATCCTTCTATGGAATCCATGTTCATATAGATATTCAACAAAGGAAAGATATATTTTGGACATGCCTTGTTGATGTCTCATAAGTCATTATAGATGTACATCCCTCCTTTTGGATTTACAATAAGGACAATATTATAAATCCATTTAGAATATTCTATTGGCCAAATGAACCCTAATTCTAATAATTTTTTCAATTCTTCTTTGACTAGTAACACCACCTTGGGGTGCATTTTTCAAAGCTTATATTCAATTAGTTTTGCATTTGGATGAACTAATAGGTGATGTACCACAAAAGTGGGGTATAATCTAGGCATGTAAAAATATCTTGAGGCAAACATATCTATAAACTCTTTGAGAAGCTCAATAAGAATTTTTTATTCTTCAAAGGTAAGAATTGCCACTAGTTCGATTATTATAGCATTTTATTTGGTTCCTTATTTTATGACTTACTCAATTAAGGAAGGTGATTGGTCTTGAATATATGTTTAGGGTGATGGTAAATCTTCACTTGAAATAAATTTAGTTGGGAACTATGCACCTAGCTCTTGATACATATTTTGCTCATCAGGATTTAATTGAATTTCTTTTATGATTGGAGAGGGATCATTTTCATCATATTCCTATTCTTCTACTTGATTCAATGATTTATTTTTCTCTCCAAAATAGGTAAAATCATATAAACTAATAATGAATCCATTTTTATGATCCCCTAATAGCATAAAACTTTGGGCTCCCATATACTCAATAATGGGTTCATCCCTTTGAAATATATCAAAGGACAGTCATTTCTTCTAATCCTAGTCTATTAATTCAAGGTAACAAGGGAGATATTGATGGTAGAAATAGTGGTATTAGGGAATAGTTTTATGGTATCAAGATATTTATAAAGGCTATAGATGAAACCTATCTTGACTTCTTCATCATAGGTATACTCCTCAAGAATCAAAGAAAAATATATGGTGATAGAGTTGAGGTCAATGCCTAGTAGTTTTTACCTAGGCCAAGTCATATTAGATGTTCCCAAATACTTATAAGTTCCAAAATTCCTTGTTTCTATTGACCTATTCCTCGACCCTTATAATTCTAGTACTGGTGAAAGTAGTCAACCTTAACTAATAAATGATAGTTTTATCTTTCCACATAGCTAAGGACCCATAGCTACATTATGATAGTGGAAGATCTCTTATAAAAAGGGTTTTATATTCATATTTCCCATATCCCTTGGAGATTATTTTTAGATGAGTGGTTTTTTATGACTCAGATGAAGAGGGTGATAAGTTATTGAGATATACATATTTCATAGCTTTTAGATTGTAATATGAACTCTGGGTATTTATAAAATAAATATCATAGCTTGTTCCTTCCATTTGAAAAATACAAAATTGTTCAATTTCACCCATGATGGTCACTTCCATACCTGAATGTGGGAATTTAAGGCATTAATGTAGGATATAAATTATTTCTCTCGTCTCATGGATCCAACATGTTATAGGGAAGATCAACATCCATTACATGGATCAATGTTTGGTGGAACACATTCCCCACTACTATGGTAAGATGTATTGTTCTTATTGATGGTCATTCATTGTCATTATACGCCTTTATCATTATAAAAATAGTCCTCAGTGATGATTTTAAATATCCTAGCTTCTTAAAATTCAATATTGCACAAATTTTGGGTAGATCCTTCATCTATAATCACCCATGGGATTTTATGACTTACAATGGATATTTTAATGAATAGGGAATAATTATGATAAGGACCTATTGGTGGCATTTCCTAGGTACTAAATGTGATTTATTGTGATGGAGACAAATGGCCTACCAAATATTGAAATTGATGTGTGTTAATATCCCTAAGAACTTTCAACTCATGCTAGACTTGATTTAATATCTCCCAGAGTATAGAATAAGTTTTTAGAATATCCATGAGGGAGATTTGTGATGGGGTCTTCTCTACCTATTGGGTAATATCATATGTTTTATCAAGAAGATTTGGAACATTCTTAGGGATAGTGATTTTTTGAGATGAAGATATAAGTGAGTCTTTTAGATGTGCTCCATTAACTATTATTTTACCACATCTTGTGGTAACTACATAATCTGTAGTGGCCCTATTAATTTTAAGGATCAAATAAGGTATATTTGAGGGCTCTTAGGGGATTTTTATCTTGATGGTGTTGATGTGGTGATATGAGATGGAGTGATAATGAATTTGGTTATAAATGGAGGATTATCCTTGATCCATAAGTGTTTTATTTTATTTTTGGTCATACGTCAATAAGGGGTCTTGATATATTCCCAATTATTGATTTTTGGACTAGCTTGTATGACTATCACCTTCAATTTCTATCTCTCCTTTTTCTATCAAGTCTTGGACAAAATTTATTAACTTCGTGCACTTTTTATTATCATTACATTTCACATGATGATAATGACAAAACTCATATTCATGATACTAATTAGGGTGTGACTTATTATCATCCAAGGGTCTAATCTCTATGAGAGTTATCAAATTAACAATAATTAATTTTCTTAGGAGGATTTCAATTGGTACATCAAGACTTGTAAGATGATGTTCCCCATTCTAAGCCTTGGCTTCCCTTTTGGTATAATCATGTTGGATATATTTTAAATTTTGGTAGAGGGGAAGATTTTTGTATTATTTGTACATGTTTGGAATCAATAATGTCCTCCCCAACCACATTATTATTTTTATTAAATACCTTTGTTTTACCTAAAAAAATGTTATCCTAATTTTGATTTTGTTTTTTTGAGTATACAACTTGATAGTCCCCCTTTCGATAAGTTCCCTTTCTATTTGGATACCCTTTTCTATAATTTCATTAAATGATTTGGCACATTGTAATTCTAATTAGTATTTTAATTCTACATTAATATTATCAATGAATATTTTAGCTAATTTTGTTTAGGGACAATACATCAAAAGTGACTGGATAGGCTTCTCCATCATTATAATAATTGTGTGAGACTCTCTCCATTCCTTTGTTTGACATTAATTAAAAATTGCCTCACATTTTTTTAGTTATTCAAATGTAGTAATAGATCCTTTAGATAAGTACATAAACGATTCCAAAGTAAGTCCTATGAGGCTTTTAGGAAAGAGTTAGACCAAGTAAGCATCATTGTAGGAGACCTCATGGCATGCTACATAAAATTATTGGACATGGTTTTGAGGGTCTCCTTTCCCATTATATTTATCAAATTTTGGAATTTTAAAATGTGTTAGGAAGGGTATTTTTAAAATACTCATGTCTAATGGGGATGTGAAAAAGACTTCATATCTATATTTCATTACTTGAGAGTGAGGATCTATATTTTAAAGAGTATCCTTCATCATCTTACACTCTTAGGAGAAGGAGGGGTCCATCAAAGGATTGGGATTATTGGTTTGGATTAATTTTGGTTTTAAAGGATCAGAGTTGAATTTGTATGGTTTAAGTTATTCTCCTAGGTAATGTGGTTTTTTGAGCTTCGAAGTGGATTTGAGATGCTAATGAGTTGATTTATTGGGTGAGTTGGTCTAAATGATATTTCAAGATGGATCTCTTTTTATCATCCTCAATATGATTATTTTTAGGGCCTTATTCTTCATCATCTAGTTCTTACTCATGATCTACAAGTTCAAGATTCACCCCATCTTGGTTTATGACATTTTGGTATGGAGGAGTGTTAGGTATGGATGTTTCTTGGATTAGATGTTGTATAAGGTTAATATTAAATGTAGGGGTAATTTTCCTCCCATTCTAGTCACTTGGGCTAGTATTTAGACTCAATTTGCATATATTGATTGGTCAAATTAGGATCTAACCTCATCCTTATTAAATAATTAATTATAAATTCTTTTGTCTCTTTTAGGAGTATGGACGTTGATTTTATTTTATTCATTATCCATACTTTGTTCACCTATTGTCCTTAGAATGTCATCTTCCTAATTTGATCCTTGTCCACACCTTAGGAATTATGCATTGCTTTTGATCAGCATGGTGGATAATAACGGTTTATATATAAATTATAGGTGTTGATTTGATGTAATGTGTAAATACATGTGATTATTTAATAATAAATTTGTCTTGGTTTTAGGTTAAAATGGTCAAGATGTTTATAATGGATTGGATGAGATTTAGCTTTGTGATATAAAGGACTACAATGATCAAGTATTATCAATGTATCAACTCTATAAAGATTTACATACCAAGAATGCTAAGTGATGATATGATTAAATTCTTATATTCACACTTGTAAGATGATGATTGGATAAAAGCTAGTTATGAATATGTGCGATGATAAGACAATATTGTGTTAGAAGAAATCTAATAGAGTTATAAACATTGACAATATTTGATCAAAATAATATGTTATGGGATGGATGGAATGATGGGTAGGTTGAAGAGAAGATATATGACCACTATAGATTAACCACAAGATAAATATAATGCTAAATATTTTGGAAAATGGAATGGATGAAGAGATGATGATCTAAAAAGATGTTATTGGTTTAAGCTAAGCCTTATATGGTACTAGTGTCCTAAGTGTTTTTTTAGGTGTTTTCAAAAAGGATGTAAGGTTGACTCAACTCACAAATAATATTTGTTTATCATGACACACACACAATCAAACCAATCACAAGCCCTACTATTTAGTAAACTAATTAGGAGTGTAACCTAACAATTACACTATCTAATGGCTTTGTGGGTGAGGTTTTAGGATGTTGACCCATTAAGGAATCTCCCAAACCCTCTCAACCCCATATAAACTTTATTATCACTATGGGGGATGAAATTGGCCCTAGTAGTAAGTCACCTATTATGGTGGAAAGACCTAATGCTAGGTTAAACAAGGCTTTCTAGGGGCATCCCCAACATACACTAGGTACATGGGGCCCAAATCCATATAGGGTGTTATCTAATTCTTGGGTTCAAGAGTTAAATTTTTCCATTTATATAATACCTATATGGGTTCAACCACATGGCTTAAAGATAGTTGTCCCTGATTCTTATACTCTATTAAAATATGAAGTGTGGTTAAATATGCAATGATGAAATCTATGTCACCAACCCCGAAATATTAGGCAAGTGTGTGGTGATGAATTCCACATCATGTTTCACCTTATAAAATAAAAATATTAGGTAATACATAGGCACACAAAAAAATTATTTGCCCACTTATTTTATTATGCAAGATAAAAACACAAACAAATAAAGAGCTTTGAAATATTTTCAAAATCCTAAATTTTAAACCATGTCTTGGCCCTACAAGTAAACAAGTTAGAAGCTTGATTTATAGTGTCTCACTTATTTTCCCTCCAAAAAAGTTATTAGTAGTCTCTAATAAATCAAAATTTCCTCTTTCTCCTAAGATCACTTTTACATAGTATACACAGTCAAAAATTTTAAAATCACTTATTGAAAGGCAAAATCACAACTAGTACTTTAAAACTATTGATAAGTGAACTTCAATTTTTCAAATGTTTAGTCATTAGTAATAGCATGGTTAGTATTCAAAATTTCCTATAGCTTTTTTAAAACCACAACAATCAATCAAAGATGTAGAACATGACAAGTGATTTTGTAAGTGGTAATTAGAATAATGATTTTTAATAGAATGTAAAATTAATTATTTTAAAATAAGGTTATATTAAGTATTATCACGTAAAAAGGTATTATCAAAATTTATTAAGTAAAAATGACTTGTAATATTTCAAAATCACTCTTTAGAATCAAAATCACTATCTTTGAGAAGTAATATTACGTCTAGAAAGAATAAAATATACAAAAACTATTAAAACTACTTATAAGATAATGTTGAATAAAGACAACTATATTTATCAAAAGTAAACTATTTACAAATAAATACCAAAAATTAGATTATATGAAAATAACATTTATTAATTACCTACCTTCAAAATCACTATTTACAAGAGGTGATTTTGCATTGAGACAAAAAAATAATATATTAAATATGTAAAAAAGTTATAAAATTACTTATGAGATGATAGTTAATAAACTATTTACAAAATCTAAACTATTTACAAATATGGATAAAAACTAGATTAATAAAAACAACACTCATTATTCAAATTTTGTCAAAATCATTTCTTTTTTGTCAAAATCTTGATTCAAAATCAAAATCTCTACTAGATGTAATAAATATTTAATAAGATGCCAAAAAGTTTGATTTAGGGGGTAATGACCCTATTCAAATAGATTTTCCCCTTTCCTGTAGCTAGATCAAGTTTAGATAGAGATCAATAATATTATTAGAGAACCAAAGCATAATTTCTATATCTCAATCAAAATTACAACTACTAGAATCAAAATCACTTATGCAAATAGTGATAAGTAATTTTACTTAGCCTAAAATATTTGGTTATTTTGGGAGAGGTAAAGATTTGGCTATTTTAGGAGTGACAACGTTAGTCAAGAACTAATAAACCTAAAAAGAGAAAAAAAAACTAAATAAGGTCTCAATATGTATTTATAGCTTAAGTCAAAATTGCCACTAGCTAAAGCAAATTTGCATATGGCAGTCAAAATCGTAACTTTGTATAAGCAATTTTTAAGAGGGTCACTAAAATACTAACTAGGCTAAGGGTTAGTAGTGAAGGTCAAGTGGTCAAGTCAAAACATGATTTTTATTTGAAAAATCATTAATGGAAAACCTCAAATTATAGAGAAAAATCATGACTCTCCTGGAATATGAAAATTTTGAAATTTTTAGGCCTAATCTCTTCCTAACCTATCCTATAAGTTGAATTTGACACACCTTACACACATAATGGTTAGTCTAAAGGAGGGATCCCATTATGGTCACCAATGTATGTTTTTAAATTTGAAAAATATATTTAAATACACTAAATATACTAAATCAACCCAAAATTCACAAAAATGTCAATGGGAGAGAATGAATAAGCAATCAAAACTTAATTAAAATTCTCTTATCAGCACCTTGCTTCTTTGAATCTTCCTTCAAAGATCTTCAAATGATTTTCCAAAGGATAATTGAATTGTATAATTTCAAGAAAAAATGGCTCTAAGACTTCAATATGGATGCAAAGGGATTAATGGCTTCTTTAATACAAGGATATATGGATGCAAGAGAGACTATGAAGTCTATATATGAGCTTGATTGTATTTTTTGATGCCATGGATTTACACCTGGGGTAGGAGGCCGAGCTCCTACCTTTCCACACACAACAATGGAAACTCCCCTCTCACCTGTGGGACTGGCGAAGCTGGAGGGGAGAGTCTCTAGATAAGGGCTAGCTCCCTCTAATGTATCTTTTAGGCCCTGGTTTCTCCTACTGTTAACAAATAAAATGAAAAAGGGGGGGATGAAAAGGGAGAGAGAGATGCTAAAAATAGAACCTAAGCCTAAAAATGAAAAGGTGATGCACCAAAAAAGTGTGATCCACTCAGGCCCGAACATACACTTTTCACTGGAAAGAAGTGCCCATACACTTCGTCTGATGTGGTAAAACTCTTCTATATCAGTGAGTCAAGGGTCTGTGGAGATACAGGGAGGAAGGAACTATCAAAGGTGTTTTGAGACACACTTTGACAGCCTATTCACAGGCACCTACACTCCTCTAGGGATACTTCTGGAAAACCTGCAAAAGAGAAACTCACAATGCACTAGACATGCTAGAGTCATTCTATGAAAAGCATCAAAGACAATCACTTAACACAAAAGAAAACATAGACATATGCATGAGTGCAAGTCTAGATGGAGGTAAAAATGCTAAGTCTTGATTGAAGGTAAAATCTGGCAGAGCTCTGCCTTACAAGCCCAAGAGATTTTTGGGCAGAGTTTTGCTTTAAGGCTGAGAGTAGATCCCTTCTCAAAATGAGAAGTTTACAATTTGTAGAGGAAGAAAGAGGCCATTTTGGCACCCTTTTATGAGTGACCCATGTGCCTCTTGAGCATTGGGATGAGGAAGTTGCCTGAAGATAATGCTATGTCGGCCCTTGTCATGATTCAAAATTATGGGCCACGTCATTTGTCTGCTCATCAATGTAAAATGAAGAAAAATGTGTCGCATCATTCACTATTGCACCTCTTGATGATCGCATGGTAGGTACTATGTCAACCACTAGAATAACTCCTTGAATTAACACTTTCTTGTGCCACTTAGATCACTTTGTTTGCTTTTGTGCTTGGCTATTTTGCCTCCTCTGGCTCCTTCTGCTACTCCTTTGGCTCTTAGTTGAGAGCGCATCTACTTTTGACACATGTCGTAGTCTGCTACTTGGGCACTTAAAAAACACTTGAAACATAGACATTGACATGTGGTAGCTTCTGTCGAGCTGATAATGGAAGTGGTAGCATCTGCTTACCTCAGAGGGTCCTTTGAGAGTCAGGTAGAAGTTGACATGTGGCTACTTCCACCTATTCTTTTCACTTAACTTAGAGGCTTTGGAAGTATTTTTTGAGATTTCTGTGGAAGGTGACACATGGCCACTTTCGTAGAACCTTTAGCTACCTAAGAAAACTTTTGAGACTCTTTTGGTTCTTCATGGATGCTGACACTTGGCATGCTCTACATAGCTCTTAGCAACCCATTCATACCCACCAGTCTTCTCTTTGAATAATGAAGCACAAGGAGAAACCCACAGATGTTGACACTTGTTGGCTTCCACCGAGCCCTGTAGGGGACACATGGCATGTTTTGCTACTCCTAAAAATCATGTCAAAGTCTTCCATAGTTTCCACTTAGTGCCTTCCACACTCTAGCCTTCTTAGTATAAAATTGACATTTGCATGCTTGTCATTGCTTGAAAACCCATCAGCTAATTTGCATGCTTAATTTTGATAGTTTTTGGGATGTCACCATCATTGGCCAAGTTCATCACACCTTTTCTGTGAGTTTTTTGCTTCGGGCCTTTTCCCGTGAACAAAAAGTCCACAAGAATTACCACTTTGACTTTCGTTGTTCCTTCGGGTTCTTTGGTTTTAGCCTTCCCCAAATTTCTTTAGACTTTTTGTCTAAAGGAAATCCTTCAGACAAAAAATTTGAAGGAATTAAAAGCCTTAGTTCTTTTGTGTCCTTGGAAATCCTTCAGCAAAGCCTTTAAACTACTCCCTACCCTCTGCAAGGGCTATTAGACCTAGAAGTTCCCTCCACAAGGGCACTTTCCCTTCATCTTTGGGACGCCCCCCTTGAACCAACCCATTGAACCATTTTCTTGAACCACTTGTTGAACTAGTTTAATGGTTCAACATTGCGTGTTGAGCCTCTATTAAACCAACCCCTTTAAACCATTCACACTTAAACTGAATGATTGAACCAATGCATTGAACCAGTCCATTGAATTGGTTCAATAGTTTAATGATGTGTGCTGAGCCCCTTGAACTGAGCTCATTGAACTGTTTGATGAACCAAGTGTCTGAACCAAGTGATGAACCATGTGATTGAACCAACACATTAAACCAGTCCATTGAACTGGTTCAATGGTTCAACGCTGCATGCCGAGCCCCTTGAACCAAGCTCATTGAGTTGTCTGATGAACCAAGTGTCTAAACCAAGTGATGAACCATGTGATTGAACCAATGCATTGAACCAGTTTGTTGAACTAGTTTAATGGTTTAATGATATACGCTAATGAACTTGTTGATAAGCTGATTTAATTAAACTAAGCCAATTGAACTCAAGCTAATTGAACTAGTGCATTGAACCAAACATTGAACTTAAAGCTACTTGAACTAAGTGATTAAACTAGGTGAAGCATTGAATTGACTAAATGAACCAATGACTGAAGCGTTGAACCAACTAAATTGAATTTAGGCTAATGAACTTAAGGCTTTGAACCAAGGTTGATTGAACAAGGCAATGGTTTAATGGTTCAAAGATGCTAACCCTCCATGATTTTTCCTCAAACAAGAGCTTGAAGAAGCCTTGTAAAACCTAGCACTCTCTAAAACTGATCCTTCATGTGCTAAAGACTAACCCTACAAAGTTTTTAGATCTAGACTTGCAGAGTCCACAAAAATGGACCTATAGAGTCCATAGAAAAATTACAGAATTTGTAGAAATCTTGTAGAGTCTGTAGAAATGGACATATTCATGCAAAAACAAAAAATGAAATGGCCTGGAATAGCAGGGACAGAAGGGGACTGATTTTTGGCCTATTGGGTAAAAAATGGTCAACAAATTGGTGACTCCCAAGGGAAGCATGCCTGCTATGCTTAGAGACCAGTTGCCTTGTATTCCATTGGGCACGAAGTTAGAATGTAGCTTTGAAGAAAGATCAGTAATAGCCCCAAAGATCTAAGAATCAAACATGAAGCTTTTTACCCCACATACAAAGGAAAACACACACAAGGCTAAAAACACTTCCTATGCAAACTGCACTTAGGGAAAGCATGAAAAGAAACTAAAAACAACTACTATATAAAACTAACCAAGTACATCCACTCCCCTCCTAGATCAAAGGGAAAACTTCTTAAGTCCCCTTCTTGGCAAGAAGACTTATGATGCTAGACAAGTGGTTGAATGAAAAGGAGATTTGGTGACCTGCTCCTCTTGCCTGTCACCTGGATTGGCTTGTATCTAAGTGGATCAGATTCAAACATGCTTCCAATGTATACATACTCTATTTTTTCTTGGAAGCTTGCCTTCTATTGGTTCTTTAGGCTAGTGTATCTCATTAAGAAATCAATCATTGTTGGCTCATCACCATAAGCCCCTTGATATGCATCCTTGACTGGCTTATTCTCTTCTGCCTCATGCTCGGGTTCCATGGTATGACCATCCTCCTTGATAATTTCAAATAAGGTATCTTTAGATTAATTAACCTCTTGAAGGGGTAAATCTGAAATCCTAAAACCCCTTTGCATACTTATTTGAGTCCCAATGTTGCCTTCTCCACTCTTATCCAGCTCATAACCTCCTTGAAGAATAGTGCAGCCTACCCCAATGACTTCAAATGAATCATTTAAACATGAACAAGATATTGTACATGCTCCTCTATGTCACCTAAGGTGATCTCCTCATTCATACTCATGAATTCTCCCTAGCTAGTCATAAGCTAAGCATAATCTATATCAGGCAAGGCCTGATAGCTTTCTTGGAGGTGTGTGGATGGAGTGTATTCAGACATGGAATCTATTATTTGGTCTAAATTTTTCATCACACATTCACTGAGGAGACCTGCTTTGGACTCCAATTTTGCAATCCACCTATCCATATCTTCCTAGAAAATCCTTTCTTAGAAGTCATAATCATCATCGAAAGTAGGAGCAGCCCCATCTTCTTCAAGGTTTTAAGTAAAACCTTTCTCTTCCTCTTCCTTTTTGCCCCAAGATTCCATTATTTGCTTCCAACTCATGATCTTGGTATTGGAATCCTGCTCCTATGAAAAGGTAGTAACTTTATCCTCTTCAAGGTCCTGAGCTGGTTCATGATGTTCCTTCTTCTAGCTTGGAATTTGGAGATCATGTTGAAAGACTTGAGGAGTTTGGGGAAGATTTGGGAGAGTCTACTCATGTACAGGAGGAGCTATCTGAAAAGAGGTGTGCTAAAAAACTAGGTGCACAGGATTGAGGGTAGGATCGATTGATGCATCAGATGAGTCAGAATGAGTAGTTGCCATCTGATAGAAAGGATTTGGCACATAAGAGGGAGTTTTCTCTAGAATAGGAGGGGGCATACCTTGGGCCAAGATTTCTTGATTTTTGTCCCTTCACTTTACCAACACTTCATCAATATTGAAATTAGCTTGTGGATTGGTGTAAGGGGTGTCTTTTGGCATTAGATCCTCTACAAAGTTTAAAAACTCCATCTCTCTTTCTCTAAGTAGTCTCATCTTCTTTTCTAATTCCTCAATCTGCTTGGCCAAATCATCCTCATTTTGTACCTCTTGGAGCTCGTGGGAATCATCATAGAGATGGGGAGTGCATGAAGATTGCCATGAAATGCAAGGAGCTTCTTGAGGAAGGGTGGGAGGGACTTGAAAAGGACTAACCTCATTTTTTACCTCACACTCTTGGACAATGTCTTTCTCCTCCTTGTTATTCCATGACTCAACCACTTTATTCCAGCTCAAGCTATTCAAACTGGGCATCTCCTTTGGGGCTGATGGGGCCACAATGTGAGAGGGTAGTAAAGATTTAGATTCCACTTCCCTTGCTACCAAAATGGACTATAGCATCTGAAGGTTTGCCAATTCGATCTGTTTATCAAAATTAGCCTTAAACAAAAGATTTGTTGTTTTGAAACTCTCCTCAACATGATTGGGGAAAGGACTTGATAGGTTTGACTTGGCTCATAAGCAGGGGCCATATATGACCGATATGATACTTGGGGTAGTGAGTATGTAGGTTGATAGACTTGGTAAGGCTGCCTCTCATGAATACTTAGCTTCTCTTCCAAAGATGCAATCAAACCACTCACATCCAGCATCTCACTACTGAGCCTGTGCCAATTGGCTCTTTCAATAGGAGCCCATTCATTCTTAACCTAATCCAGTGCATTCTTCACTTAATGGACAACATGATCAGGAATTTCTTGGCCACATCCCCTTCTAGTGTCAAGATATATTACATATTTTTCATATCCCAAAAGTGCTCATTTGAAGGTGGAAACAGGTTGATTGGTAAAGAGACTAGGTTGAGTGGGAGAAGTGACATATTGAGAAGACTAGGCATAAGGCTGATATAGCTTATAATAGGGCTAGGACTGGTCATGTTAGACCTGATAAGGATCAACATAAGGCTGGTGATGATCATAGCCATGCTAGCCAAGGAAAATAGGGTCCATGGCTTTAAATGATGGGATTATACATACCAAAATATTGTTTCTTGATGGTACAATACTAGAACTACTTAACCAGTTGATTTAACTCAGAGTCACCATTGGTGTTGATGTAAAAGCCTCCAAAGGCTGGTTGGTCAAAAAACACACCAAAAATTCTTCAACTCTGTGGACACAACTTCTCCTAGTTGGTCCCATCGGGCATGCCAAAATTGTTGACGCCATGGATTGGCACTCGGGGTAGGAGGCCAAGCTCCTACCTTTCCACACACAACAATGGAAACTCCCCTCTCACCTATGGGACTAGCAAATCTAGAGGGGAGAGTCTCTAGATAAGGGCTAGCTCCCTCTGATGTATCTTTTAGGCCCTGGTTTCTCCTATTGCTAACAACTAAAATGAAAAGGGGGGGATGAAAAGGGAGAGAGAGATGCTAAAAATAGAACCTAAGCCTAAAAATGAAAAGGTGATGCACCAAAAAAGTGTGATCCACTCAGGCCTGAACATACACTTTTCACCAAGAAGAGGCATCCATACACTTTGATGTGGGAAAACTCTTCTATGTCAGTGAGTCAGGGGTCCATGGAGATACAGGGAGGAAGGAACTATCAAAGGTGTTATGAGACACACTTTGATAGCCTATTCACAGGCACCTACACTCCTCTAAAGACACTTCTGGCAAACCTGCAAAAGAGAAACTCATAATACACTAGGCATGTTGGAGTCGTTCTATGAAAAGCATCAAAGACAATGACTTAACACAAAAGAAAACATAGACATATGCGTGATTGCAAGTCCAGATGGAGGTAAAAATGCTAAGTCTTAATTGAAGGTAAAATCTGGTAGAGCTCTGCCTTACAAGCTTGAGAGATTTTTGGGTAGAGTTTTTCCTTAAGGCTGAGAGTGGATCCCTTCTCAGAATGAGAAGTTTACAATTTATAGAAGAAGAAAGATGCCATTTTGGCACCCTTTTACGAGTGACCCATGTGCCTCCTAAGCATTGGGATGAGGAAGCCACCTAAAGATAATGTTGTGTCAGCCCCTATCATGATTCAAAATTATGGGCCACACAGTTTTCATCAATGTAAAATGAAGAAAAATGGGTCACACCATTCACTATTGCACCTCTTGATGATTACATAATAGGTATTGTGTCAACCACCAAAATAACTCCTTGAATCAACACTTTCTTGCACCACTTGGATCACTTCATCTACTTTTGTGCTTAGCCATTTTGCCTCTCTAGCTCCTTCTGCTACTCCTTTGGCTCTTAGCTGAGAGTACATCTACTTTTGACACATGTCATAGTCCACTGCTTGGGCACTTAGAAGACACTTGAAATGCAGACATTGATACGTGGTAGCTTCCACCATGCTGATAATGGAATGTGGAGCATCCGCTTACCTCAGAGGGTCCTTCAAGAGTCAGGCAAAAGTTGACACATGGCCACTTCCACTTATTCTTTCCACTTAACTTAGATTCTTTGGAAGTATTTTTTGAGATTTTTGCAGAAGGTGACACGTGGCCACTTCCACAGAACCTTTAGCTGCCTGAGAAAACTTTTGGGACTCTTTTGGTTCTTCATGAATGCTAACACTTGGCATGCTCCGCATAGCTCTTAACAACCCATTTCGGCCCACTAGTCTTCTCTTTGAACAATGCAGCATGAGGAGAAACCCATAGATGTTAACACTTGTCAGCTTTCACTGAGCTCTACAGGGGACACGTGGCACGTTTTGCTACTCCTAAAAAGCATGTCAAAGTCTTTCGTGGTTGCCACTTGGTGCCTTCCATGCTCTGGCCTTCTTGGTGTAAAATTTGAAATTTGCATTCTTGTCATCACTTGAAAACCCATCAGCTAATTCACGTGTTTAATTTTGACAGTTTTCAAGATGTCACCATCCTTGGCCAAGTTCATCGAGCCTTTGCTATGGGTTTTTTGCTTTGGGCCTTTACTCATGGACAAAAGTCTATAAGAATTGTTGCTTTGACTTTCATTGTTCCTTTAGGTTCTTTAGTTTTAGCCTTCCCCAAATTTCTTCAGACTTTTTATCTGAAGGAAATCCTTCAAACAAAAATTATGAAGGAATTCAAAGCCTTAGTTCTTTTGCATCCTTAGAAATCCTTTGGTGAAGCCTTTAAACTGCTCCTTGCCCTCTATAAGGGCTATTAGACCTAGAAGTGCCCTCCATAAGGGCTATTGGACCTAGAAGTTCCCTCTACAAGGGCACTTTCCCTTTATCTTTAGGATGCCCCCTTGAACTAACCCATTGAACCATTCACTTGAACCACTCATTGAACCAGTTCAACGGTTCAACACTATGCACCGAGCCTTTGTTGAACCAACCCCTTTGAACCATTCACGCTTGAACTGAATGATTGAACCAATGCATTAAACCAATCCATTAAACCAATTTAATAATTCAATGCTTGCATGCTGAGCCCCTTGAATTGAGCTCATTGAACCATATGATGAACCAAGTGTCTGAACCAAGTGATGAACCATGTGATTGAACCAATGCATTAAACTAGTCTGTTGAATTGGTTTAACATTTCAATGTTGTGCATTGATCCCCTTAAATCAAGCTCATTAAATTGTCTGATGAACCAAGTGTCTAAACCAAGTGATGAACTGTGTGATTGAACCAATGCATTGAACTAGTCCATTGAACTAGTTTAACGGTTCAATGCTACATGATGATGAACTTGCCGATGAGCTAATTTGATTGAACTAGGCCGATTGAACCAGTGCATTGAACCAAATGTTGAACTTGAAGTTGCTTAAACTAAGTGATTGAACCAAGTGAAGCATTAAACTGACTAAATGAACCAATGGTTGAAGCGTTGAACCAACTGAATTGAACTAAGGTTGATGAACTTAAGGCTTTGAACCAAGGCTGATTAAACAAGGCAATGGTTCAAAGAGGCTAACCCTCCATGATTTTTCCTCAAAGAAGAGCTCAAAGAATCCTTGTAAAAACCCAGCACTCTCTGAAACTGATCCTTCATGTGCCAAAGACTAACCCTATAGAGTCCGTAGATTTAGACATGTAGATTCTGTAGAAATGGATAGATTCATGCAAAATCAAAAAATGAAATGGCCTAGAACAGTAGGGACAGAAGGGAACTAATTTTTGGCCTGTTGGGCAAAAAATGGTCAACAGTATTTTTTAATTATTCCAACCAAGAACCTTGATTGGTTATTTATAAGATGGTGTGGAGGAATAAAAAAGAATTTTAAATTCTTTATAATCCTATAGGTTTAGATTAATTATAGATAATTGGAGGGATTAGAAAAATATTATAGAGTTAGAGGTCTTTAGATTTCATTAGGGATTAATAGAGATTAGATTAGGGGTTTAATTGGGTTTAATAAATTATGTTTTTAGGAGAATATATGGATAGGTTGGCTCGAGGGTAGGTAGTATATTTTGAATTTTAAATTTTTAAGTGGGTAAGTGTTAATTAAATAAAGTAAGATTATTGATTTAATGAATTATTAATGGGATAATCAATGGATTAATATAATATGGGGTGTGTGTTACATTTTTAATTAGGATAATGATTATCTAGTTTAAATGGAATTAGTCATGATAAATGGTGGGATTAATTTAATAATCATGGAAAATAGATTTAGATGTATACTATATCATATTATACCATTGTTCATACACAATCCCATATAAGGTGGAAAACTACATCAGTTTGAGGCCCTCTTTAGGTTATATGGATATATAGGTAGTGCTCATTAATATATTGGTCTTTGAGGTCAACTCAACTTCACTTGAGCCTATTAACTCTTGTTTTGTAGGATAACATGCCCTAATCAAAGGACCTAGGGTTTTAAGCTATACACTAATATCTAAAACCTGTGTGTGCGATCTAGATAGAGAATATGCATGGAGAAATAATACTTAATAAATAGATAAAAGTTTAATTTATATAAAATTATTTGTACTTCATTATGAATATAAGCATTGAAAATGGGATAAAATTGCCAATGCTAGTGTCCATATTTTAATAGTAGTGTTTAGGCTAATAGAGTGTTGATTTATAGAATCTATTAAATCATACATGAGCATCATCATGTATCCTTATACACCTACAATTACAAAATCTACTTGTCCATCATTCAATTATTTAAGTATTATTTATTCTTCATGTTTAAGTGATCAAATTATTGTTTGGCATTTCACTTTTTATATTTAGCATATTTCTATAATTTAGTACTATATCAAAATATATTATGAATCTAAATTGTTTATTTGGCCTAATTTTATAATAGTCTATTCCTTAGTTGATTAAATTATTCTCCCTACCCTTTATTTCCAAAAAGGGTAAAATAATTGGTGAACCCAACCTCTAAGTCTTCTTATGTAAATTATAACTTACCCTAGGATTTTCAACCTTCTAAGGTTTTGAATTGTTGTAATTATTTAGATCTAAATTTTTCCATTATTGTCTACCATCATTATTTTCATTTAAAATGGAAAATTTAACAAAATTTCATTTTTAAAGGGAAGATAAGAAGGCACTAATTAATCATTTACATGTAAATTAGGAATTGATTGATGCATTTTTATGTCACAAGAGACTAAATCAATAAACATGTTAGGGCTAATATATCCACATATAATAATGATGAATCCTTAAATGGTACTACCACCAATTAAATCCCATTATATATCCCCTAAATCACATCATTGATTACTATATATAGTGGTGGTATGGGATATGTCTTCAAACCATTATTTCCCAAAGACCAAAAAACTATTATTACATCCTCCATGGGAACAACCAATGTTTTAACTCAATTACATGTTTCAATGCCTAAATCATCACAAGTAGTGTTTTCATCCCCTTTATTGATTCCCAAATATCAAATATAAATGCCATTTGGTATATTATGCAAACACTTCTCCAAGGTATTCAATATTTGGAAGCTAAGGTTACAAATATTAAGCAAAAGGCTTCAAAATCAACTCATGTTATTCACTCACAATATGTATTGCGTAATATTCTTGCACCTAAGATATCTTTTCACCTTTTACCAACCAATTTTTTACAACCCAAGTTCACACTTTATGATGGAAATGGTGACCCTTAACAACATCTTCACTCTTTATATGCAATATGCCTTGATTATTCTTTTAATGATAAACTTTTGACCAAACTATTTCCAAGAAGCCTCATGACTATGATATCAGATAATTATATGATCTACCAATACAATTATTTAAGGCATTCAAATATCTAGTGAATAAATTTATTTTCTATGCACAAATTTCAAAGATCAAACAAGGAACCAATAATCCTATAAATGAATATGTTTTGAGCTACAAGAATTTTTTTACCAAAATCATAAATCTAATAGTAGATAAATATATTTAATAAATCTTCAAGTAAAGTTTTATTACCCCATTACATGATTCTATTACCTTAAATAACCTTAAATATTTATATTATATATGCCATGTTGTTCAAGATTGAGAAATGAAATGTATTTCATAAAACAAGCTTAAGTATGTATTAAATACACTAACTACATCTAACACTAAGTTTCATATCAAGCCAAGCTATAAGGTTAAACCTCTAGAGGCTAAAAAGGAATTAAAAACAATGATGAGTACCATGTCATAATAATCTAATCATCTCATCTCATCCAATTCACCTAAGAGACAATTTACATGGTTTCTTAAGTCTCTAACTTCATTCCTTAAAAAGCTATAGAAGTATCATCTCACATCTCTCTCTCCTCCTTTAGAGGTTGATATGAATCAACCTCTACCAAAAGGATATGATGTTAATGCTTATTGTGACTATCACTAATGTGTTAGGAACTCTATTAAAATCATAAGATATAGGACCTCATTGATATTGAAAATATCACATTTAATGATTTACCAAATAATTTAGGTTTGTAACATGGTGACCATCAAAAAATAATATATTCAATAATCCATTACAAGATCATTCTAAAGAAATAACAAAGGTAAAATGGCATATAATTCACATCCTCTTCCACCTCATTATGGGCACCTATTAGATGGGATTATTATCACAATTACATGTTAGATACCTCCTACTATTTAGAGGCCTTCCATTACATTTGATGATAGTGAAATTTTAGATAATGATTTAGATCTTCACTCATTATTAATTAGAGAACATATTGATCAACAACCTATATGAATTGTTGTGGTTTATAATGGTTCTAGTGATAATGTGTGTACCATGAAATTACTCACACATTTTGTAAATACACATGATGGTTTATACCCTTTGACCAAGATAGTAAAAACATTTTATGGGAAGGCACAAGAGGTTTTTATGAGATTGATTTACATTTATAGGTTGGTCTAGCACATGTGACCAAAAAAATTTAGTTATACCACATATGAGAGTATTTTATATGTTATTAGGATGACCTTAGATTTATAATATTCATCCATTACCCTCTATGGTGCATATGTGTCCCAAGTATATTCATGTCAATAAGGTAATCATAGTTTATGAAATTCAATATGAAAAACCATTACAACAAGAGAAATTTATTTTAAGATAGCTAATCATAAAAATTTAGATATTAAAATATGATTTATGTAGTACCTTGGTCTTATACACTTATAAAATACATATCATGATTTTACATTTCATCTCTAGACTTATCCACTTTTGAAATGCCGGTGTTCACTATCTCTTTGTACCTAAATTACTTATCTCTTAGTCTGACCATTATTATTTTGATGACCAGGCCTTCTATACTATGTAAAAATATTTAAATTTTATTATTATTCACTATCATTTATGGACTTGTACCTAATTTTTAGCTTCTTAAACACCTGTATCCTAAATAGACACTTATGTCGATGTAAATTTACACTTTATCTACAAAGTGTCTAGTGCCCAAAAGTCATCAAATTTGAAAAATAAATGTATGTAAGTGATTTAGTGTAATATATTTACAAAATGGATTGTTATATATAAAATATCAACCTTCATTCATTCCTCACCTAGCCATCACCTGTAAATCATATACAACTCATAAGGCCATATACCAAAAAACACTCAATCCAATATTTAAGTGAGAAAACCTACCCTATTTGTCCTTATTTCTATATCAATCATATAAGTAGTATTTTTATAGGTCTTTAGCATATAAAAAGACTTTAATGAGCCATATTTTCTAAGTTATAAGCTAGGTCACTACATGTATTTATTTATCACATATTACATCCTTGTACACACACAACCCAACATGTAGGGGAGAATTATATAAGTTTGAGGCCCTCTTAAGATATTGTTTATGTAGATAGAACCCATTGATAAAGGGGTCTTTGGGATGGCTTAACATCGTGAACCCACTAACCCATTTTTTCCATAGCCCCTCCAAGGGTGAAGAGCTAAGCTTTTGCCATTCAACAAAGAGTGATATCATGTGTGCATTATCTAAAGATATCTAAAGAAATTCATTAGAAAACCTAGAGGGATCTAGTTGTTTGCATCTAGATCCAATCAATATTTTTTATAAGACACCTGTTGCATATTTAGATACCTATATCAATGCTCTAGATCTAATGCAAGCATTTGAGGCTAGAAAAAAGAATATTTATAGAATTTAATGACTATTCTAGGACCATATTCCATGCCCTTTCCATCTTGTTCCAAATCAAACATGAATGTACATAGTAAACCAACTAAGTATCACTTATTTCCAATTAATTGTAATATCTATCAATAGTTATAATTTACTATTTTTAAAAATCTTAGTTGTGTAAATTTAGAATACTATTTTTTTAAGTTTTTTATTAATTGGCCTACTCATTAGGTTAGTTTACCACCTTGTATAAAATCTAATCTAATACCCTTAACCCTAGATGTACATACCCTTATCTAAATCTAGGGTTAAACAACAACCTACTAAGGTTAATCATGAGTAAAATGGTAGGAAAAAGGTAATCCACCTTCCTAGGTTACCAATAATAGATAGGTCATTGCATTAGAGGTAATAATGGACTCTACGGAGTCCCCACCTACACTTACATGACCTAACTAGTTGCTTGAAGTAGATCAACATGTTTTAGAGAGGGTATAAAGACCCAAAATTATAATTTCATTGAAGAAGTCATAGAGTACTAAGTAATGGGTTCCACAAAATAATACATTTTCTACTGCTACTTCACCACCATAGAGTCCTATGAGGCATAGGCAGGATATGAAAAATTTACAAATTTAAAGCTGGCACATATATTGACCCTTCATAGTATGACCATTATGTTATACCCCATCCTAATCTTAGAGCATCCTATGAGAATCCATTATATGGGATCATCGAATAGCCATTTATTTTTCCCAAAATTTTAACTATTTAAAAAAATTCAAAAAATTAAATAATAAGAAAAATACTAAAACATTTAAATAAATCAAAAATGCAAAAATATTTAACATTCACAATGTCTAATCCTAAATTGGATAAGGATCATATTTTGGTAGATAGGGTTAAGAGTACAGAAATTATAATGTACAAGGGTGATGATCAGATCTATAGCATGCAAATTAGGTGTTAAACTCAATATATAAACATATACTCAATTTATTATGTTGAGATAGGCTAAAAATATTGAGTACAACTATGCTACATATGGAAATGACAAAGAATTAATGTACTTAGCTTATTCTAATGCTAATGAAAGTATGGATCTAGAACAGGTAGAAAGTATATTGGAAGAGGATTTTAGAACAATCATTTTATTTTGTATTAGATGCTTCTAGAGTTGCAGACACTAACATCAACCTTGGATAGTTGCATTAACACTATTGTTTAAACCTAACACAAGTGTCCTTTACAGAATACCTATTGTAAAAAGATGAAACCACTTAAATACTTTTGGGTTTGACTTTACCTTCACTCTAGTGCATTTGATCTAGGTCATTGACTATCACTCTTCATTTTTTTTAAACCATAATTCTTCATCTTTATAATGACCCTAAAGAAAAATGGGTTAGTGGGAATATAGTATCGATCTAACCCCAAAGACCTTCTATCAATGAGCATTACCTACATATCTAAAACTCTAAATAGGGCATTAGAATGATGTAATTATCCCTTATGTTTTGGCTTGTGTGTGAGTCATGAAATATGTGTAAATCAAGTACAATGGTGACCTAGCTTGAAACTTGTCAAATATAACTCTTGGGTTACTCCATTAATTCAAACTTGTGTATGTGTTATCCCTATGATTGAATGCCTTTTGTAAGTTGTTTGGTGATTAAGTAAGAAGTTTCTAGGTGATTAATGAATGAGGGTTAATCTTGTATTTATATCAATCCATTCAAAGAAATAAAATTACATTAAATCACTTACGTTGACCATTAAGATGTGATTCATTTGAAAATTAGATGACTATAGAGCACTAGACACTTGGATTAGATAAGGACACTAATGTAGACATAAGTTTATGTCATGGATGCTAGTGTTTAGGGAACATGAGAGTAGGTACAGACTCATAACTTGTAAAGGTGGTAGATAATTAGGTTTTAATCATTCTTGGAAAGATAGAAGGTTTGTGTCATCAAAATAATAATGGTTGGACTAAGAGATATGCCAAAAGACACAAGATAGAAAAAATATGGGACTTTAAAAAGTAGGAAAGGTCTAGAATTGAGAGGAACAACCAAGGTCTAAGTTAACCAAGTGTCCAAGACTAAGTTGTTATATTATCCTTAAAATAATGTCTACATTTCACCCCCTTTAATCTAGTAAATAAATTGTTGTTTTAAAGGAAAGGAATGTGTACCTAGGTGTGTATAACACACCTTACCTTTGCTTGAGTCCAACTTGAGTATTTTACTAGTGACTAACCTGAAAATAAGAGCATGTTATAGTACATAATTAGTGCATATAATCTGAAATTGAAAGTATTTTAAAATATTGAAATTGAAAGATCAAGTTTTAGGAGTACACATATGTATCGATGTAATTGCCTTGCCTATTGTTAAGTTGATTTGAAAAATGTATCATTATATGGTTTTGAAAATAAGATTAGGACATGTATATAAATTTTATATATATAAGGATATAGGGAGAGATATATATTTTAAGTCGCATGCCCCAACCTTAGATAAAATGTGAGTTACCACTTGATAATTGAGATTAGCACAACTATGCAATTCAATCATACTTATAACCTGGTAAACATAAGTCAGAAAATTCATATCATATTATAAAATTAGTAAGCTTGGATGATAAAATAAATTACAACCTAAAAACTTGGAAATATTAAGTGATTTAATCACCTCAACCATACCAAAAATGAACCAACTATTGTAATAGATTGGCTCAATATAGTCCTAAAAGTACATCCTATTTATCAGTGCATAAAATCACATCTTGGTGGGTGATGATAGTACTTAAGAGTGTTTTTAAATATGAAATTGATTTTTATTTTGAAATATTATGTGTACATTACATATCATATGCACTATATATATGTCTCATGTTGAAACTATGTATAACAATGGTACCAATGTATAGAATTCTTTCACAACTATAAATATGAATAATATAATTGTGTGCTTTAGCTAATTTAAAAACTATATAAGTGTGGATAACATTATTATAAAGCATGCCCTCATTATATATGGATAAATTTGAAACTAAAATAAGTACCAATGTGGAGGACATATTTCTAAAACATGCCCCCACTATAATTTGGAGATGTTGAATATTGAATGAGTGTAGAGAACATGCTTCCAAAGAATGCCCCCACTAAATATAAAAAAAATTAATGTATGGAATCCATACCTATATGACATGCCCTCACTAAATTTTAAAATTGATATAAGTACCAAATATTGAATGAGTGTGGAGAACATGATTTTAAAGCATACCCCAACTAAATTTAAAAATTATGAATGTGTGGAAGCCATACTTATATGACATGCCCCCCCACTAAATCTAAAAACTATTCCAAATGTGAAGAACATGCCTCTATGACATGCCCCCACTGATATACCCCACTTTGAAGTGAGTTATGAATAGAAACTGTTAGTTACCTCATCGTAAAAGGATAAGACAACTATATAATATGTAAATGGAACCATGTAACATATAAAAGGACATGTCTAGGTAAATATAGCATTGACATGCATAGAATAATGTGATCACATGAAGGCTTAAGATGTAATATAAATATCATTGAAACATCTATATAGTAACATTACAAGATCAACAAGCAAATCAATCTCACACATAAGAGTACTCAAAAGCAAGTCAAAAGGCAATTGTCCAAAGAGACCAAAAATAAGGGGCATACTCAAATGCCACACAATCAAAGGGATATGACTTAGTAAAATTTCCATAAAAACAAGGATGACATATTTAAGTGTCTATATAATAAACAATAACATATTCAAATGTCAAAGAAAGCATACATAGGCATGGGGGTGTAAACAAAGTATCATATTCAAATGTTCAAATAATAAAGATAATAACAAGGAAAGACACTCAAGGAAGTACATAAATTAAAGCATAAGCAACCAATAGAAACATGTCATAGTAGCCCATGGATCAAATGTGTTAGTAAAAATTTCAAGTGCATAGCATATTATGTACTATTTATAAGATATATAATCATGGATAAATTCATGTGTAAGTATGTATATGAGCTCAAAACATGATAATGTAAAGTTATCATATAATTATACATCCTTTTGAGTATTATGATTATATAGGTGGATGCCCCCAATGTCCATATAACATGAGTGGAGGAAAGTCCCAACATTTGAAATAGAAATAGATCATGTATTTGTGTATGCATATATCACATTCAAGTATAATTATGACCATGTCTATGTACAAGTAATTGATATTCCATATTTATACACTAAAATGTGCTCACCCCACTAATTATACTAATTCCCACTAATCTAGCCTAATTACCCTACTTACTAGTCACACTAACCCTTGGCCTAATTCCCATACCCATTCCAATATCCCATATAACCTGTATCCTATCCTAAAACCAATTAATCCCATCATTAAACCCCTAAACAAGACCTATTACCTACTAACCTACCCACTAATCCTACTAGCCAATTTAAAATTCAAGAAAATCCTAACTAGCCACCCACCACCCTACACTATCCTTTCCTAAACCTCTAAAACCCTATGAAGAGGTTTATAGAATTGGAGAATTCTATAAATATCTCAATTTTATCCATTTCCCTCTATAAATTTCTATTCTAGAGGATTCTATAGAATTAAAAATTCCATGGAAAATCCTTCACCCTAGATCTTGATGGCCCAAATTCAAATTTGGACCATAGATCTTCCTCCATAAGCCTATAAAACTAAGTCACCTCTCCTTTCTCAAGATAATGAACAAATACATGAATGAACTAATGCACAAGTGAATCACAATAAATCCATTATCACTCCCATCAATCCATTCAAGCACTCATAAGACCAACATCCACATCCATAATCTCTTGGAAGCTATTGTCAAGCACCTACAAGCAATCCAACAATAAAGTCTACAATCTCAATCACACAAGTTTCAAGCCTTGGAATGGAGCTATGAGAAGGTAAATTTTATGGTAATAATTCTCTGACTATTCTAATTTACCTTTTCTATCTATTCATATTAGTGTCTATTTCACTCAAATTTTGCTATTATGTAGAAGAAGGTAGTAAAACTAGAAATATGAGTTTTGGTAGAAATAATTGATAAAAATGTGCACTTAGATCAAAATATTGTGAATATATCCTCTTTGGATTGGGAGGAATACCTAAAAATAAGAAATCACTAAAGAAAATTTGTTGGTTAGACAAGTAACTAGGTGGATTGCCTAGCTACAGCTAGATCTTAAAAGTGTGAGCTTCCTTAAAGGCTGTCAATCCATCATTTTAGAACAATTAAGTTGATAAAATAAAAATAAATTACTTGCATCACTAATCAAAAAGGTATTAAAAATGATAAAAATAATTTCTTTATAAAGATCTATTATATAAATGATTAAATTAATGATAATATGATTAGTGTTAATGTTAATGGGTCGATGTATGGTTCAAAAAATTAGGCAAAAGTCTATGGTTAGGTAGAAGCATAGAAAAGAGGATCTAATTGGGTGTAGGTGGTAAAAGGGAGCTTGATATTTTTAGGTATGATAGTGAACCATTAGTGGTCAATATGACCATCAGTGGTTAAGGTTAACCATCAGTAGTTAGGTAACTATCAATGGTTGGTCCAACCATTGATGGTTGGGTTAACCATCAGTGGTTTCCTATAGGTGAATTAAGGCTAATATTGATAGGTGTGTGAGGTCTATACTAATTTAAAAGTTGAAATATGATAAATAAATATGGAAAATAGATGATTATCTTATTGGGAAGGTGGATTGGATAGATAGTTGAGGTAGATTGCTTGATGTAGAAGCTGATCATAACTCTAATAGAGTGACAACACTTGGAGTGGTGATGGTAAGTTGGACTTGCCAGATTGCTAAAGTGCCTGATGATGATTGACCTACAAAATAGACTCTAAATACTAGAGCTCTTGATAATAATTGTAGATCCTTTTTCCCTTGTATCTCTCCTCTTCTTATAGGCAAGGGTAAGAGGCTAAAGTGGGAGTGTAATTGGGTGATCTAAATATAATTCATCTATGAAATTCCTCACAAAAGGATTTAGATGTCTTATATTTAGAAAATATAAGTTCTTAGTTTTCATGGTGATTACATGTTAAGTTCTAATCAGTGGAACCTGACCATCGATAGTTAGGCTAATTGTCGATGGTTAGCCTGACCATCAACAATCGAGGTTAAAAGGTCAAAATGGGTAAAAAGGGTCTAGGTTCAAGATAGTTAGGTCAAATTAACCAAAAATGGGTTTAGGATATGGTAAATGGTCTTGAGGGTTTCCTAAAGTGGTTTAAGGGGTTACAACATTTGGAAACATGCATGCAATTTTCTGATGTCTATATATTCCACTTTTTATTATGTGGATTTAATCAACAAACTACAAAACAAAAATGGAAGCTAGGTAAGGTTAAGGTTAAGGTTGCCCTGAGAATGGGAGGAAGTGTTCCCCCTCAAACTAGGAAGTGATGAGGCAAAATTAAATTAGGTTGAGGTTTGATAAAGTGGAAGGTGGTAGTTGGTGAGTGAGACGTATAACTTGCACATAAAAGAGACTAGGTTTGATAGTTCAAATTGTGTAAAGACTAAAGTTTCTAGAATATAAATGACCAATGTATCATGTGGCTACTATAGGCATGGTAGTTAGATACACCTATTAGTCTCTAAGGCATATTTGAGTGTTATGGTGGGTATCTAAGGTAGGAAGTGCTCCTAATAAAACACTAAATGGGTTAATGTGTGATGGGTATCTGAGGTAGGAAGTGTTGTTGAAAAGACACAAATGATCTAGTTGTTACAGTAGATGGTGCAAAAGTAGTGAATATGGTAAGGTTGGTTAGTGTAATTAGAATAACCCACATAAAGTCATCACAAAACATGTTAATAATGTGGTAAAAAATGATTGACATCAAGGTGGATGTAGGCAAATGGGTGGGTTGGGGTATGGTTGAGCTGACTCTATATGCACTAATCAAGTAGATGCACCTACATAGTTTAGGGGATGCATGATCGTACAACAAATTTAAGCCAAATTTAGTTCTTTCTTGGAAAGGTAGGGGTGAAGTAAATGCTTAGGTGAATAGGTAAGTGAGAGTACATAAATTGAGGTAGTTATATTGTCAGGGCTATGCATAAAATACAACTAAGTGTGATATTCTTGAGTATAATGTCTAGCATCGAGGTGGACATGGTAAAATGGGTTAGTCAAAGAAGGGTACTCTCAAAAAGGTCAAGTGTTGATGGGTTTAAGTGGATATGAGGTAATACTTAGGAGGATGCTAGTGAAAATTTTAAAGGAAAGATGTGGGACACTGACCATTGATAGTTAGGGTTTTGAGGGGTCAACAATTGATGGTCACCCTAACCATCAACAATTAAGGGGAAACCCTAAAATCCAAAACATAAAAAGTGAAAGTGAAAAGTCATTTTCACTTTTTGACATTTGACCTCTGTGTTTTTTTATAGCAAATCTATACTATAGCATTTTGTATTGAGTGTTGATTGAGTTGACTATGAAGTGGGGAGTGGTGATTGGCTAAGCTAGTACTTAAGGAGTTTTAGTGTTGATCAAGATGGAGGGTGGATGAGGGCATATTTGAGTAAATAAACATGGGCTCTAACCATGTCAATGATCATAGAACAAGGTAGGGGTTTCTATAAAATTGATATCATGGTTAAGTTGTGTTAAATGTTCACTGTATAAAATTTGAAATGATGTGGTTAGGGTCTTAAAGCTAATTTATTATTTAAGGAAATAATGCCCTAGTTTTAGGTTTTTACATATTTAGGCAAATATGTTGGTAAATTAGTAGTTGGAAGGTGTGTTGGGTTGAGAATGGGTATAGATTGTTTATAAGTAGGTTAGTTTAGGAATTGACTATGATTTTTAGGGTTTTGAGAGGTTAGGGTTTGAGGGTCATGCTACTAACAGCCACACATACTGACCATTAGTGGTTAGACCCAACCACTGATAGTCAAACCTAAGGTCCAAAAGGGTTTATAAGGACTATTGATGATTCAATGAACTATCGATGATTAAGAGGGTGCTTATAAAATATAGGTATAGGTTGCTACTTAGTATGATTTAGCAAATCAAACATACATACTAATATTGGTTTTGTAGTCCTGTGAATAGATTTAGATGAGAGACCAAGTTCCCATACTCTTTATAGAGGCTCATGATGTGATGACCATTGATGAGTGGAGACACATGGAGGTTGTGGGCCTAGGCATGATGTGTCACTATCAACATGTACCATGAGACCCAGTTATGGTTATCATGTTCATTGAGAGATGGGATCTCATGATAAACACCTTTTAGTTACCTACCGAGGAGATTACCATCTTACTAGAAGATGTGATCAAGATCACCAGGTTTCCCATCTGAGGATATCTAGTTTACCACATAGAGAGTGAAGAGATAGATTATCACATGGACTTTCTATATGTTGCAAGCCAAGTTCATGCATAATTCCATATGGGTAGATTTAGGTATGGTCCATTGCATCATATGGATCCTGGGGATAGGTGCTTGATGATGGATTTGATGAGTTTTGTACTACTATATTTTGTGGGTGGTCAATTCCCATACTTGCTTCTTGGTGTGTTAGTGGAGATGCTTCTAGGGAGGACCATGTTTGGGTGGGTGTAGGCATTACTTGTGAAATTTTATAAAGAGTTGTGGGCCTTTTGATCATATAGGTGTTATAGTATTAGTGTTATATTTATGTTATATTATTGGTATTTTGAGCACATTAAAGTATTGATACCCTTAGGACTACCACAGGATACTCATATATAGACTGATTATGTTACCAGCTTCATGCAGTGTAAGAGAGCAATGGCCTACATAGGAGTAGGTGGTGGGGCCAGGGGCATCGAGTGGTTTCATGATGCATTAGAGGGTCTAGTTTTAGGGGATGTCACATGGTGACCATATGTTGGGTGGTCAAAGTGGGTAGGATTCAGGTACCACACCATAGGGCTGTAGAGCTAGAGGTGGGTGTATGGGAAGAGAGAGATGGAGATGGAGTTAATCATATTCAAAAAAGTACAAAGGTAGTTTGGCTTGGTATAGGAGATTCTACTTGACACACTGAGGTACCAGAGAGAGGATATTGAGTTCCTACTACCTGAGCCATAGCCACAAGATATAGTGTGTGATTTTGAGGAGTTACCAGTGGGAGGCTAGGTCGATGATGTAGGTATTACTAATGGTTATGTCACCTAGTACTGAGGGAGGTATGTTATAGTGGATTTTGGATGAGATGATGGGGGCCACCAAGCTATGGATGTCAATTTAGTAATAACATAGGTGCAAGGTGACCCACAGGTGGTAGCAATGCTAATAGTAGCCTAAGCATAGATAGCTACCTTATAAGATTAAGTGGCCACTTTATAGGGCCATATGATGACACTACAAGGATAGGTGGGGGTAGTGATAGTGAAGAGGGACCAAGCATGAGCCCAAGTCATGGCTTTATAGGGGTAGGTATCCACTTTGTAGTGCTATATTGGCTCCTTATAGGGATAGATTAGGGTTGGGATGGTAGTTGTAGCAGTAGGAAGACCATCAAATTTAGTGCTATGGACATGGTATCTAGAGACTGTGTAAGAGCTTAGATATTCTAAGGTGATGGTGCTTGATAATTTACCCCATGCCATGAGATTTGTAGAGTATAGAGCTAGTTTGGGTGGTGGGGCTACACTAGCTACTCTAGGGCAGTGGGATGCTATAGTTGGGTAGATAAGGGTCCCAAGGGGACCACCATCAAGTATAGGTATAGTTTTAGATGGGTCCAATGGTAGTGGTACAAGTGTTCTAAGTGATCCAAGGGCCTAACTGATATATGATATATGATATGTTTATGATTTTTGATTCTGACCTATGTGTTGATGATGTGAGATGTACATTTTGAGAAAGAGGTGACACATTGTGACATGGATTATTATTTTTTAAATATTTGATTTATATGATGTTATGACATTTGATGTTTCATATATGATGGATGTATATAGTTTATGTGAGGTCCATGTTTCTGATTTATGGTCATAAATGTTCATTGTTATGGTTATTTGACATAGTAGTTTAGGCATGTGATGTTTAAAAAGTTGAATTATGATGTTTTAATTATGCTCATGGTTATGATAGGATATGTTATGGATGGATACATGTTTATGGTTATGTTGATTTAATGGTGAATGGTATATGATATGATGGTTTGCTCATTAATTTTTTTTATGGTGTAATAACATGTTTATAGGCTTACATAATGTGTTGGATAGGTGAATGTTTGTGGCTGGCTAATATACGTTTACATTGTGTTTAGCCCATTGATGGATAAATGATGTTACTTGTTGACATAGTTCATGAAGTTCATGATTTTGGTCTGATGGTTTTTGTTCATTTTTATAGGCTTATATAGACTAATAAAGGATAGAGAAAAAAAAGACATGATGCCTTTTCATTGAAAAAAACCAACACAAAACCCAAAATTAGATTGGCTTAGTGAAAATAAGCCTTTCAAATGTTTTGCATTAGCATGCCTAGGTTAATAGATAGAAATCCTATAACATTATGTCAAGAAAGCTCATAATCCTATGCATATGAGATGTGGAAGGAGAATGGGTAAAACTAGAACTGTTTAGTAAGAATAGTATGCCTTCTCTATAGGCATCCAAAGAGGTAGTATAAACATGTCTACATCTATATATAAAGTGTATAATGATCGATGTGGGAAGTATACTAAGGAGAGCCAATTACGGCTTTACCAATATTAATAATGATATGAGATCCAATTGTAGCTTTTAAAATTCTTTTGCTTTTGCTTGAGGGCCTTTTACTTTATGCTTGAGAGTTTTTTTCTATTTTACTTTTGTTGTAGGGTTAGGGAAGTTGATCGGTGTGGGGACCTTCCAAAAATTACTTAGAATTTGATAAATATTTTACTTAGCCATCCTTCAAGGGAATGGGCTAAGTTTTTGGTTTCAAATGCTTTTGATAGTTGTCCTTCTAAGGAGCAGTCCACCTTATGTTTTTGTAATTTTAAATGATTTTCAATATCTATCCTTCAAGGGAGTAGTCTGTAGATGTTAGGGGTGACCCATGATTTTTTTTAATTTTGCTACTACTTTTTCCTTTGATTTATTTTGATTGACATAGACTCGATCATACATGCTCAATGGATTATTTTTATGAAGGCAAAACTAAGCTGACATGAAGGTTTGGTAGGTGGAAGAGAGGTATAGATGACAATGACCATAAGAACCGATATCAAAAGAGATGGGAAGTACTATGAGAATCATGCCATGGATAAAGCCATAGTATCCATAGTTCAATATTAGGATATAATTGTGATGGATAATCACATGATTTGGTTTTAATCAATTACCCCTAAAAAAGAGGGAAATGAATGTGGTTGCAAGGGATGAGCTTAAGTTAGACAAATGATGATTTTGACTCCTATCTAATAATAAAAGGGACATAAATGGGAAGCATTGAAAGGCTCAGTTTCTATTTTACCTTTGATAGAGGACACTGATAAGAGCCTGATCCATACTTATGGGTAATGATGTAAGGTCCAAGCTAATTGAAAGTAAACTTGCCTCTTTTACTTTTCTCCATATTAGTGACATGTTGGTTTTCCTTAAGGACAATATTTCCAATGTTTAATTCTCAAACTTTTAGGTGTTTGTTATAATCTTTCTTAATTCTCTCTAAAAAGACACAAAGATGGGAAAGAGTAGTTAAATGATGTTCATCAAGTAGCTCGAGTTGGGCTAAACATTCTTGATGATAATCCTCTTTTGAAATGAGGTTGTGCAAATATATGTAAAGAGAAGGTTTTTGGATTTCAAGAGGCAAGATGGCCTTAACTCCAAAGATGAGAGAAGAAGGTGTATCACTAATGGGGGTTCAAATGCTAGTATGATATGCCCATTGGGTGAAGGGGATGTGCAAGTGCCAATCCTAACCTAAGGCATTAACCATTTTGGTAAGCATGTTGTTAAGGGTTTTGTTTGAGGCTTCAACTTGTCCATTTGATTATGGGTGATAAGGTGATGAAAAGCTAAGTTTAATACCAAATACATCACAAAGGCCGTGAACTTTTTTTTTTTGAAAGATTTGTCATTATCAGTGATGATCTTATGGGAAACACTAAAATGGTAGATGATATGATGGGTGATTAATTTAATAATATTTTTATCTTTTATTGAGACAAGGGTAATAGCCTCCACCCATTTGGTAAAATAATCAGTTTTGGTAATGATAGAATGATGTCATTTTGAAGAGTGGGGGTTGATTTCACCAATAAGGTATAGACCCCATTATGAAAAGGGACAAAATTTTGTATAAATTAAAAGACTATTACTAGGTACATTATGTAAATTAGTGTGTTGTTGATATTCGACACACTTTTTCACATAATCATAGAAATCTTGGTTAAGGGTAGGCTAGTAATAGCCTAGGTGAAAGATACGTTTGGCCATAGTGAGGCCACTAAAGTGACCCCCATAGATACCATTGTCTGTCTATTTGATATCATGAGAGGCTTTTAAACTATAGAGGCAACAGAAGAGGATGTCATCCAAGCCTTATTTGTATAGGATTCCTCCCATCATGGTATAATGAGAGGTGCTTTGAAAAAATGCTCAATAGGCATTCCTAGAGAGGTTAGAGGGAACTATGCCAAGGTGAAGGTAGTCAAAGGTTTTTTGGTATAAAAGGTCAAGTAGAGTTTCCTCCACATTAAAAATGGTTAGAATGTCTGATTTAGTGTAGGAAGGTTTGATGATATGATGGACAATGATGGATAGTTTGGAGCCTGAGGGTGTTGATAGGATATAAGAGGTAAGAGAAGCCATGGTATCAGTAAACTTATTGATAGACCAAGGGATGGTTTAGATATGGTAATGTTAGAATGATGATAAGAGTTTTATGATGACTTTTCTATATATTTGCATCATTTCATTATTACACTGGTAGATGTCATTGACTTAGTTGACCATAAGCTGGGAGTCTCCAAAGATATTAATTATTTTGACTCCTAGGGCTACGGAAATTTTGAGACCTATTACTAGGGCTTCATACTTGACCACATTGTTGGTGCATTCAAATTTAAGTTTAAAGGATAAGGGAAGTGGTTCACTTATAAGGGGGATAAGGAAAATACCATCTCCCCCACCATACTAACATTTAAAACCATTGAAAAACATGGTTACTTGATCGGTGAAATTTACTTAAGATAGGCTTGTGATAGACTCATCTGGAAATTCAAGAGGGGGGTGTTGATTATTCTCTAGGGGTGCATTAGCTAGTTGGTCAGCAATTACTTACCCCATGATTGACTTCTACTAGAGGAAATTAAGGTCAAACTTAGCTGAAATTAGGATCCATTTAGCCATATGTTGGTTTTGATATTATGTAGAGTGCATGTATTTGAGGGGGTCAGTATTGGTTATGATAAAAAAAATTATGGTTAAGAAGGTAATGGAAAATTTTAGTGGCCATAAAGACAAAAACTAGACATAGCTTCTTAGTATGTGTGTACCAAGTCTCATATTTAACAAGTGTGTAGCTAATGTAATAGATAGCTTGCTCTTTGTGTTATTTGTCTTGATGGGCAAGATTCACCCCTAGGTAGTGGCTTATGGTAGAGATATAGAGTTAGAAAGGTTGGTCATCTTTAGGATGTGTAAGGATAGGTGGAGATAGTAGGTATTCTTTGATTATATCAAAGGCCTTTTGATAATCGATATTCCACTTGAAAGAAATTTCCTTTTTCAAGAGGTGGTGTAAGGTTTGACATCGATCAGAGAGCTAGGAGATGAAGTGATGAATGGATTGAAGTTTCCCCTACATGTTTTAGAGTTGTTTCAGATTGGTTAGAGGTAACATCTCAAGGATGGCTTCGATTTTGGTTGGATAAATTTTGATTCCTCAAAGGGGAATGATGAAGCTAATAAGTTTGCCTAACAAGACCTAAAAAATATGTTTCTTGGGATTGAGGTAGATGTGATAATGGATAAATAACTCAAAGATAATTTTGAGAATGGATAAATGTTATTTGCATTGGTTGGACTTCCCAAGAAGGTCATCCACATAGTATTCGATGATATTAAGGATAAGGTCATGGAAAATATAGGTCATGGCATGTTGGTAGGTGGCAACAACATTCTTAAGATCAAAGGGCATGACTCTATAATATAAATTCTCCCATGAGGTGATAAAGGCAATTTTGTGTTGATATTAAGGGCAATCAAAATCTTATTATAAACTGACAATCCATCCATGAGTGGCAATATCTCATGGCCTACTATAAGATCAATAATTTGGATAATATTAGGTAGAGGAAAGTCATATTTTATGTAGGTGAGGTTGAGGTCATGAAATTACACATAGATACATAGTCACCCTATAGATTTAGTGATAGGTATGACATTTGAAAATCATTGGGGATAATCAATGGGTTGAATAAAGTTGATAGAAAGGAGGCATTGAAGCTCTTCTTTAACAAGGCGGGCTATAGAAGGGTGCATTTAGAAAAGTTTATGTTTGAAAATTTTGGTGTCATGATTAGTTATAATGTTATGGGTGGCAATGGCTAGGTCAATACTAGGCATATTGATATATGACCAGGTGAATGCAATATTATGGTCTTGGAGGAAGGCAGAGAAGTCTTGTAGTTCCTTAGAGGTGAGAGTTTGGCTAAGTTTGATGATGTGGGGTTTATTCAAAGTGCCTATGTCAATGTCTATGGTAGATTCATTTAACATGGTTAAGGTTTCTAGAGTTAAATATTTGTGGATGGAGGAATTTGATGCACCAAAGTATGTGATAATAACATCATCATCTTGACATTGAATAGCATTAATGATAGGAGAGTCTTCTCCCATGAGTTTAGGATGGGTCAAAGGGATGGATATGGATGCCCCTTTTGGTAAGTTAGGGGGCCAAGGGTAATCATGTTGATGGAAAAAAAAATTGGTGGGATGACATCCTCATCCTCACCCATAGGTGGAGGGGGTGTGGTGAGGAAGGGGCTTCTTATTTAACAATGCTAGGGGTAGTTTGTTTGGCCTTCTTATTAGGTAAAATGAAGTCAAGGCCATACTTATCATAAAGTTTTTGAGTCTCAATAGAGTTCAATGTGTGTGTTCCATGCTCATATCATCCTAAACTGAATCCCTTTTATACACACCTATGAAGGTATAGCTTAGTGAAGTCGAGGTTGTCCAAATAAGAGAAGGTGGAGGTGAATGGTTGAGGTGAAGAGGGAGTGATGATAGTGTGAAGTGGCTTGTCAATTCCCCCATAGATAAAGTGGATTTGATAGCTTAGAGGCCCCAAAGGGGTAATGGCTCCAATATTGGGGTCATAAATTGGTTGGTGGTTGAGTTTCTCATATTCTTGGGGAGTAAGGAGGGAATCAAGGGTGAGGAGATGGTATTCTCTAAGGGTAAAGTGTTCGAAGGTAGGTTCCAAAAGATTAGTGATGGGTATCTGGTCTATAGGGATAGATAAGTTGGTAGAGGCCTTAGTAAAGGAAGAGAAGTAATAGATTTAGCTTCCATGGATGAGGGATTGATGGTGGTTGTTTACAATACTTTGGATGGAGGTAGAAGAACATCATTAGGTTGGTAGGTCATATTACATGTTGAAAAAGGGCTAGGGTCAGTTTTTATGGTAACAACTTGATTATTGTGTTCAAACTTGATGTCATGGTGGAGGGTAGAAGGCACACATCCCATGACATGAATCCAAGGTTTTTGAAGTAAAACATTGTACTATAATTCACCTTTGACTATATAGAAGAGTTTAGGGACCATGTGAGATCCTATCTAAATGTGGAGGATGATGGTTCCTAAGGTATCGGTCATAGTGTCATTAAAAGATCAAAGGACAACTAAAGTTTTAGACATGACATTATCTAGTAGTTTAAGTACTCATAAGCATGGGAAGAGATGATGTTGATATTAGCCTCCCCCATCACTCATAACTCATTTTATGTGGGTTTGGTTGATATGGGTTGTAATAAAAAGAGGGGGGTCTAGGTCTTTAGCATGGATATAATGTATCTCTAAGTCCTTGAAGGTAACAAGGGTGGATATTCAAAGAGTACCAATGAAGGCCTTTATAGGTTGGGAATCCCCCGGTCTGACTCTAATGGCCTATATATCCTCAATCATGGCCTAGCGATGACAGGGTGAGGTGGAAATGAGCTCATAAAGGCTCATTTTAGTAGGGTTTTGGTGGATTTGTTTAAGGATGACCTTCTTAGTGGATTCAGAGGGGTTAATCTCTTATGTGCCTAAGATAGTAACTTAGGATTGACTACAAGCATGGAGGTTGGGACCAAGTTTGGTTTAGGGTTAGTTGATGGGTATGTCCATAGAATGGACACTTTAACCTTCCCTTTATCCTTTTGATGTGACCATGTGACCACATTAATAGTATGGATAAGGGGGAAGGTGTGATGGGGGGCTGGGTAGATTCTTTATCACTCTAAAATGAGAGTGGGAGAGTAAGAATGTGAAGGTGACTAGTTGTTGGGTGTAATGGGGGAGGAATAGATGGAAGGTTGTCTACCAAAATATCATCCTCATCATATATTTGGTGGATAATAGCCTAGATATCTTTTTAATTCTTCATGTCATGCCCAAGTTTCTTATGATAGGAGCAGATTTGACATTCATTTTACCAAGTTGGCTTCAAACCAAAAGGATCAAAAGGTCTAATTAGGGGTAACGTGAGGAAGAAGGTCTATACTAACCTTTAAAGAATGGTTGTATAGAATTTTTTTAGAGGTAAGGAAGGTTTTGGGCTCATAGTTTTGGTTGGTAAGATAGGTGTATGGGAGGTAATAGGTTGGGTGAGAGATGGCTTGAGTAATGTGTTTCAGGCAAATGATCTTGGCCTAGGTATGTTGGTAGTTGAGGTGGCTGAATTTGGTGGTCTTATTGGTTGTGATTTGGGAAGGACTTGTGTATTTTCTAATAAATTTGCCAATTTAATCAAAGGCAGTGGGTGATATATGTTAAAAATAATTTGCTTTTTAAGAAAAGTGGAAGGGTGAGGCCCTAAGATAGAGGGAAAGGTAAAGGGAGGTAAAGGCTTAGTCATGTGTCTTTTCAATGCTTTCATCCTTTTGGTTGGTGTGGATCAATATCTAGGTATAGGCTTGAGTGAATTTAGGCCTACTTTCAAAGATGGGTGAACCAAAATCTAAGTAGGGAAGGCACCAAGAGTTTTGAAGGGTTTTGTTGGTGAGGTGGTAGCTTTTTAAGTTGACTAAGGAGATAAAGGGTTATTAGAGGTTTGGATTGGTTTAAGAGGTGGTGGAGAGATGATGGATTGGTTGGTTAGAGGTGTGATATATGGTTTAGGTTTATTTATGGAGGGAAGCCCTAATGGATACGTCGGTTCTTAGCCATAGAATCAAATGGGTTAGTAGACAAAGATGTCTAGGTGTTCAAAGGTTGGGTGGTGATGATGGAAATAGGGATACCTTCCATAAGGTGGGATGGCATGCTATAAGAAAGATCTTAAGGTGGAGTTTAAATCGAGATATGGTGAGAAGAGGTGTTAAAATAGTGTTGAAGGGCCACTAGATTATTTTTTAAAAGGTGGTAAAATCTATGTCTCCTTGGGGGAATACCTAAGGGAGAGTAAGGCTTCACAATGGATGAGGTGGATCTTCTGCCTTAGAGACATACTCCATAGATGAGGAGGTAGAAGAGGTTAATTTAGGTGACAAGTTTTGTTCTATCAGGTCTCTTCACTGCTAAAAAGTGAGAACCATATAAGGAAAGGGGAGAGAAAACAAGAACAATCTCACTGCTCAAACAAAAAAATACAAGAAAATGATAAAGGCAATTAAGACACACACTATGAAGTATGTCAAGCCTAGAGGTTAGTTTTAATCTCACTTTTGGCTTATGCCTTAGTTTATGAGAACATGTGATAGAAGTTGGCTTGTAGATTAGGTACTATAAAAGGATTATATGGCTGATTTTAGGCTATTTAGGTGCTCAAAATAATCTATATTGGAATCAATATGTGGCTTGGTACCTCACTTCACAGTCCTATAGCGATAAAGGTGTCAGGTGCTTAGCCAATATATATATTGATATCTAGAGTTTATACTCAACTAGAGAGCTGAGTTGGTTCTTCTCTTGGTAATTACCTCTAAGTAGGATTGTTGGGAATAGGTAAGGTGATCACTAGGTGATGAAATCCTATTTAGGCCTTGTCTCGAATTGTTTTTATGTTTGATTGATGAAAGTAGTTTGGCTAGTGTGTGCAACAAAAGTGGTGCTATGATAATATTAATGTGCTTTAATTCAAAGTGAGCTATTGTTAAAAGAAAGTAATGGATGTAGTTAATTTTAATCTCAAAATAAATTTTAGTTTTAGTTATGAGCATAGATAGAGATAAAAGCATACAAATGAAAAGAAAACATGAGTAAAGACTATAGGTCTCACCAGGCATGCCAAAATCTTTCACTCAAATTTTGATATTATTCAAAAGAAGGTAGTAAAACTATATATATGGGTTGTGTTAAAAATACCTAATTAAATTGTGCACATTGGATTAAAATATTGTGAAGAGCTCCTCTTTGGCTTGGGAGGAAGCCCAGAAAACAATAAAACACTAAAGTAAATTTGTTGGTTAGACAAGTAGCTAGGTGGATTACTTATATGACTAGATCCCAAACGTGTGAGCTTCCTTAAGGGTTGTCAATCCACCATTTTAGAAAAATTAAGTTGATTAAATAGAGTACTTGCATCAATAATCAAAAAGGTACTAAAACTAATAACAAGAATTACTTGATAAAGAGTTGTGCTAGAAATGATCAAATTAATGATAAGCTAATTAGTGTTAATAATAATGGGTCGAGGTATGCTTCAAAAAATTTGGTAGAAGACTATGGTTAGGTAGAATCATAGAAAATAGGATCTAATTGGTGTAGATGGTAAAAGGGAGCTTGTTGGTTTTAGGTATGACAGTGAATCATTGGCGGTCAAGATGATCATTGGCAGTTAAGGGTAACTGTTAGTGGTTAGGTAACCATCAGTGGTTGGGTTAACCATCAGTGGTTACCTATAGGTGAATTAAGGCCAATATTATAGGTATGAATCATAAGAGGTGGGTGAGGTCTATACTAATTTAAAATTGAAATATGATAAATAAATAAATATATATATATGGAAAATAGATGATTGTCTTACCAGGAAAGTGAATTGGATGGATAGTTGAGGCAGATTGCTTTATGTAGAAGCTAATCATAACTTTGATAGAGTGATAGTGCTTAGAGTGGTAATGGAAATTTGGGCTTACCAAATTGATAAAGATCCTGATGATGATTGACCTATAAAAGATATTCTAGATACTAGAACTCTTGATAATAATTATAGATCCCTTTTCCCTTATAGCTATCCTCTTCTTATAGGTAACGGTAAGAGACTGAAGTGGGAGTGTAACTGGGTGATCTAAATATAATTCATCCATGCAATAACTTATGAAAGGATTTATATGTCTTATATTTAGAAAAGATAAGGTGGTATTTTACATGGTGATTACATGTTAAGTTCTAGTTGGTGGAACCTGATCATTGATGGTTAGGTTGACTGGCGACAGTTAGCCTGACCATCGATGGTCATGATTAAAAGGTTAAAATGGGTAAAAAGGGGCTAGTATCAAGATATTTAGGTCAAACTAACCAAAATTGGGTTTAGGCAAGGTTAAATGGTCTTGAGGGGTCCCTAAAGTGTTCTAAGGTGTTACGAAATTTAGAAACATACATGCATATTTATAGTGTCTATAGTGTCATTGATTTGGGGTTTGTATTGTTATTTTGATAATATTTCAAGAATCCTAAAATTAGTGTACATTTTGGTGACCATGATGGGACAAACATCCCTTATCTAAGATAACACTCTTGTTGGAAGAATTTAGGTGATTAAAGGACCAACTGGAAGTGAAACCAAGCCCAAATTTTGTGGTTTTTGCATGTTTCAAGAAAGTCATGGTATTACTTTACAAGTCACGATATTATAGTAATGATATTGTTAGTGTTAATCATGGTATTGTAGTTTAACCATTATTAGTTAGAGGTTTTAGTAAGGTTTTAGGATCGATAATATTGTGACTATGATAGTCATGATATTGCCTTGCTAATAGTGGTATTGACGATTCCTATAATGGTATAGTAACTCTTATTAAGAATCTTACATTTTGACATTTATTAGGATGATAGTGAATTCCTATATAGGTGTGTTGTCTATGGTGTGCAAGGTAAGACATTATTCCTCTATAGATTTAAGCTATTCAAATATATCAAATAATCCTACCACTTCACAAGTAGCAATATTTCCCTGCCATTCATGATAACATAGATTCTAGTAGTGGTATTGTAAAAACTAGTTATTGGATCCATATTATTTGTCTTTTTGGTCACTTTGTGATTTTGTAGGTTGTTTCCCCTTTGTTTCTAAAATTCTATGTAGGAAAGAAGTTGAGAACATCATCTTAGAACAAAGGGAAGGTTTTGCTTATATTTGACAACCCCATGACTTTTAGAATAGCGATATTGCCTTATAAGTAGTGGTATTGTTGTTTCCAATAGTGGTATTGCTTAACTATTAGGAACTGGTAATATTCTTCCCTCATCAATATTACACCTAGACTTTGTTTAGCAAGTAGAAAAGGATACAAGGCTTGTAAGTTCCTAAAACATCATCTTTTTATCAATAACCTACCTTGTAAACATTCCTCACTATAGCTTGCTTTCTATAATTTTGATATCTAAACATTTGGTTATAGGGGAAATTCTATTTTGAAGGGTTTTATTAGATTTAAGAGAAGCTACTGCTAACTCATCTTGCTAGGTTGACTAAATCTTTCAATACAATTACTTCTATAGTTACGAGATTGCCCTATAACTAGCGAGATTATTACTAAGAGTCATGATATTTCAAAATAGTATATTTAGGATCAGTTTAGGCTTTTGAATTCTTTTGATCATTATTAATTGTATTAAAAACAATGCCCTATAATTATTTTTTAGTCTTATAGACTTTTTTTTAGACTGTTTAGGATAAAGCTGCATATTTAGCTTAAGTCCTACAATATTGTTATTTGAATCTATTTATCAGTAGAATTTTTATCTATTATACTAGTGGTAGTATTTGACCATATTAGTAACCATATAAGTTAGAAAAAAATCCCACCATTATATTCTCATGGTATTGTAGACTACTAGCAGGATCATGCATTCTGGTTACAAGATTGCCCTATGTATTGGTGAGATTGCAGATCTGAAACAACTAATATTTTTTGTAGGATTTTGAGGAATTTTGAGGCACCCTTATTATATTTATAACCTTTGTGTTTATAGGAAGGAGTTCAAATTTTATTATTCTTTTAACATTTTATCATATTTAGTAAATTTTTTGATCATTAGATCAATCATTGTCTTCTTTGATAATTGTTTGTAAATATTTGATTGTTTTGCATGTGTGTGTCCTTTATTTTTACATAATGTATCATAAATGTGAATATCACATAGGTAATTAGAGTGGTTAATTAATTGTAACATGTGCTTTCTTGTTTTTCTAAATCCCTCCCTTAGGATAACACATGACATGGATTGACCTGGATGTTTCAAAGGGCCTTCCTGAGGTGATATGCATTGAATCCCCAAGGGGTACCTGGACACAAATCTTGGATTATGAGGGGATCCCTTTCTAGTGCAGGAAGTGTCACCAGACGGGACATATTGCTGCTTGTTGTGTTGCTAGGAAAATCAATCCCAGACGTTCACCTTCTTGGTGGCCAAAGGATTTCTCTGAACATAGCATAGACAAACTACCTTTGGAAACAACAACAGATTTCGAGACCGAGGATGAGGAAAGGTTACAATCTGAATCAGAAGATGAAGAGGAATCTCTAGAGAATCATTCAAATGAAGCCTCTGAGGAGGCTGTAGTTAGTGATACAGATGAGCCTGAGGAGGAGGTGGTGGTCTCTCTCCCTATTCTGGAGGATCTTTCTAAGAGCCAGACTGTGTTTGACTATCACAAGGAACTTATGCCTTCTGGTGTCCAAAGTTCTTTGGCTTCTGAGGCATGGATTGCTGAGGCAGCTAAGGTAGAGGATGGTTGGACAGCAGTTAGAAGAAAGAAGTCTAAGTCTTTGGTCCCTCCTCTAGATATGAATCTTTGGTCAAGCAAAAAGAAAAATCTTAATTTAAAAGATTCATCCAAAGCTCCTTTCTGTTGATTGTTTTTTGGGGGCTGCAAACTGGTCTTTTTTTGGTTTGCAGGTTACTGGTCTGGAAGCTTGTTCAGCTTGCTATTCCAATTGGTTTACTTTTAGATCAGTGTTTTGACTGCTATTTTTTCATTGTCTTATTTGTTGGTAACAGGTCCTTGTAAAACTTGGTTTTGGTTCTTTTCTATTTTCAGGTTCTTTTGTTAACCTGGTTGTGCTTTAAGGTTTATCTTTCTCCTTGTGCAGGGTTTCGGGGTCCCTTCAAAACCTGTTTTTACCTTAATCTAAAACACATGACATGGATTTCATCACCACGCACATGGATTGGTCTTTAGGCGTTAGTGTCATGGATTTCACCACCATGCACTAACCACACTCCATGTTTTAGTGGAGTATAAAAATTGAATTACAACCTAAATGTAATTCCCCATAAAAGGTTCTATGAAGTGAGGATGATTAATTCCATATACCTAGGGTAATCAGATAACCTCCTACATTGACTTGGGCTCCAACGTACCATTGTGTAGATAGGGTACTCCCCTATATCCTTGTTTAAACCTTAGATTAGGGTATTACAATTTTAATAGGTGTTCCACTACCAATGTCAGTATCAGTGCCTAAGTGACCATCAAGAGCAAGTAAGGTTGAGAGGGTTCAGTTGATTTTATAATGGGTCATCTACCTACAGCCTTACTTGTGTAGCCATTAGATGGTGTGAACATTGCATTACACTCCCATATGGTTTAGTAATTAGGGCTATACTTGTGCATGATTTTTTTTGTGTTGTGAAAAGACCCATTTTGTTTGATATCTAAGTCAACCACACCCTTAATTTTTATGTGCATACCTTAGATGGCCATATAGGACTATTTCTTTCCATCATCATCATCATCATCATCATCATCATCATCATCATCATCATCTCACATGACATTATTCATTATACATAGAGACACTCATCATAATCATTCCATTTCATAGCCTCCTTTTTATAGATATTCATCCTTAATAACCTTATACATTTCTTGATCACCCTTTCTTTCATAAAATTATTGCCTTTTATTCACCCCCATAGAACCCTTTTCCTATAGGTCCCCCATTCATCCATATTTTCTATGAGCATCACAACACACTTTCCCATGTGCCTCCATATACATCCCATTAGAATTCTATAGCTTATTCACCCCTTAATCATTCCTACACATTATTCATCTTATATCTATCATTAATCATCTATAACTATCCATACATCATTTATTCCATAGCTATGATAGTCACATAATTCATCTCCTCTTATTCCCATTTAATATCCCCCCCATCTTATCCATTCCATATTTTTTCATATCCTAATCACACCTTATCTACCCCATATTCTTGTATATTCAATCATATTTATATCAACCCACATATCCTTTGTATATACTAATTCATACATATCATATTCACCCCACATCATACTCTTATCCTTTATATATCTACCTTCCATTTTGTGACCCATCTTTTGTATCCTAACCGTCCATTTTACGTATCCATAAGTACTCCTTCACCTTCCCATTTTGCCTAGGCTACTCATCATCATTTTTATTCCATTATAATTTCACCCACGTAACCATTACACCTATGTAAGTCTCCCTTTTATAACTTAGTACCCACTCCATATATATCATTGTCACCATATTTTGTCACATTGTACATCCTAGCTCCATTTACATCACCTTCATACCACCTACAAAATCCTATCTTCTCTAATCATCATTCCATAACATTTCCCCTCTTCTATAATTTTTCTTCCATTTCCCACTCCTTCTATCCTTACTTCCTTACATTTATATAATCTCACCCACATATAGATATTTTCTCATTTCATCCTTGTATCATCACACTTTTATACAATCCATATTCCATATGTCACAATCACATCCCTTCATTTTTAATCTACCTGGTATCACCCTTTCACCATTATCCATCCCTCATCCATTATTATCCACCTTACCATATCTATTTGATTGACTTCACCCACATAATCCATTTTTTTGAAATAATTTAATCCACCCCCATTTGTCCATATATCTTGTCCCTTTTTTTTGCTATATCACATCCTCGTTATAATTTAGGAAGTCAATCCATATCCACATACCACTTATTCTAATCCCTTTTGTGCATAATCATCATCCTACCACCTTCCCCATTTCTCTATCTTGAGTAGTTCTCTTGTCCAAACATTTTTCTATCACATTTCATATATCACCATCCCCTTCTCCCCATCACCCTTCTAAATATTAGTTGAGGATAAAATATCAAACTATTAGTGGTCACTCATTTCCCACACATCATTAATCATCCCATCATGACTTAAAATTATTATTGAACATAGCTTTATAAGATATCAATCTAACACCCATCACTATCCTTTATCCCTATCAGGTGTCTTTGACTCCTAGCAGCCATCAACTTGTCCACTTGTTATTTGACAAAGTTATTTGATCCCATCATCTTCTCTTGACTTTGTTAGATTGATCTCTTAAAATACCTTTGTTTCTTGATAATTTCTAGTTACTTCATTCATCAATATTCTCCTTGACCACTAGTAGTCTAATATTTTGACCAAGGCTTATATTTAAAATCCCCTCAAACACACCCCATCACATTTCATCCTCTTAACCTTTCACCATGGTTATCCAAAATCGAGCTCAATTCCACCTAGGACAAGGCTCTAATCAAGATAACAATACTAAGGGGCAAATCATGGACCTGAATTAGGAATACGAGGATTTTCAAAGTGACATCTCTATACCTCAGGTAGAAAATGAGAGAAATTACCTACTCAATAATGATGGTGTTCATCATCTCATCAAACAATACCTATATGAAAACCATGATGAAGTGATATTTTAAACTATAGAAATTGGGTGCACCTTACCACCAAATTATGACTGCACTCTTTTAAACAATATCATTCACCCATCAGAATCCCCTATAACCAAATGCCCATCAACAATCAAACCATGGATTTTTATAATAAAGAGACAAATAACCATCTCTTTTCAACCACCATGTTGAGGCTAATAGGAGACAAGTTGCCATTGAAGACCAATTAGATCAACTTAAACAACAAATCAATCTCTTCTTTCATAATTAATGCCCACCATCCCCACAACAAAATAATACCAACACCTCCCATAATGCCCAAAAAATTAATAATTCTAACAATAATACTAATAACCTAAGTCATACCAATCATACCACCAATAATAAACATCATACCCATGTCCCACAAGAAAGCCATAATCAAACCATCAATCCTCTTGGGGATCCTACCATCACCCAAGAATGGAAGATGATGAAAGAAATCCTCCAATAGGTGGACCCTTGGTCCCAAGCCCTTAAGTATAAATATGAGGATTTTTATTCATCACCCTTGGACATTAGCATTCCATAGATGTCGTTCCCCTCACATTTTGAGGTCCCAAAGTTTGATAAATATAGAGGAAAGGGGGATCGAAGGGACCATGTATAGGAATTTTATGTCACTTGCCATGTAGTAACATATGAATATGTTTACTTATTAAAGATCTTCCCTAAAATTCTAACAGGTCCAACATTATAATGGTTCTTGTATCTTCCTAAGGGGTCAATTTTAAGTTTTGGAGAATTAACAGAGTAATTCGTTAGGCATTTCTCTTTCAATATAAAACATGACATATATGTTATTGACTTCTATAAAATGAAGCAAATAAATGGTGAAAGCCTTGCCTATTTCCTATAATGATGGTGATCATTATTAAGCTAATTAAGGGGTATTATACTTAAAAATGAGTAAACCAAAATATTTATGGACAACATCAATGCAAAATTGAAATATCAACTAAAATTATAGTGTGTAAAAACTTTTGATAAGATTATAGAAAAGGGTATGCAAATTGAAAAGGCCCTCATAAAGAAAGGAACAATCAATCTATTTTCTCATAATGAGCACACTCTAAATGTTCCTTTTTAAACAAACCCAAGGTCTTCAATAAATAAAAAGAATGTTATAAGTGATGGGGTGATAGACTCTAAATAGCAAGTAGAACATGTCTAAAACATCCAATGAAAAGGACCTCCACTACAATCTCATGTTTCTTCCATCAAGGTTCCTCAAGGCAAGCCAAAACCCCATATAGGCAAAAGGCCTCTTACAAGTTTCGGGATCTTATTGGAAACTAGCAAAAGGCCTCTTACAAGTTTCGGGATCTTATTGGAAACTATCTTAGAATAGTTGGTTGCTGCCAATATTATTAATTTGTCAAAAATATAGCCCATGGATAATCACCAACCCAAACCAGAGTGGTATCATGATGATGAATATCATAAATTCTATAGGGTGAAAGGACATAATACTAAGAATTACATGCAGTTAAATCACTATGTACAAGATTTTATCAAAAAAGGAGATATAGATTTGGAAGGAGAGCACACCCCCAGTCAATTAGGAAATGGATAACTAAGTATCTACAAAGATCCTCTATCAAAACATGAGCAAAGAAATCAAAGACCACAACAAGACCAGGGTTAGGCATCCTCATCTAATTACACCAACTACCATAGAGTCCCTTACCAATATATTAATATCATCAAAATCCAAAAAATCCCCATGTCTATTGACTCCTCATCTCTTGTTTTGAAAATTAACCTAGCCACAGTTGATTGTAATGTCACCACCTGGCACAACAAAATAGTCATTATAGTAGCACCATCCCAATAACCATCCACTTCTGCTACACCAAGGGGGAATACTTATAAGAAAACTAAAAATGGATCTAATAAATCTTATGATATTATTTAACAACTAAAAAATACCCCTCCTCAAATTTCCCTTATGGAGCTCCTTAAAACATCTGCTTTGCATAGGTAAATATTGAACCAAGTACTCAATGATTTCAAGGTACCTAGCAACCTAGATACAAACTAGTTTTAGGTACTAGTATCTCATTTATTCCCTTCCCAACAACTCACCTTTAGTTCTCAAGATTTACCACTAGCTGGCCCTCACCATAATTATCCATTGTACATTAAAGTCTCCATTATTCATCACCATGTCTCTCGTATCCTTATAGATAGAGGATCAGCACTCAACTTATATAATGTGGACTTCTTAAAGAAATTTAGATACTGTAAATCATTACTTGGACCCACTCTTATAATGATAAAATCCTATGATGACAATAAATAACCATCAATAGGGTTTATTTACCTTCATATCATTGTGGGACCTGTGGTCCATTAAACCTTGATACATGTGGTTAATATGGACCTACCATACAATATGCTTCTCAAGAAACCTTAGATCCATGAAATGCAAGTTGTCCCATCTACTCTTCATCAGTGTTTAAAGTTCCCCCATTCAAGAATGAAAGTTACCATTCCTAGAGTTATAGATCATTATAGCTACCATATGAATCAATCCATTCCTCCATCATTATCTCAAGAACTAAGAATTATATCCTTAGTCCTATAGTTTGAAAGTACATTTCACTTGATCAAATAACATCCACATATATCTCAACACCAAAATTTAGCAAGTTGAAAATCACATCCACTGGTTGTGGTGAATATTAATAGAAGACCGTATACATTGGCCATCTTTTGTTATCTCCTCAAATCTATGGGTCCCCAGATATGAAGGAAAATAAACCCATCAAGTATCAATTTGGGCCAAAAGCTTTTAAAAGTGTAGGGTTTTTATCTAATGAATATATTCAATATGGGGATGATTCTTGGCTTTTACCTAATGAGGAAGTTTTCATTTTGCCCAAGCAAAAATATCCCAAAGTCCACCGCATGATGGAGAATATGAACTATAAAAAGAAAAAGACTAGGAAGACAATAATAAGGTCAACTAGAGCCTATCGATGTCCAAGACAATTCATCTAACTTTGGTCTAGGGTAAAAACCATATGATGATGACCCCATCAATATCATTATGGATTTTATCTTGACTAATGAGAAAACTCTCCCTGATAAAGACATTGAGACAAGTTTTATTTGTATTCAATTTGAAGAGATAGTTGCCACTAACATTTTCCTCAACACCTCTATATCTACATAAACATCTCCATTTTTTTTTTAGATTAAGGTAAAAATAGGTTTTGAAGGGATCCTGAAACCCTATACAACAAGGTAAAAGATAAACCATGAAGCACACCCAAGTTAACAAAAGAACCAAAAAATAGAAAAGTACCAAAACCAAGTTTTATAGGGACCTGTTACCAGCAAATATAAATAGAAAACTTTGCTGTCAAAACACTGATATGAAAGTTAACCAACAGAACTAGCAAGCTGGACAACCTCCCAAACCAGTAACTAGTAAACCAGAAAAGCAACCAATTTACTAACCCCAATAAACCAGTCAGCAAAAGGGAACTTTGGATGATTAAGGTTTTTTATTTTTTTTGCATGACCACAGGTTCATATCTAGAGGAGGGACTAAGGACTTAGACTTCTTCCTTCTTACTGCTGTCCAACCGTCCTCTACCTTAGTTGCCTCAGCAACCCATGCCTCAAAAGATATAGATCTTTGGATTCTAATGGGCATTAAATCCTTATGAAAATCAAACACTATCTGGCTCTTAGAAAGATCCTCCGATGCAGGGGGAGAGCCCACCACCTCCTCCTCTGGTTCAGCAATATCACTTACCATAGCCTCCACAGGGGCTTCATTAGAAGGCTTCACCAATGGTTCCTCTTCAACTTTCGGTTCTAATTGTTATCCCATTTTTTATCCCTCCCTCATATACTATAATTCCAAATAGGAACCTACCTTTGACATGTTTCAAAATGATGAGGCCATTCTCAAATATATGGGGGCAAGAACTTTTATGTTGTTCAGAGATCATAAGAAAGTATTTTATATAAATTTATGTGAATCAACATACTTTGGGGAACAAGAATCATTGATCACTTAAGATGATGATGAAAGGTTAAAAGAAGAAGAGGATTTCCCCATAGATCCATATAACATCTCATTCAGCACTGCTCAATCAGAAGATTATCTAGACATTGATATTGAGTTGTCAGGAATTGTCACCACTAATCATTGAGGATTTAATATAAATAATAATTAGAATAGAAGAAAAACCAAAGATCATGAAACTAGGGGCATCTCTTAATCACTTATAGCATAAAATCCTTATTACACTACTCAAATAATTTATTGATGTCTTTACATGGAGCTACGAAGATATGCCAGGCCTAAATCCTTCATTATTAATCCACCACCTTGATTTCCACCCCAATTCCAAACACATCAAATAAAATTAAATAAGATGCATCCAAAGGTGGCATTGCTAGTCAAGGAAGAATTACAAAAATTCTTAGATGCAATATTTATTCACCCCTTTTATTACTCTAATTGGATATCCAACATTGTCCCTATCTCAAAACCTCAAGGTAAAATTTAGATATGTACTAACTTTCAAGACATCAATAAGGCATGCCCTAAAGATGATTTCCCACTTTTGAATATCGATATGATTGTATATTTCATAACTTGGTATGAGATGTTGTCCTTCATAGATGGTTTCTTAGGATATAATCAAATCAAGATTGCTCTTGAGGACCAACACAAACTATCATTCATCACCCCATGGGGCACATTTTACTACCAATTCATGTCTTTTGGCCTCAAAAATGTAGGGGAAACATACCAAAGAGTAATGACTATCATCTTCCATGGCATGATGCATGATATAGTGGAATATTATGTTGATGATATCCTAGGGAAGTCTCACTTATGATCTGAACATCCGACAATACTCCAAAGAATTTTTGAGAGACTATGAGAATATAAGGTATGGTTGAATACTAAAAAGTGTGTCTTTGGAATAACATCAGGTAATTTACTAGGGTTCATTATATCAAGAAGAGGTATTGAGATGGATCCAACAAATATCTAAGACATAACTAAAATGCCACCTCCATAAACACTTAAGAAACTTTTTAGTCTTCAAGGCAAGCTTTAGGCTATCAGGAACTTTATTTCATATCTCATTAACAAATGACATCCCTTTACTCACTTTCTCAATAAAGAGGTAGTTTTCCATTGGAAATAAGAATGCCAACAGGGTTTTGAAAGTCTTAAATAATACCAATAAAATCCACCTATTTTGTCTTCACCAATTTTGGGTAGGCCTTTACTCTTATATATCTCTACTACACCATATTTCATTGGCACCTTTCTAGCATAGCGTAATGATCAAGGAAAGGAGAAGGATATTTATTATCTTAGTCATAAATTGATATCCTATGAGCTGAATTATACACTAGTCAAAAGGGTATGTTTAGTTGTAGTCTCTACATCACAAAAACTCTAGCATTATATGTTTAATAACCAAGTATAGCTAATTACCAAGATATATCCCCTAAAATATCTCCTATCCAAGTCAACATTAATATGTCAAGTAGCAAAATTGATCATGTTGCTTAGCAAATTCAACATTGAATATATCCATCAAAAATCTATAAAAGGATAGGTCATCATAATCAACTAGTGGAAGCTCCATTGGAATCAATTGAGCCCATTATCACCCCTTCCTAGATGATTCCCTCATGAACACTTCACAAGTAGAAAGTTGGAATTTATATTTTGATGACTCATTGACTACTCATGGGGGTGGGGTAGGAATTATTCTATTCACCCCTCAAGGTGATATTATTCCTAAGGCATTTCATCTTGCCTTACCCTGTACAAATAATATTTCAAAACATAAATCCCTCATATTAGGACTCCATCTTGATATCCAATGAAACATCCAACATTTACAAGTATTTGGGGACTCATAATTAATTATCAAACAGGTGAATGAAGAGTTCCAAACTAAGGATGAGAAATTGATCCCATATAAATAATTAGTGGATCAATTAAAAACTAGTTTTCAATCCATTACATTCAATCAAGTTTCATGTGTAAAAATTAAGTTATCTAACTCCATGGCCACCATAGGCTCTCCTATTGACCTTCCCAAAGATGTCTTAGAAGGCAATTTTTTGATTGAACAATTAATCACCCTAGCCCATCAGTCACTTGCTCCTCTCCAAATCTATGCTATTGATAATCCCAATCTCCATGGTACCATGATATCTATTGGTACCTTTATGATAATATCCTTCCCATAAACCTTAATGACCATCAATGCAAAGCCTTCATCTATTGAACCACCTATTACACCATCTTAGGTAGCATGCTCTATCAAAGAGGTTATGCCAGAACCCTATTAAGATGTCTAACATCATATGAGGCCACTAAAACCATTAAGTAGGTACATGATGGTATATATAGAGGGCATATAAATGGAATGGATCTAGCCAAAAGCTCCTTTGAATAGGGTACTATTGGTCAACCATGGATTAAGATGCCTATAAGTACATGTGTAAGTGTGAATCTTGACAAAGGCATGGAAATATTATTCATGACCCAGCATGGGAAATACACCCTATCATGAGTTTGTGTCCTTTTTCTATATGGGGCCTTGATTTGATCAATAAAATCAATCCTAATTCCTCATATCGACATAAGTTCATTATATCAACTACAAAATATTTTACTAAATAGGTAGAGGTAATGATGCTAACTTACATAACTAGCCTCTAGATATTGAAATTAATCCTTAATCAAATCATTTTTTGCTTTGGCATCCCCACCAATATCATCTCAGATAATGGAAAATATTTCAAGAACCAAGACATTGAGACATTATGTCAAATGTACCATATCATACAATATTTTTCTTCCCCATACTATCCTCAAGGTAATGGTCAAGTGGAAGAAACAAACAAAACTCTAATTAAAATTTTGAATAAAACTATCAATCAAGCTAGGCATAATTTTCATACCCATCTATATCCAAATTTAGGGTCTTATCACACCAATGTCTGCACACCTATAGGGGCCACCCTTTATACCTTAGTATATAAAGCTAAAGTTATATTACCCATATAAGTAGAACTCCCTTCTCTTCATCTCTCATTACATGGTATAATCACTTATCATAATCTCCAACAAGAGAACCTACAAGAATTGGAACTCCTAGATGAAAAATGGTAATAAGCCTTGAATCACCTATGGGCATATCAAAATAAGCTCAAAAATCAATATCATATAAAGATTCAGGCTTGAGAATTTAAAGTAGGTGACCTGGTCCTCAAATAAAATTAGAAGAATACTAATGCAGATAGAGACAAGAAGGGAAAATTTGAAGCAAATTAGCTAGGCCCCTATATTATTATCTCTAAATTTGGTTTAGGAGCTTACAAGTTGGCCATGCTTGAATGGGAGGATTTGGACGACCATGAACATCATGCATCTCAAGTATTTTTATGCCTAGTATCACCATCCTTGATCTATAGGACCACCTATCCCTATCTCCATCCAATCATCCCTAATCAATAAAAAAAATCCATCCAATGGTGAAAACTAGCTCACTAGCACCTTGGGCAAGTCTATGGTGAAAACTAGTTCCAAGCATCATGGTAAGGATAACCTAGCCTTGGTCTCAACAAGTGGAAATTTTCACCAAAGATCAACATCTTGACAACAAGGATGGAAAGGGCTACCCATAGACCATTTATTGGAGGGACCCTCTTAATTCACCTATCTATCTTTGGAGATTTTATTTATTGGAGGGACCCTCATAGCTTTAAAATATTCCTAAATAATAAAGTCCCATCCCCAAACCAACCCTAAGCCAATACCTAAAACATCTACCCTACCCACCCTCTACCTCCATGGTGTAGGAGCATCCTGACAAGGGGAAAACCACTGATCTAAACAATGGATTAATCTATCTATAATCATCAAATATGTAAATAATTATTGTGTCTCACATGAACATCTAATCATAAATAATCCATCACATCTCATAACTTTATACATCATACATAAAATAACATATAAATAACTATAATATATCAATAATAAAACTAATATGCATCCATCATTAGATCCATCAAACATTTGCATTCATCATATATTATGAAAAATTAATAGTCCATATCATCTAAGATCTAACCATAACATACATCACTAACATATATCATATCATCTCAACATTAATCAAATAACATCATCACATGAATCATAACAAATGTCATACATGTCCATCAATCCATAACATATAACACAAGAGTCTACAAAAATGAATCATCATCATGTATATCTCATCAAGTGAATAAAATACAAATGTCCACATGGGATCAATGCTATATATATATATATATATATATATATATATATATATATATATATATAGTTACATGATCCCATGGGGAAAGAATGAGCTATCATATAAAATAATCCCCTATATATAATATGCAAATTATCTAAAAATACAATCATGGCTATGGTAAGGGAGGTGGTCTCGATCCTCTACACCTCAATGGCTATCTCACTAATGACTAGCTAACCCAAAAATATCTTCTTCATTTCTCAAGTGACATGTCACCCTCATATAGCATTCAATAATACTGGGACTCTCGAGTGAGTAGCATGATCTGACTCATCCTGCCCATCATCACATGCCCCTATAAACCCTCATTGGTTGTATCCTAGGCTCTCTCAATAATAACTATCTTGATCTATAAATCCTAGACTCATATTTGTAATTATGCCATTTTCTCCAGAATCCCATCAACTTGGCCCTATAAAATGGCTATCTAAGCATGCACCTACTCTAGCTACATATCCCTCTGACTCACCTAAGCCTATATATTATCAATCTAGGCATCCATCTGATACACTTATCCCTAAAGTGCCATCACTTATTCCTATAACTAGGACAACTCCTTGTCCCTCTAAGAAATCTAAGCCTAGAACACTAAAATCTCCCCTCATTCTTGGGTCACCCACCCATCCTCCTAAGTCCTCAAAGCCTATAACTAGGTGTTGAGCTGGTCTCATTATTAGGTGATTCCCTTGATCTCTCCAATACATGTCTATATCTCTAACTAAAGTCTAGCCACCAAATCCTCATCCTCAGTAGATCAAGGTGAATGTGATGGCCTTGTTCCCCTACCTAGCTATAATAGTCTCTACAAAATAGCCACTTGTGCTACTATTGGTCCCTACCCTTGACCATCATCCCCATCAACATCCATAGCATCATCCCCTCCTCCTCTTCCCTCCTCTACCTCTTGGGCTAGCACCTATCTCCTCTACTGCACTCACTGGTGTATACATGCTCATTCTACTAGTACTCATCATGTTGCTCCTCTCATCACCATGTGTGTAGTCAAGTCAACTACCTAGGCACCTATGTCTACCACCATTCCAAGTAAGCTATAGTCACTCTTGGATCTGATATCACTATATCAAAATTCCACTACCATGGAGCTACTCTATCATATCATAGTCAAAAACTATGTCTAGTCTCTCCAATGAACTCCCCCAGTAAGGCCTCTCATGCTCACTACATGCAAACATGTGCTCAAGGGGAGGCACATCCTAAATGAATCCAAATTAGTGATGTACATGATTAGGCCTATATCTCTCTATAATATAGTCTCACCTATTGATAATGTAACATGGATTCAACATAATTTGGGTCATACCTCATCTCCTCATCTAAAAGTTATCCCCCTAAATAACATCCATGTAATATGGTTGGGATGTAAAGTGTCAAAGACCTCTCTATAATACATCATATCTCCCATATGACCAAGAGATACTCCCACCACCACATTCCATTTGAATATCATGGGCTACCTAGGCTCTAAACCTATTAGTGTCTCCAATGGCCACTAGATAGCAATGTGCTCCCAACTCCATATCTAAAGTAACAATGATGGCCCAAAATTGTAAGCTCCCCTATATGCACCTAAGTGTAACTCCCTATATAAATGTGTTAAAATAACTAGGCCCCATGTGAATACTCTATTTCCATGAACCATATCATCCACTACATCTCTTAGGCCTAAGTGGAACCATCTCTTGCTCTTGTTTGGAAATAGAATGTTGGACACAAGAGCCATCACCACTAGTGTAAGTCTATCTAGAGTGCCCTCCCATTAACACCAATCTAAATCAATCAATCCATCATGAATATTAATCTATAAGTTATCACCCAGTCACTACAATGTTCACATTAGTGTATGGGATATCTAGTACATCCTCATGTCAATCATGGGTAGATAGAAAATCCTATATACATCCTCAAGGGTGACTGTCATCTCACCCATCACAAAATGAAAGGATTTATTCTTGGAATGCCACCTCTCTAATAGTGTTATGATTAGGGCCCAGTCTATCCTAATTAATGGTATCATTGCCACATCATGCAACCCTACTAGCTCTAAGACATTGTACTCCTTTGGTGTCATTCAACACATCTCACGTAGAATCTCTAAATGATGAGACCACGATGCTAGGATCCCTAAATGCTCCTACACCACATCAACAATACACTATCATCATCACTCTCACCTACATCATTTACCTACTTAATCCTTACCCACACCCTATTAAGCAACCTCACCTATCTTACCATCTAACATCCCCATACTAACTACCCTTAAAACCTATGAACCCATCTCACATTCTAAGTCATTTTAAATACTAATTCCTAATTAACTCCCCTATCACTCCCTTAGCCTACCCCATATCCACTTTTCCCCTTCCTAACCTCAACCTTAGCCATCTAAACCCCTCTCATAATCCTAATATAGTTTTCACAATCTTGATACTTTCTTAGTAGTGGTATTATAATACCATTACTCCCTATTAGCAGGATTGAAATCTCACCATTGGTAGTTTGGAGATTAAAATCCCATGATTCCCCATTCATGGTTTTGTAACCCCCTAATTACCTATTAGTGGGATTTTAATCCCATTATTCCCCACTGGTAGGATTTCAATCCCACCATTTATCTGAATGATCTTTTTATTCTCTTAGAAATGCCACCAATCATGTCTACAACCCCATGACTATGGGCAAAATCCCCAATCATAGGATTGCATAACCATGACGACCCATGTTTCTCTCTTCCTAAATCTAGCCAAAAAATCCTCTAAAAATCTAAAAAATACATAAAAAATAGAGAAGGGGATTATTACTCATCGGTGGTTTAGCTTCCAGCTCCCTTTGGTGTACCTAAAATTTCTCACCATGGTGTGAATCTTGAGGTATTCTATCCATAGTTCTCACTCAAGCTCTAGATCTCTGAATATCAAGGTGTGCAAATGAACTTCCTAATAGCCCCTTGCCTATATCAACCCCCCTCTCCATTTTCTCCCCAAAACTAGTTCCATCCCTTCCACCATCTGCCACCATCCCTACTAATGTCTCGAAGGCATAGCATACCCATCCCCATTAAAAATTTTCATTTTATTATAATATCAAGGCATACCAACCTAGGTCCCTTTTCAAACCCTGAACACATCACTATCATCATCCTAGACATCATTTTATCCTAATCCCAAAAGTGGATTTCTATTTTTAAAATATCAAATTTTACAATAAGTAGCTCATTTTTAAAATATCCCTTGTCACCTACAACCCCTATCGTCTCTTTTTGATCCTTCCAGAGCATGTATCCTTGATTTTGGACCCATCATTATCTTGAATTTTAATCAAATCACCTCTTTTATCACCAAATCATTTTCTATACAAAGTGTCTACTATCCAGACCCATCACTCAAACCACTTACTTATTCCAATTTAGGGCATCTTTGTGATCCACTAAAGGGTATCTCTTGCCCCATTAACATCATCATTTTCCCACTCTAGGATGTTTTAATCAAGTCACCATCTAGTTTGGATTATCTCCTCACATGCTTCCTCAAAGGGGTACCACATTAGCTTCCTACTCACAACTAACAATCATCCATACTATGGTTTTTCTTTGAAATACCATTACTTTATTTACTTGCAACACCCTTTCAAAGAGGGGAAATATATATGCACTAAAATGTGCTCTCCCCTCTAATTATACCAATTCCTAATAATTTAGCCTAATTACCCAACTTTCTAGTCACACTAACCCCTGGCCTAATTCCCATATCCATTCCAACATCCCATATAACCTTTATCCTAGCCTAAAACCAATTAATCCCATCATTAAACCCCTAAACAAGACCTATTACATACTAAACTACCCCCTAATTCCACTAGCCAGTTCAAAATTCAAGAAAATCTTAACTAGCCACCCACCACCCTACACTCGCCTTTCCTAAACCTCTAAAACCCTATGAAGAGATTTATAGAATTGGATAATTATAGAAATCTCTCCATTTAGGTGCTAAAAAAAATTGTATTTACATCGATGCCAAGGAGATAATAAAATATGTAGGTGCCAAAAAAATTGGATTTTTAAATCTTTTAGATTTTTTTTGGCATTTTTTAAATGTTTAAAGAGTTATCACATAATTTATTTACACAAGTGCATAATGTTCATTGGAATTTTTAAATGTTTTCCCTCAAGTTTAGCAAGGTAGTATACACATTTTCCTAACTTTTTTATAACTATGAATGGTCCCAACCAATTTGGTATAAACTTTCCTTTCTTGTCTTTTTTTGCATTGGTATTTCATTTATTTTCTCTTAGTACTAGGTCATCCACATCAAATTCACATCGCTAAACCTTTTTTTATATGATCATTTTAAATGGTCCTAATAGACACATAAGTGCCCCATAGTTTGTGTGCATTTTGCACTGAGCTTATCTAACTAATGCAATCTCTTTTCACATTATCCATTATCTTTAATAATGTCTTTAATATAAATATGCAAAGATGGTATCTTAAGTTCAATTGGTAAAATAGCCTCTGTACGATAGACCAAAGATTAAGGTATAGCTTGAGTAGGTGTATGAACACTAGTTCGATATGCCCATAAATCAGTAATGTATCATTCAACTATTTTGCCAAGTATTTTTACAATTGTCTTATTGGTTGCCTTTGTCTATCCATTGCCCTATGGGTAATAAGGTGTAAAAAAGGTATGCTTAATATTGTATTTACTACAAAAATATTTAGTCATCTTGTTTTTAAATGATTTTTCATTATCAATAATAATAGTTGAAGGCATGCCAAAATGAGAAATAATATTGATCATTAGAAACCTACATATGTAATATCCTATGGTAAACTCAAGTAGAATTAGTTCCACCCATTTTGTAAAATATTTTGTAACTATGATGATAAATTTGTGTTCACCAATGTATATTAGATTTACCTTTCCAATTAATTCAAACCCCCGTAAGGAAAAAGGCCATGGTGAAACAATTGGTTGTAACTCATGTGATGGTGCATGATTCAAATTATTATATTTTTGGCATTGTAAACATAGTTTTACATGTTAGATACATTCTTGTTCTATGGTAGACTAATATAAGCCTTGGAATAATATTTTATAGACATGGAACATCCACTAAAATTCCCATGACACTCGTTGTCATGTGTTTCTAAGAGTGTAGTGTGTGCCTCATATTTATTTAAGCATCAAAGTAATTTTCCATCAAAACTTTGTTTGAATAAATAAGTTCCAATAATAACATAATGAAGTGATTTGTTTTTTAATTTTTGTTTATCATTTCATGTAAAATGGTTTGATATATAGGCTTGATAGATAAAATTATAATTATCATTGTACCATTCTATGTTTACAACATTGTGAGTAACAAAAAGAATGGCCAAGGTGTCCACTTTATCAGAAGAAATGAACTCTTGAATGGTAAAGTATATATGATCATCATTAATATCAAAAATCATCAAGTATGTTACACTTTCTATGGCATTTACATGGTGGTTATCTTTACATGGAATACTATTAATAGAAAATGTGTCAAATGTCTCTATGAGTTTATCTACCATTTCTTTATATAGTTGAAGATGTTTTTCTTTGGTTTGGTAATGATTGGTAACTTGATTAACAACCAATTAGGTATCATCAAAAATTTGGATGTCTCTTATATGAAGCTTGTGTGCTATGGATATCAAGGCCTCATATTTGACTATATTATTGGTGTAATAAAAGGCTAATTTATAATACAAAGGTATGTATTCACCCTTGGGGTATAAAATACGATACCAACACCTACCCCTGCTCTACATTTTGATCCATTAAATAACATTATCCATAAATTATAAGATATATTATATGCCTCAAAATCATCACAAAAATATTCAGTGAGTGGAAAATAATCTGGTAAGGGAGATACAACTAATTTATTAGCTATGACTTGACCTTTTATTGACTTTTGGGTTATAAACTTGAGATCAAACTTTGTAAGCTACATCACCCATTTTGTGATGTGTCTAGTTAGGTGAATTTTATTCATAAGTAACTGTAATGAATCTTATTTAATTATAACATGAACCTAATTATTGAGAAAATAATGTCATAGATTTTGAGTATAAAAAACTAAGGCTAAACAAAAAATTTCCATTGTTGTATATTTTCATTCATAGTCAAATAGTTGGTGACTAATATAATATATTGGATACTATCTTTGGTTATTATCAAATTGTGCTAAGAGGGCCCAAAGGGCCTTATGGGTGGTTGATCTATAAAGAAGTAGTGGTTTATCTAGAATAGGAGGCACAAGTACCAGTGGGTTTGATAAATATGCTTTGATTTTAACAATAAATTTTTTGAAACACATCATTCCATACAAATTTTGTTTCCTTTTTTATAAAACACATGAAAGGAAATGTTTTATTAGGTAACTAAGTAATAAAATGTTGACTATCTTAAATTTAGCCCTATAAATATTTCAATTATTTTAGATGTGTTGGTAGTGGCATTTATAAAATGGATTTTACCTTTTTTAGATCAACCTCAATGCCTCACTAAGAAATAATGTATCCTAGGACCTTTTCTAAAGATACCTTGAAGACACATTTTTTGAATTTTATAAAACATTGAACTTTGACAAGCACTCAAATATTTTTCATAAATTGGTAGCAAGGCCTTAGTGAAGTTTGCATTTTTTGAGTAAATCATCAACATAATTCTCAATAGTTTTGTGTATAAAATCATGAAATATATGAGTCATGGCCCTTTGATATGTGGTTCCTACATTTTTTAATCCAAAAGGCATAACTATATAACAAAATGTACCCCAAAGAGTGGTAAATACAATATTTTATTAATCTACGGGGTTGATTTTGATTTGGTTATATCTCGTAAATCCATCCATAAACGAAAATATCTCATATCCAATTATAGAATTTATAATCATGTTGATATTAGGTAATGTAAAATTGTCTTTAATATAAGCCTTGTTTAAATCATGATAATTAGTGCAACAATGAATTACACCATTAGGTTTTATAAGAGGGACAATGTTGGGAACCCAATCATAATGTGCAATGGCTCTTATAAATTCAGTATCTATGAGATTTTGAATTTAATCTTTTACCAATAGTACTAATTTAGGATGCATTTTTAAATTTTAATGTTTTATCAGTTTTGCATCTAGGTACAATAATATGTTATGCATTGTGACCAATAGATCAATCCAAATAATCCCAAGCAAAGAGTTTATCAAAATCATGGAGGACCTATCGATAGGGTTTTACTTCATCATCATGTATCATTTTTACAAGTAAAACTCTTCAAGGGTCCTTGTCCATTTTAAATTTATATTTGATTGTTTCTTCATTTAACAAAGTAGATCTCTCTATGAGAAATGGTGTGGTAGGAATAGTGTTTAATTTGTCATGTTGGACATTGGTATCATCACTCTCACCAAAGTAAGAATGAGTAGAGGTGTCATGAGAAAACCTATTCTTATGATAGAAGGAAAGGAGATCCTCATATGCCCCTAAGTACTCTAGTAATAATTCATCATTATAAAACTCATCCATTATCAAAATTATTAGGTTTTAGCCTATAATGAATGTAATAGACAAAGGCTCGAAGTGCATACAACACAAAATTTGTAGTCAATCATTTTAAATTAATTTATTAAATGGATTGAATGCATACATATAAATAACCTACTCCTATAAACAAGGAGGTTTCTCTAATGCTCAATTGTATCCAAACATACTCACTATTCTTTCTCCCCTATAATCTCTCATAGTCTAATATCTCTACGTGATATATATTATCATCTCAAAAAATACAAATAATAATATTTCATAATTAAAATATTAGTAAATATACTAACAAGCTAAAGAACCCATGTGCAAACTAATAAGCATTTTCTCAGCATTCCCCCCCTTAGTGGTCATAAGAGGAGAGATAGCACCTGGTCTAAACACTTTATAATGTCCCCCAAAAAAATTTATCATGTGGATGTTGGTTTCAACTTATATTGCATTCATTTACAAATATGTGATTACTCACACTAAAAATCCATGAAACCCATCTTCCTCTCTTGATGGCAATGGAAAACATAGTCCCATTTGTAGGTTTTGTTTAGCTTTTTAGGTATGATATTTTAATTTTATTGTTAGTTAAAGTCAAATTTTTAATTAGTCAATTTTTTATTTTTTGTTATTAAATTTTAATTTTGGGCTTTAAGTTTTATTTTTATGTATGTGGTATTAGGTTTTAGGAATGTTTTTTTTTAAGTTTTTCATGTTTTAATTCGTGGTTTCAAACTCTTATAGTTTTATTTTCTAGTGTATATCATTTTTAAGTCTCTAGATTTATAATAATTCATTTAAGTTTACTATTTTCATTTTATAAAAATAGATTATGTTTTCATTTTATAAAAATCATTTATATATTCTTTTAGTTTTTTAGATTATTGTTTTGTTTAGTAATTATTATGACTTTAGTTTATTAATCCAATAATTTGATTAGATTTTTTATTTTATCATGTTTAGATTTCGGTTTACTACTTTAAGAATAAAATGTGGTATTCATTGTTATTATAATTGTTTAGGTATATAGTTAAAGCTTGTCCCTAAGTCTTGTTAATCCAATATTTAATTGGATTTCATAAGAGAGTCAAATAAATTATTTATATTTAATTTGGATTCATTTTTATAGTGTCAAAAATAAGTGGTCAATTATTTGTTAAGTCTTATTTTTTGACAATAGTTTATTTTTCATTTTTTATTTTCTTAAATCATTTGTTTTTAGTATTGTGTCTTGTTAACATTTTGTCATAAGTCATCAAATAAGCCTTGAAGGTGAGTTTTCAATAAAATGAGATTTTTAGTGTGAGTAATCACATATTTGTAAATGAATGCAATATCAATTAAAACCAACATCCACTACAAATATGGATTGAATGCATACATATAAATAACCCGCTCTTATAAACAAGGAGGTTTTTCTAACTACTCAATTGTATCTAAACATACTCATTATTATTTCTCCCCTATAATCTCTCATAGGCTAATATCTCTACGTGAAATATATTAGCATTTCAAAAAATAAAAATAATAATATTTCCTAAATACATTATTATTAAATATACTAACAATCTAACAAAACCATGTGAGAAATAATGGTCATTTTCTCAATAAATTTTTTTGGAGAAACACCCTCATGGATTAGACAATGGTTGACCAATTAGAGCTCATTTGTAGAGGTGTGCATATATTCTATTTTGGCCTTTTTAAAACAAATTGTATTTTGAGATATATGCATGTATCTTGTAGTTTTTTTCTAAAAAACCCAAATCTTGGTGGTTTGTATTATTTTTAGGAGAAATGGGATGAGATATACCTTTCTCATCTTTACCCAACCCTTGTCTATTGTACCCATTTGATAAAATGTCAAAAACCAAAATTAGGATTATAGGATTGTGGTCTAGTTTTATTGGGGTGTTGGACCATTACATGATGTTTGAAGGGATTAGTACCCATTGGACATGTGTAAATGGATCCTTGATGTCTAAATTTTAAGCATGCATTCAATGTAGAGGGAACCACATAAATTTCATGTATCCAAGGTTGTCCCAAGATAATGTTATAATTCAAATCCTTTGGCATAACTTGGCATAAAGTGACTAATGTATAGGGACCTAAAACAATATTCAATGTTATTTATCCAAATACTCTTCATGAAATATTATCAAATCCCTTGATACTCATATTATATGGTTCCAAATCTAAAGGTCCAATGTTAATTGAGATAAAGGATATGTTGCAAATGTTGAGTCCTAAACCATTATCCACAAGAATTTACTTGACCATTTTATTGTAAATGCACACATGTATGCAGAGTGGTAAATAGTTGTTTATAAGATGTTGAGGTGGTAAATCCTCCTTTTATAAAGATATATTATGCATGGTCTATTTTATGTAATTTAAGATAGAGGCCACATATGGTGGTTCAACATTACAAGGGAGTATGGTCATATGTAATACATTCAAGAAGACATGCTTGTAATAGGATGAATGGTTTAGGAATTCCAAGAGTAAGGTTTTGAAATTAATATCCTTGGACTGGGTAGTAACATGATCTAGGGAGGATGATTGTTTTATGCACTCCCTTTAGCACTTTGTAGTGATAGGTAAAATATCATTGGAAACATTTCAATAAAAGGGAGTATGTAAGAATGTAGGTTTAGAATCCCTTATAGATTAGATTGATTTAATCAAGAATGAGATATAATAAGTAATAACCACTATAATGTATTAGACCATGAAATAATTGATAGAGATATTTATATCAAAAATGATTGTAAAATTATAAAAATCAAGGATGAGCAATAGAAAAATCTGTAAACCCAAATTGACCAAGGGTTTGGAATTCAAAGTTTGGTTTTACCAAATGTTTATCAGGCATCTAAATTTGGTGTTAAACTTAGATATAAACATATACTATCTTTATTATGTTGAGATAGAATAAAAATATCTAGTACAACTATGATAGATATGTAAATGATAAAGAAGTAATGTATGTAGCTTATTTTGATGTTAATGCAATTATAGATCTAGAATAGGTAGAAAGCATACTAGAAGAGGATTTTAGAATAGTCATCAGATTTTGGATTGGATGCCTTTGGAGTTATGGACACTAGAATCATACCTCAATGGTTTGTCAATCTTATTTAGGTATATAGAGTTAAAAATATAGAAATGACAATGCACAAGGGTGATGGTAAGATTTACAACATGCCAATTAGATAATAAACTCAAATATAAACATATACTAGCTTTCTTATGCTAAGATAGTCTAAAAATAGTAAGTACAACTATGATAGATATGTACATGACAAATAAGTAATGTACATAGCTTGTTCTGATGCTAATGCATTTCTAGATCTAGAACAAGCAAAAAGTAGACTGGAAGAGGATTCTAGAATAGTTGTTAGATTCTGTATGTATGCCTTTAGAGTTATGAACACTAGCATCAACCTTGGATGGTTATGTTGATGTTATTATTTGAACCTGACTCAAGTATCCTATATGAAATACCTGCTAGAAAAAGATGCAACCATTTGGAAACTTCTAGGTTTGACTTTGCATTCACTATGGTGCATTCATATTTGGGTCATAGACTGTCATTCCTCATGAATTTTTCAAACTTTAGTTCTTCATCTTCATAGTGACCCTAGGGAAAAATGAGCTTATGGGTACATGGTGTCAATATGACCCTAAATATCCCTCTATCAATGAGTGTTTTCTACATATCCAATACTCCAAATAGAGCCTTAGATCTATGCATTTCTCCCTTATGTGTTTGATTGTGTGTGAGTCATGCAATTTGTGTAAAGCAAGTACAATAGTGTCATAGCTTCTAACTAGGAAAATATATCTCTTGGGTTATTCCATCAATATTTTTGACCTATGTATGTGTTATCCCTATAACTTATATGAAAATTCTAGAAAATAAGGTAGCTTTACTTACTTGAATGCTTGATTGAATGCCTTTTGTAAGTTTCCTCGTGAGTAGGTAAGAAATTTCTAGGTGAGGAATGAATGAGGGTATATCTTATATTCATATCAATCCTTTTGGAGAAATAACTCACATTAAATTAGTTAGGCTAACCATTAGGATACATTTTATTTGTAAATTGGATGACTTTAGGGCACTAGGCACTTGCATTAGAGTAGGACACTAGCATCAATATAAGTGTCTATCCTAGACAATAGTGTTTAGGGAGTGGAGTATAAAAAGGTTTTAATAATTATGGGAAAGATAGAAGGTTTGGTTCATTAATATAATATTGGTTGGGATAAGATATATGCCAAACTACACAATATAGAGTATATGCAATACTTCAGAAAATAAGAAAGGTCTAGAATTGAGATGAATAGCCAAGGTTTGAGTTTACCATGTGTACAAGATTGAGTTGTTATATAATCCATAAAATAATCTATACACAGTTTTCTAGATTTTTTATATGTTTTTTACTTTATGTTATTATATATCATATCATTTATTAGCACACATGTTTCATAAGTAGATAAGTTTGATACAAGTGTACATTAGATTCATGATACATGAGCATGCAGATGTTGGGGCATCTTTATTATATTAATCATGATTTATACACATTATACTTTTTAGGATCACTTTACATTATAACATTGAGCTTATGTAATAATGATTAGATGCCTATACTCATGCTTACATCTTATATAATGTGTTAGATATGCTATGTTACATGACATTTTGCTAACACTTGTATGCAAGAACTTGTATGATATGCTTATTCTAGTTGATTATATTTCATTTGTTCATCTTATCACATGGATTACTTGAGTGTACTTCTTGTTTGATATCTTGTTTGGAATGCACAATATTTGAACATAATCCTTGTTTGTTGACCCTTGTACCTTAAGTGTTATTTCTTTGGTATGTGAACATTTGAACATGTCCTCCCCTTTGAGTGTGTGGCATTCAAACATGTCTTTGTTTACACTCTCCTTAGACCCCTTTTATGTGATTTTGAGTGATTTTATGTGTGTGTTTGATTATTTATTGATATTATGTTTATTTCTTTTAGATAATTCCATGATTCATATCATACATCTACCTAGACATGATTCCACTATATGCTTTGTTATTAAATGATTGATATAGATACATCATGGTTATCTTATCCTTTTGAGATACAGTGACTATTAGATATCAGTACCTTCACCTCAAAAGGGGGGCATATCAATGGGATAAATCATATCATAGATACATGAGTACACATCCACATATATTTGGCATAATTGGTAGAATTTGATATAGTTTACATGATTCAAATATATACTTAGGACAAAATATTATACATTTACCACTAATTTTCACAAATTTGGGATAGGATTTTTAGATTTGTGATAGATATTATACATGGTTATAGAGTAAAGGTTATATTTTTATATATAATTTCATTTGAGACACATTATAGGTTCATATGCCATAAAATTACAGATACACATTTAGATTATATGCACTGATCTTACTAAGATGCACTGTTTGAGACTTTATTTATCTACATCAATTAGTCTCCTTGAGTACTGTGATCAAAATTAAGTGCCCTAAATGGCCTCGGTAAAACTTCCTTTTTTAGGTTAATATGGTTACACCATTTAACTTAAGTGATATTAGCTAGATTGGTTAGATTATGTATACACTTTGGGTTATGTGATTGAGATTCAGTATCCTTGATGGCCTTGGAAGAACTCACCCTTGTATTGAATTAAAATCATGATCACCCTAAAATTATCCTCTTCACATATACAAGGTTTAGTTTTGAATCTCTCTCCAATGCTTCAACAAATAATCATCATTACCAAAGGAAACTACTAATGGGCAACATGGTTATATTGACATATAGGTGTACTCCTTCCTCGCTCTCTTTTCTTCCAAGTATTTTAGTTATTTTATTTTTAGATTATATTCACTAATTATATTATAACATGATTTTAGTTTTAGGTAATACACACATACAACAAATTCAAGTGGGGATCAATTCAAATCAAGGTGTGTTGTACACACCATAATATGCATTTCTTTCCTTAAACCTGGTAATTTCATCCTTATGCATGAATAGATTAATAGGGGAATGTAGATGATAAATCTATATTTAAGGCATTTCTACTACCATAAGGCTCATGTTCACCATCTCACTATGCCTAAATGATTATCTCATAATTTGACCCTAATATTATAATTACTCGAATCACATGTACCCCACGATATGTTTAAAATATGAGTAATCTCTTACATCTTAGTTATATATCTTTAGAAATTATCTATTCTCTAGGACACAAAGATCTAGACTAAGACACTAGTGTGAATGCTAGTGTCTTAGGTCTGATGCTACTATTTGTATCTTACAAACACTCAAATTTGCAAATATTTCAATATGTATGGGTAAACCTATTTTTCTTAATAAACCCTCCTTGAGATAATTTCAAATGGTGTAGTATAAATACAAAACAAAGCCCACTCATTTATCCATATAGCACCTATCAAGAAAAGCACCTATCAATCTCATTAAACCATTCACACAATCAAGTTCTACTACCCTTTTATTCCTTAGTTAGATATCAATCATAGGATCAATATTCTTACAAGTCTGAAACATTGTTAAGCATGAGCAATATTTTTCAAATTGCAAACTAGATCACTACATGCACTCACATATAGTATACTACACCATTGTTCACACATAATCCCACATATGGGGGAGAACTATAACATTATGAGTCCCTCTTAAGAGTAAATTTATATGTATGCAACACTCATTGATAGAGGGGTATTTAAGGTTAGCTTGACTTAAATTGATCCCACTAACCCTTATTTTACAATATCACATGTCTTATTTAGATGACCTAGGGTTTTGAGCTACACACTAATATCTAAAACCTATGTGCATGATCCATATAGAGAATATACAAGGTGACAATAATACCTAACATGTGGAACTAAAATTTATATAGAAGGATATGTACTTCACAATGAATAAAAAAATTGATGTTAGTGTCCATATTCTAACGATAGTCTGAGGTGATAGAAAGTTGATTTCTAAAATATAGCAAATCATACCTAAGAATCACCATGTCTCTTTTTGAACCTACATTTCCTAGATCTATTTTTTCATCATTCAATAAGTTAATTATTATCTCTTCTTCTTATTTAAGTGATAAAATTACTTTTTAGCATTGAATTTTTTATATTTAATGAATTTCCATAATTTAGCACTATATCAGAACATATTATTAATCTAAATTATTTAATTAACCTACATTTAGAATAGTCTATTACTTAGTTGATTAGGCTATTCTCACTATCCCTTATTTTAAAAAATGGTTAAACACCTCAAGTGTGGTTGTATTCCTATTGTATGTTTATATGTTTGAGTGAGTGACATTTGAATATGTACCTTGTAAATGGCCCATTGGTATTCTATTACATGCTTTGTGTGCTTTTTGTATACTCTTTGTTTGTTTGTGTCATGGACATGATACATCTTTGCTCTTATTTACTTGAATTTGATTCTATTATGGACATAATGCATCTCTCCAATTTGTTATTCCATGATCACTATCATGCATCCCTCCCTGAGTATTTTTATTTATCTTTCAGTACTCAATTATGATCACTTATCTACATGCTTAATTTCTAACATCTATCTTGATAATGTCACTAGGTATGCTTGTCTCCACATGTATCTTACATTAAAACTATTTTGTTCAATTTATATATGATGATGTCATGTTCCTCCATGTTATTTTTAATACTCGAGTTTACATATTTCATAACATATCTATTATAACCATTTATTTTGAGTTAAGTCATTGCATAGGCTCCACAACTCACCTTAAAAAAGGGGTATACATAATGGTATGTATTAGAGATAAAACTTATACATTATAATACATAGAAAAAATGTTGTAGATATTACATTGTTGATCATAGTCCATTCCTAGAAATTACCTATAAATCATCTTTAGACAATAGTGCTTCATTTGGACAAGGCCATAAGTTGTTCGTGTCTAACAAAAATGTGTTGTTGTACCAATATATAGAAGAAGAAAATTTAAATTTCTTAGAATCACAATAGTACAGAGAAGTTTCCAACAAGTACATGGTCACATTTTTTACAAAATAATCTAATTTTATTAGTTTGGGGGAATCATGCACAACATGTATTATAAAGTTTACATAGATGTTTTTGAATGGAAAATTACATGATATTACTTAGTCTCATAATCAATATACATCAAATATCATAGTAGGGACATATGCATGACATATGTCTACCCCTTGCTTATTTTTACACTAGTTTCACATATGGAATTGAAATTCATGTCAATATCTATGTTATATACACCAGAATCATATTACACTATCTTTTTACAGCATTTTTGCACTAGTTTTTCACCATAAATGAGCCATATTTTATTTACAGTGGTTTATTCACCTTTTTGAACTAATTTTTTTAGTAGAAAAATATATTAAAATTTATATAGGGATTCTAAAAATTTTCACCAATTTGGGTATAAAATGATGAAGTCAAGGCCAACTATATTTTTTAATCACATTCACTTATCAATTAGGTTTGAGGCATACATAGTCCAATCTAGGCTATTCAATGAAAAATAAATATCCAAAGGTCCTACCCTCTTTAGTCACTAGTTTTACACTAGAAAACACAATGGATTGCATACCCAATCAAGTGGTTTTTTGTTTTTTTATTAGATATATAATTTTTATTGTCTTTACTTATTGATTTTGTCTTAAGTAAGGACTGATTTTACATGTTTTTTACTGCAGGTTCTACATGAAGAATAATTCAATGTCATGACCTACATTCAAGACTACTCTTCATAGGTAAGTTAAAGTACACATTTTACTTTTACTCTAGTACTTCACTTTGTTGCATTAATAGAATAAAATGGAAGAAAATGTAGACACATAAATTAAAATTTAAGCTAAAATAATGTAATTATGACCACCCTTTTTACACACTTAGCTCATGCCTCTTGCCACTATCTTTTGAACACCTTTTCTTCACTTTATATGAAGATGACCCATTTCTATAAGCAAATAATGAGCTCATAATGTTTTTATTACTCATTAAAAATATCTTAAGCATATCCCATGAGTTATCCATACCTATAACTCAGTTGTATTTTCTCTTAGGATAATAGTATGTCATTTGGATTATCTCACTCGCTAATCTTGTCCATTTTTATCGATTATGTCCCCCAACAAATAACAACTAGTTTTTCTAATTTAAATCCATGTTATGAGTCATATTACATGTTTAGTAATGCATATCCAAATAAATTTCCTATTTATCACTGTAAAATCACATTTTAAAGTCATTCTACACATAAGAGGCTTTAATATTGAAAAACACTAAAATTTTACTTGCACATTGAGGGTAACTTCCCTATTTCTCCCAATAATAAATACATACAGCCCTAATAACTTTGATATAAAGTTTGACTACACCTATAGGGTCAAAATTCACTATTGAATCATATAATCACACCAAAATTACACAAGCATATAGCATTACACCAATATTTCACACACCACCATAACATGGGAGAACTACATGGAGTTTGATCACTCTTTGGAGAATTAGTATGTAGAGAGTACTCAACATAAGGGGTGTTGAGTTCTATCATAGCTTTAACCACTAACCTATTTTTCTATTGATTTCATTTCTTTCAACTTTGCCTATTAAGTCAGGGTTACAATTGAATAAGATTACACATAGTGGTTTTCACAACATATCAAGAACTCTTGCATAATCATATAGGTCACACAAGTAAAGCAAACTTGTCATATCTATTAAAAAGCATAAAAACCTATATGACATTAGCATGCCCTAAGAATAACATCACTTTTTACCCTTTTCCAATTCCAAAATATTTATCCAGAGAGTGATTGAAGCCATATTCTTAATTCATATCCAAACAACACAATCACAACCATTTTCTAGTTTTTATTTCAGTCCATTATCAAAATTTCAACTAAGTTATATTTATTTGTTATTTCCCCTTTTAATATATTTTCAAATATAGTAAGTTATAAATTAGTTTGTCATTTATTTCATATTTTTAGCATTTTTATTTTACACAAAAAATTATCTTATTTGGGTAATTGATCTCCATTTATCCAAATTTTGATAAAGCAAACCATTCTTTTGTCTAAATAAGTCTATTAATCTTTGCAAAAAGATGTTGTAATAATATTCTCTTATCACATAGTTGTGTAGAGATGTTATGTATGTTTCTATCAACCTACAATATATTTGAGTAACAAGATGCTTTATGGAATTAATTTTTCACCATAATAACAGATGATTAAGATAGATTTATTGAGGTAATTATAAATTCATTGTATAACCTATGTATTTAATTGTGGATCATTGATAAATCATGACGTTGATCTCGATATGATCTAAAGATCATGGTATAAATCTTTTCATGAAGTTTGGTGACTATGAAGTCCTATGAATCCCATGTGATTGTGATGTGTTATGGAAGCAACTCTTTCTTATAATTTAATAATTGATTCCAAAATCCATACAAGTGGATAAGGATTCATTTAATATTTTTCATGATTTATTTTGGGACACATTAAGTTATAATGTCTACTTGTTCCTTGAAAATATGAAGACGTTTAATTTTTAATATGTACTAAAGTGTGTTAATGTTTTTAGTGGGGTAAAAGCACTTAATGTAATTAGGTGAGTCTTGAATCTATATAAGCATGCCCTTACACCTATGTTAGAGAGATATTTATAAGGATAAATTAGTTATGATATTTTTTTAATAAATACTATGAGATAAAAAAAATCAATAATCCGCATATCTAATGTTGTAGCACATATCATTATGAAATTGGGATATCATTGTGTCAATGTGTTTGTTGTATTTCCTTTGGATTGAAATCAAACTAGATTTAAATCAAACAAATAAATTCATATCCAAATAAATTCCCTATTAATCACTATAAAATCATATTTTAAATTCAAGAGGCTTCAATATTTAAAAACACCATAATTTTACTTGCACATTGAGAGTAACTTCCCTATTTCTCCCAATTTTGAATACATACAACCCTAATCACTTTGAGATAAAGTTTGAATACACCTATAGGGTCACAAGTCACAGTTAAATCATATAATCACACCAAAATTACACAAGCATCTATCATTACACTAATATTTCACACACAACCATAACATGGGAGAACTACATGGAGTTTGATCACTCTTTCGAGTATTGGTATGTAGGCAGTACTCAACATAGGGGTTGTTGAGGTCTATCATAGCTTTAACTAATACCCTATTTTTATATTTATTTCATCTTTGCCTATTGATCCAGGGTTACAATTGAATAAGATTACAAATAATGGTTTCCAAAACATATCAATAACTCTTGCATAATCATATAGGTCACACAAGTAAAGCAAAATTTCCATATCTATTAAAAAGCATAAATCCTATAGGACATTAGCATGCCCTAAGGATAAAATCACTTTGTACCCTTTTTTGATTCCAACATATTTATCTAGAGAGTAATTGAATTCATATTCTTAATTCATAGCCAAACAACACAATCACACAACAATTTTCTAGTTTTTGTTTTAGTCCTTCATTATCAAAATTTCAACTAAGTTGTATTTCTTTGTTATTTCCCCTTTTAGTATTTTTTAAAATATAGTAAGTTATAAATTATTTTGTCATTTATTTCATATTTTTATCATTTTTATTTTATACAAAAATTTATTTTATTTAGGTAATTAATTTCCATTTATCCAATTTTTTATAAAATAAACCATTCCTTTGTCTAAATAAATCTGTTAAGCTCTGTAAAAATATGATGTGATAATATTCTCTTATCACATAGTCATGTAGATATTTTATGTATGCTTATGTCAACCTACAATACCTTTGAGTAACAAGATAATTTATGTAGTTAATTTTTCACCATAGTAACAGATGATTAGGATAGATTTATTGAGGTAATTGTAACTTCACTACATAACCTATGTATTGAATTATGGATCATTTATAAATCCTATGATAAATCATGACATTGATCTTGATATGATATAAGGATCATGGTGCAAATATTTTCATGAATTTTGGTGACTATGAAGTCATATGAATCTCATGTGATTATGATGTGTTATGGAAGCAACTCTTTCTTATCATTTAATAATTGACTCCAAAAGCCATGTAAGTGGATAAGGATTCATTTAATATTATTCATGATCTATTTTGGGACACATTAAGTTATAATGTGTACTTTTTATTTGGAAATATGAAGACATTTGATGTTTAATATGTAATAAAAAGTGTTAATGGTGTTAGTGGGGTAAAAGCACTTAATATAATTAGGTGAGTCTTGAATCTATATCAGCATGCCCCTACACCTATGCTAGAGAGATAGTTATAAGGAGTGAATTAGTTATGATATTTTGTTTATAAATACTATAAGATAAAAAAATCAACAATCCACATACCTAATGTTGTAACACATATCATTATGAAATTGGGATATCATTGTGTTAATGTGCTTGTCATATTTCCTTTAGATCAAAATCAAACAAAGATCTGAGTTGTTGTTACATTTCATTATAATTTTCACTAATTATTTTGAGGGTTACACGGTATAAATCCTTTCTTAATTAAGATCCCTAATCATGGATGCATCATTTGGTATCATTAAAAGGTTATATCCCTTGATATTGATTATTGATTTTCCCATTTTTAAGAGTGGGTATAAAATAACTAAAAACATATTCTAGCGATATCATTGGGAATTAGGTATAAGATGTAAGTGTTTGATCTTATATCTTCATTTAGTATCATAGTTTGGTATCTAGATCTTTGACTTCTAATGAAATGACACATCGAGGAGGCTTAAGTGGTAGAAGAGCCCAAGTGGTTAGAGCACCTATAGTAGTAGATATGGTAGAAGTGATAAGATAAATGAAAGCCAAAATGGAAGATGTGGAAATCACATATCATCATGGAATTTAAGTATTAAATGATGAAATCAATAGATAAGCTGTGAAAGAAACACCTGAATAAGATGTGAAAGAAGAGGTTGATGAACCTGAATATAGATTCTTGGATTTTATTTTGAGAATGATGAGTAAAACAAATTTGGACCCTATAATTTATTCTAGAAGTTTTAGTTTGAGTCTTGAAGAGCACATTAACTGGATCACTAAACTAGATAAATACTTTGAGTATAAAATTATATAAGATCCTAAGTGAGTTAAGTTCATTGGTGTAAAGTTTAAAAGGAATACATCCTTATGGTGGGAACATGTACAAGTTTAAATATTACACAAAGGTAAATAAAATATTAAGTCATAGAATAGATTTGTTGTGAAGTAAAAAACTAAATTTATTCTTGCGGATTATAATATGAATTTGTTCAAAAAACTCAAAACATGAGACAAAAGGAGACTATTATCAAATAATACACTGAGGAGTATTATAGACTTACTATTAGAGTGGGTCATGTGGAATATGATGTTGAGAATATTTTAATATGTGTGAATGGATTGTACATTGATCCATAAATAAATGTGCACTAAAGGATGATTAAATTTTGTTACACAAACAATAAGGAGGAACATCAAGAGGAAGAAGAAGATTATGTGTGGACATGAAACTAGAAAAGGTTATCATGTAAAAATGCAAGAGTTAAAGACAAGTGCTTCACAATGTAAATGTGGTAACACTTAGAGAAGTAGAGATAATTTTATAGACAGATATTCCTATACCTACGGATGAGGTAGAGATCATGGATTCAATAGAACATGTTTCAGATGTGGTGAGATTGGACATAAATCATTTGAGTGTCTTAATATGTATATTAAAGGAAACATAAGGATTTTTGTGTGTTCATATTGCATAAACAAATGAATAAAGTGTTGTGTTTAGTTATAACATAGATGAACCAGAGACTAGAGAAGCTCTCATGATGAAGAGGGTATTGTTAAAACTTGAAAAAGAAGAAAATAGTTGTCCATAGAGATAGAATTTGTTCATAACCATTTACAAATATGAAGGTAAATGTTACAAATTGATTATTGAAGTGGTTTCATAGATAATATTGTTTCATAAGAGATGATAGATATAATTTGATTGAAGATAATTATACACCTAAATCCATATAAGGTTTCTTAGTTGTTGAATGAATAATGTCTAGTAAGTTTTTAGATTAGTACTTATAAAGGTGAAGTTTTATGTTATATAATACATATGGATGTTTATCATATTTTGATTAGAAGGCCTTGACAATTTGTCTTCACAGCACAACATGATGGTTGTGATAATACATATACATTATGGATAGATGGATTAATATTATTTTGATCTTTTATAATTTTACTAGCATAAATCCTATTTAGTTAAAGGGATGAGTATGTAGCTAATCTAGAATGAAAATTAGAAATTATTAATTTAAATGAAATTTCCTAAAATAGCATGTGAGAGGAGAAAAGGTACTTATCTGGAGATAGACAAATTTTTACGTGGATTAGGGAAATAGAATAGACTAAACAAATAAGAAATAACCTTTTATCTTTTGACTATTTTTTAAAATCTAGATTCAAAAAATAGTGTCCATATCAGGATAGTAGCACCATGTGGCAATAGTGTCCAATTACATCACTAATGTCCTTCCTATAGATATTATTTTGAACTTTCGGGTAATATTTGGAGGTCTTGTAGGTGGTTCTATATCATTCAAGGGCTCATTTATGTCACTATTTTGATTGAATCTCTTCTAAACCCTTAATAAATACCTACACACATGAAAAAATAAATGGATCAAATGCAAAAATGAAAGCAAAAAATAGGTTGTGGGATATTATGATCATACAAATCAAAACCCTTATTGTCCTAGTTGTTGCCTATATTAACCCCAATACTAGTGGTCTCAAATAATATGTAGTTCTCCCTTAGGGAATGTGCACCATAACTTTTCATTTTATGCTATAACTATTTTTCATTAGGCCCTTCTTTGATCAAGCATGCAATGTCTTGGTGTGATGGCTGAGTATTATATAGATTATTGAGTTGTACTATTGATTGATTTTATGTAATTATGTGCCAAAATAGTAAGTTCTAGATGTAAAATTCCTTATGAGGCTCTTTATATAGTAATAACTTTGTTTTAAATATAATACCTTATTCATTAGCTGGAAATTCATAAAATATGGAGAAAAAACATAAGGCTCATAGAGGGTTTATGACTCAAACATAGGGGAAGGGGCCCATTAGACACTATAGCCATAAGTGGACACTAACACCATGTGTTTTTATTGCCCTAAAAGTGATGTTAGTGTCCTAAGGCTTAAAACATAGCTAAAATTAGGAAAGATAAGATAGGGGCACCTATGACTGGGAAAAGGTGACTTATGACTACTGAGAGTGTCACAAATAAAGAAAAATAAGACATAAGAAAGATCAAAAGACTCAAAATGACCATGTGGATAAGGGATATAATCATCACTAAGACCTTCATGTGAAATAGCAATAAAAGACATGGTACTTATGGTTGTTTGATCAGATTAGGGTGTTTACAAATACATACACTGAATCTTTTAAAAGGTAAGTGTTAAGAAGTGAAAAATAATCCAAAATTGTTGATGATTTCAAGAAAATATTTTCTTAAGGAAGTGAAACAAAGTGAATATTATGCATTAATTGAAAAATCAGTGTAATAAGCCTCAAAAGAAGAAACACTAACACATAAAGTAAAGGAGATACTAAGTGAGTTTGAGGAGATTGTAAATAATGATTTTCCAAATGGATCACCATTGATTATAAACATAAGTCATTACATGCCTTTTTCAAGTTTAACGAATAAATACACACGTGGATTAACTCCAAAAAAGAATGCAAAGGTACATAGAGAAGTTCAAGAGTTGTTGAATAAGGTTTTGATTAGATAAATTTTGAGACATGAGTAGAACTAGCAATACTAATGCTTAAGAATAATGGAGAATGGAAAATGTGTATTAATTCCAAATCCATTACAAAAATTATTATAAATTATAGATTTCCATTTTTACGCATGGATGATTTAATGGATTGTTTTACTAGAGAAAAATACTTCACAAAAATGGATTCAAAAAGTGGATATCACCATATTCACATAATATAGGGTGACGATCAGAAGACAACATTCAAAACACAAGAAGGGTTGTATGAGTGGTTGGCTATGCTATTTGGTTTAAATAATTCACCAAGTACATTCATGATATTGATGAATGAATTTCTTAAACCATTTTTGGATAATTTTATAATTGTGTATCTTGATGAAATATTGATTTTCAATAGTCCAAAATAAGAATGTTTGTGATAAATGCGCAAAGTGTTAGAAAATTTGAGAGATGAAAAATTATTAATGAATTTAAATAAATGTAGTTTCATGTAGAAATAATTGGTATACTTATGAATTTTGATTTCTCAATAAGGTTTAAATGTGGATCCAAAAAAGATGCAATCTATATCGGATGGGTCGTCACTCCAAATCACATTTGAGGTATGTAGTTTTCATAGACTAGTGAGTTTTTATAGTAAGTTCATCAAGAATTTTATTGGAGTGTTTAAAATTATTAATGATGTAATGCACAAAGATAAAATAAAATTTGTATGGATAATGGAAGCAAAACATAGTTTATAGAAGTCAAAGAATAATATAATTAAGCAACTAGTGTTGGCATTGATAAATTTTAGTAAAGTACTTCAAATAGATTGTGATGTGATTGACACCAAAATATTATTAGTATTGAGTCAATAAGGAATACCTATTTCATATTTTAGTGAAACACTAAATGATGTAAAGTACAAGTATTGATTTTATGATCAAGATTTTTATCTAATTGTGTAATCCTTAAAAAATTAGGGACATTATTTATTTCTAAATGAATTTGTATTGAATACAGATCATCAAGCATTACAATTCATTAATATTCATTACAAGTTAAATTAGATACATATGAAGTGGTTTTAATTCTTATAGAGCTATTCCTTATTTTTTAAACATTAGATTGAAAAGTCTATCAGTTACTAATGCATTGAGTAGAATAATTAATTTATTGAATGAGTTAAGATTGAAATTCATAGGATTTATTCTTATGAAAGAATAGTAAGAAAAATATGAATATTTTCAAGAAGTTTATAACTCATGTAGAGAACCAATGCATCAAGATAGAACATAATGGTTGGAATATTTTATTTATGAAGGTTTGTCATTCAAATGAAGGAAATTACATATACTGTGAGATTTAATGTGAGAGAATTTGATTAAAGAAAAGCATATTAGAGGTTTAGCATGTCATTTTGGTTATGATAAAACATTAACATAAATGTGAAAAAGAGATTTTGGCTAAGGATGAGTATGAATGTATGAAAATTTATTCAAGAGTGTAGAGTTTTCCAACTAGAAAAAGGGAGAAGTCAGAATGTAAGGTTGTATCAATTGTTGCCTATTCCAAATAAAATGTGGGAGGATATAAGTATGGATTTTATTTTAATTTTGTCTATAATGTATAAAGGAAATGATTAAATATTTTTTATAATTGATATATTTTCAATTATGGTACATTTTACATCATGTAGAAAGGCTAGTGATGTAACAAACATTGCTAACTTATTTTTTAGAGAAGCTGTAAGATTACATGGTTTACCTCACATTGTAGTATCAGATAGAGATGTAAAAAAATTTGGACATTTATAGAAGAAATTATAGAAGAAGTTGAATACTAAACTATAGTATAGTTCAACATGACATCCTAAGATATATGGATTGATAAAGGTAGTCAATAGAAGTTTGGGTAATATTTTGAGATGTTTAGTTGAAGGTAGTCAAGAACAGTGAATATTGTTCTAGCATAAGATAAGTTTTATTATAAAAATTTAGCGAATGGAAGTGTAATAAAGACACCATTTAAAATTATTCATGGTTCAATTCCAAGAGGAGTTACACAATTAAGGGACATGAGAAATGAGCAAAAGAGAAGTGTTGAAGTAGAAGATTTTGTAGAGCATATGTGAGAAGTACATAATCAAGTGAAAATAATTTGAGAATAATACATTACAATAAAAATAATATGTAGATCAAAAGTGAAGGGAAGTTTAATATCAGGTGGGAGACTTAGTCTTAGCATACATGAGAAAAGAGAGATATACAAAAGGTACATATGATAAGTTAAAATGGAAAAAGAATGGACCTTGTAAAATTTTATAAAATTTTCGAAAGAATGCATATGAAATAAAGTCACCTGGAGGTATAGATATATCACTTATTTTCAATGTGGATAATTTGTATCCATATTATGATGGACATAGTAGTAAAATGCAATTCTAGATTCTAAAAAAATAGATTGGAGATTTCAAATGCCTAAGAGATAGTGCAAAGAAATAGACATAGTGATTGACTTGTGAATTAGAAAAAATACAAGGAAGAAATAATATAAAAAATATTTGGTAAAGTATAAAGGCTGATACATAGTATAAATGACATGGATCAATGCATTAGAATCTAAAAAATAAGAGATATCACTAGTAGAGTTCTTATAAGCCACATGAATAGGAATACGTGTTTCTTTTCTTACCCAGGATGTATGATGTAAGAGTAAATGTTTCTTTTCTTACCTTAGATGTATAATGTATAAGCATCTAAATTCATGATCAAATTTGCATCGACTAAAAATATATGTTAGTTTAGTAATTTCTCTAAATATTGCATTACACAAGGTTTATAACTACACATATGTTTTGTTGTAATTTTTGCATGTATTCTATGTTGTGCATACCATATTTGTGTTTATTTTCATCATTTTTAGTACACATGTGTTTAATGTAGGTCTATATTGCATGAAATCACACTTGTATATGTAATGTTTTACACATTATGTTTTTCCACACATTTTTAACCATTCCTTTATCTAAATAATTCTATGAATCTCTATGAAAATATGTTGTGATAATATTCTCTTATTGTGTAGCCGTGTAGAGATTTTATGTATGTTTCTATCAACCTATGATATCTTTGAGAAAAAAGATACTTGATGGAGTTTATTTCTCAATAAATTAATAGATGAGTAAGAGAGACTTCTTGAGGTATTTTAAAACTCATTATGCAGCCTGTATGTTGAATTGTGGATCATTTGGAGAGCCTGTGATAAAACATTATATCATTTTTGAAATGATGCAAGTAAAATGATGAAAATCTTTTCATGAATATTAGTGAATATGAATTCATATGAATCTCATGTAACTATGATGTGTTATGGAAGGAATCATTGCTTATCATTTGATAATTCAATCCAAAAGTCATGGAAGTAAATAAGGATTCATTTAATATTATCTATGATCTATTTTGGGATGTGTTGATTTTTAACATGTTATTCCTTGGAAATGTGAAGATGTTTAATGTTTGAGATGCACTAATATGTGTTAATGTATTTAGCGGTGTAAAATAACATAATCTAAGTATGTGGGTCTTGAATCTATATAAGCATGCCCCTACACATGTGTTAGAGAGATATTTATAAAGAGTGAAGGAGTTATGAGAATTTGATTTCTAAGATTGTGAGTTAGAAAAAATAGAGATCTACATATATGATTTTGTAATACATCTCATTGTCATATTTCAATATCATTGTAATTGTTGAATTTCATTTGGATTGAAATAAAATAAAGATGTATGTTTTTTTTGTTTCATTTCATTTTAATTTTAGCTAAGTGTTATAAGGGTTGTGTGGTCTAAGGCATTTTTAAATTGAGATCCCTAATCATGATTGCATTGCATTGGTATGATCATTCAACCATCTACTAAAGGTCACAAATGGATTCTCAAAGTATCTAAATCCCTTAGGTTTTTTCTATTTATATTAAGTGCAATTTCTTAATCAAACTCTAATTTAGCATTCAAATTTTTTTGTTATTATTATTTATTAACTAATCTTAATAGTGAAATTTGTATCTGATTAGATCACATTAATAAAAAATAATGTAAAATAATGATTTATAGAGAAAAAATGGTAAAAATAAGAGATTAATATTAGTGTCAAAGGCTATGAAAAAAATATTTTTTTCTAGAATAAACCTTAGTGCATGATTGATTCCATCAATCATGCAAACACATTTTTTCTAGAAGTATATTGTGGAATCAAATATCTTAATAATAATAGGTTTGGTTCTTAAGTATTATAAAAGTATCTAATTTATAGCTTATTTCATAAATTGTATCAATGAATGAGAGATATCATTAGGATGGCATGTCAAATCTATTTCAACATAAGAAACTAATTATGAAAATCCCACTCATACATTTTTCATTTTGATGAATGAATTAGTGTCAAAAGAATTATTTGGATAAAAATGTGAAAAGTATGTTTCTCTTACCATGATAAATTTGATGTTAAACCAATTGGATGAAAAATAAAATGGGAATGAAATGTATCTATGATTCAAGATTTAGATGATCAAAACAAAAAGAATAAATAAGGATATGGTTTAACCAAGTAGAAATGAAACATCACAACAAACCACTAAAAAAAAGAGGAAAGCACAAGATTCAAAAAAACTAGTTATGATAAGGAAAATAAAGTGCAATAAAATAAGATATACTATAGTAAAATACCATGGATGAAGTAGTTGATGATGAATGTGAAGAATGAAATTATTTCTAATTTTAAAGAGATAGTATTTTCATAGTCTATGAATTATATTTCCAAATTATTTATTTTTAAAACTATGTAAGATTTTTTAAATCAACATTTCATATTATCATACTCCATGAACCATCACCAAGATGAGAGAATAGTTTGATTAGTTTGTAAACTTAGGTTTCCATTTAAAGACATTAGTGCAATAAAGTGTTGTGATGTCAGGTAGTTGGGATAATTAAAACTTAGAAATTTATCTCTATCTTTACATGAATTCACACCATCATCATTATTAAAAAGAAAGGGTCCCTAAAACCTTTCCCAAAAGTGCTTTCAAAATTTATGATGATGATAATTTAGAGGATGAGATCAAACGCTCGACTAAAGTTTTTAAGATGAATGTTTATAGAGGGAAAAAGATTGATAGAGCCTTAAAATAAACTAATATTTGTATTCACCATGAATTAATTAATGTGAAATTCCAAAATGACATTAAATAATGATGCAGTGATCTCCTAATTTACACTCAAGTGGGTTCTCTATAAAATTATTGTCCCTATTTTCTCCCTGTTTTTACACTTATACCATTTTGAACCTTTTGAAATATTTTTTCCTTTTTTTTTCTTATTTTAAAAACCTTTCTCTAAGGATAAAACCACCTTTCTTGATGACGAAACCACTAATATAATTATGGAACTACTTTAGAAGTGACATAATCTCTATGGTGGTTTGGCAAATAGTCATGATAAAATTATCATATATAGGGTAGTTATATCATGGTATGTGGTAATTCCATCATGGCATGTAGTACTTTCATTATGGCATGCAATAGTGTCATAATGAAATTCATTGGTTCCATCATTTAGGGTTGTGTGTTTATCATTTAAATTAGCAATTTCATAACTACCCTTGCAAAAAGGGGTAGTTTCATCACCTTTAGTCTGTATTCCAAAATTAGCTCCATAGCTCAAGCTTTCATGCAATTTTACATGTTGCCTTTACATTTCATATTTTTTATGCCTTAATTTATACTCCATGTTGGCCCATCTCACTCCACTCTTACTTTTGTGTATTTTTAAGCCTTTCCTAAGCTCTACTCCTAGTTCAACTCGGTTAAACTCACCCTTGCACTTTTATTCCACACCTACAATTATTCTAATATTGAATGAATTTTGGATATGAATTTAGTATTGAAGATTTGTGTTTCAATATTTAAAAAACCCTAGAATTTCTACTTTTAATTTTATAAAAGCTTTTGCTTCACCTTTGGTCATTTACATAATTTTTGGAGATGAGAATTCATATGAATCAACAACTAGTTATTTGCCATCTGTGAATCATCCCATCTACTATTCAGTTACTCTTATTCTCAAATATTGTGTCTTTCTTTCCTTATTCCCCTTTCATCCTTTTTTTAGAGAGTTCCAAGGATTTTTATTGAGAAATTAAGGAGATAGCTACTTGAGGACAACTTATTTACTATAACAAATCTTTAATTCTAGATAGTCTACACCTGGATCAAGTTGGGAGTTTTTAATTTAATTTTTATTTATTGATTTATTATATTAGATTAGTTTATATTATTTTTCATTGATTATTTTTATTTTATTCCAAAAATTCATAGATATAAAAAAAAAAATCTCCATCTCTCTTGCACCAAAAAGCATAACTTAGATTTTTACTATTTACATATGCATATTAGGATCTTTTGAAAGCATGTATCTTGCATCCAAACATTAGGTAAGTTGTAGGAACAAATAAAATCCTTTATAGTTTCAAAATAAATCATTTTTAGTTTTTAACAAGCTTACATTCACAAGTAAACAAGCACACATACACCAAGAAAACTCTAAAAAAATCTAGGTAAAATAAATTTGATATCTTGGACTTGATTGCCTTCATTTGCATGAAATAATAATATTTGTTATATCATAAAATAATAAATTTGGTTTCCTATTTATTTCATTCCAAATTATTTATTTTAACAATAAATCATTCAAAACACCAAATATTAGTTTCTAGTTTGCATACACAAAAAGAATTTTTAGATACTTGGAAATTGTAATCCCTAGGTTTTAGATCTAATCTTGTTTTATTTGCATGTTAAAAAACATTAATTTAATTATATTTTAATTCATAATCTTAAAACATGAAAAAAAATCAATTTCATTTAGTTTACATATCATACACATTAGACAAACATGGAAAACTAGCAAGCATAGTCTTATTTGAAGGCTTTATGTTTAGTGGTGCATGCCTTCAAAAACTCAAGAAAAGAAAAGAAAAATGAAAAAATATCTTATAATTTACTTTAAATATTCATTAATTTATTATTTTCATTACTTTAATTTTATAAAGTACTTAAATTTCATTTTATTTACAAAAACCTTACCAAAACATGCACAAGTATCAAAACAACCTCTAAACAAAGCCTTGCTAAGATAAGTGTATTAAAAATCCTTGCTCACACATTTATAAATAACATGAACTTACCTTAAAAAAAATTTAAAATAATCTATATTATTAACCTATTAACAACCAATCTTTATCTATCATTAGATGACACTCATCGAGCATCCTTATCCACATAGTGCTAGTCCATTTCTTAGAGTGCCTACTCATATTCCAATAAGATCACTTCAGAGTAACATTGATTCTAAGCTTAGTATTTAGGTTTATCACTTCACACATAGTTCAAATACTATCCTTATTTATCTTGAAGCCTTAGATGAATAATCTAACCACATAGTTCCTTCAGTATGACCCCTTTGTATTCTTCCATGTTAAGTGAACAACCTTCAAATTTGAGCATTCTATATTTTCTTTCCTTTATCCTAAATTCTAACCTCATCATATTTAATTTATGCAATCCGTTATCTTATATTTCATTTTAAATTGATAATTTGAGTGCATATTTTAGTGAGTGTTATTTATGTGCATACAAATTGGTGAACTCGAGGTGAAAGACACCCATATTTTATGTACCCCTTTCTTCCTCTTCTTCTTTATTTGTTCTCCATTTTCCCTCTTTCCATTTATTTTTTGGGTATTCATATACCCCTATAATATGTTTGGATAAGACATAGATGGATCTCTTGGCCTGGAGGGATATAGAAGAAGCCAACTCAACTCTAGTGAGTTATCATTGGTGAGCTTGAACAACCCCACCATTGACAGTAATGTAGATTGCCAATTCTATGATTATTCTCATCTTAATACCTAAACAAAGAGTGGGGTATATATTAATTATATACAAAACATATCTAAAACTACAAGCAATCACCTCGACTCTAATGTTATGACCCTTACTAGAGGAGGTATAATCACTCCTTACATAGCCACTAGGCCATTGATTAGCCTATAAAACCCAGATGTGGAAACTATTGTTAAGTATGATCATTATATAATATGGATCTACCACTTGGAGAACAAGGTCAATCATGTGAAATCAGCTATTCATCTCCCTAGTAGGATACAAGATGACTCTAACCTACTAGTGCAAATCATAACCACTACCCCTAAGGCCCTCACTCCACACCAACTCCCTAAAACTAGCCAATCTCACGCATCTACCCCTATCATATAGGAGGATCTTAGTGCTAATATTATCACTAAATTGAATCAACTTATCAACACCCTAGTATGTCACATTTGTGACCTATAGAATAACCAATAAATTCTAAGTCATGGGATGGGCCTAAATTATCTTACATAAGATCATCCTTCTCCTTCTCTCATATAAATGGTGGTGAAAAAAATACCATATAAACAAGCTTACATGCTTCCACCATAATATGAGCATGTACCCTCACTAATTCATTCCTCTAACCAATCATTTTGGGACATCCTTACTCATGGGGTCCCCAACTTAGATGCTTCTAAAATCCCTCCATCCTATCAAAATCCTGTCCAAACTCTAATGGGAAGTGTATACACTTACACTCCACCTTTGTAAAGCAATGTGGTGACTAAAAATACACCATTATTTACCCCTCTAAGTTACGTTCCCCTCATGTATGTTCCCTATCCAAAGGAAAGTTATACCTGACCTTACCTAGCCTCAAGCTATGTGCAAGCCACATATACCCTACTACAAAACACTACCACTCCCACATATAAAAATATCATTACTTACATATGTATTCCAAATCTACTCAGCTAGATAATTATTTTATGGCTTATTCCATTTCACCTTATCAAACTTCCATTATCCCTTCTATTTGTTACCAAACTAACCCTTTTATGATACCACCTTTCCACTCTAGTCCTACTATGACAAAAATAGACTTTAAAAACATGGGGACCTATATTGAGTATGTTAAGGATCTTATCTATCTCAACATATAAGGGTTTATTCTCCCATGTCCCCTACCTAACCTTACCAAGTTCAAAGGGGAAGGAGATCTCAATGCACACATCAAGGCATATGTTACGACTACTAGGGAGATTCTATTTTGGGATGGGGTTGTTACCAAAATTTTCCCCAAAAACCTAGAGGGAATAACTCTTGATTGTTATTATCACCTCCTTGAGGGATCTATACATTATTTTAACCAACACATGTCTGAGTTTTTTAAAGCCTTTGATGTGAATAAACTCATAAATACTAGCATATGAGAGTTATTGCATATGAAATAAGATCATAATGATTTAGTTGAGCATTTCATCATGATGTGGTAACATGTTCTATATTCATCTATAACTACACCTCATATGGATTAAAGATAACTATATGATATTCCTCCACTCCCTTAATAAGGAAACAAGGGAGGATGTCCAAAAAACCCTATATCAATCCTATAAATAATCTCTTAAGCGTGACTTATGGATTGAATAGGTGGATATTGGTAATGGTCTATGAACTTATAGGACAAAAAGACACATCATTACCCCAAACAAAAATAATGGGGGTTTGAAAAAGTAATTATAAACAATACCAATAACCAAGGTCCCAATAGAATAAATTAAAACATAATGCCACCACCAATGGCATCACTAACTAGAAAAAAAGGGAAAACCCTATGAACAACAACCAATACCAGTCCATGAACAACACCAATGCCAATAATAATATAGGTATTAGGAGCTAGAATTCCCACCTTCCATTCATGTGTTTGATTTCAACTAGCCACTACCAAGTAATATGCTACACCAAAACCAAATTCAAAATTAGTATCACAATATTGAGTAATTCACCTAGATCCAAAACCAACCCTATTACAATATAAATAATCAAAAGTGTTTGTTTAAAAAAGATAAAATAGAATTTATATGGACAACAGAAGCATAACATAGTTTCTATAAGTTGAATACGAAGACAATTGAGCAACCAGTGTTGGCATTGCTAAATGTTAGTAAAGTATTTTAGGTAGATTGTGATGTGAGTGTCACCATAATAGTAGCATTATTGATTCAAGAAAGAAGGCCTATTGCATATTTTAGTAAAACACTAAATGATGTAAAGCATAAGTATTCAGTTTATGATCAAGAGTTTTATGCAATTATTCAATCATTAAAAAATTAGAGACATCATTTGTTTCTAAATGAATTTGTATTGAATACAGATCATCAAGCATTACAATTCATTAATATTCATTACAATTTGAATTAGATACATATGAAGTGGGTTTAATTCTTATAGAGCTACTCCTTGTTTTTTAAACATTAGATTGGAAAGTATATCAGAGTTGTTAATGCATTGAGTAGAATAATTATTTTATTAAATGAGTTAATATTGAAAGTCCTAGGATTTGATATTATGAAAGAATAATATTAAAAATATGAATATTTTTAAGAAACATAGAATTCATGTAGAAAACCAGTGAGTCAAGATAGAACATCATGGTTGGAATATTTTATTTATGATGTTTTGTCATTCAAATGAAGGGAATTATATATACTGTGAGATTTAATGTGAGAGAATTTGATTAAGGAAAATCATAGTAGAGGTTTAGTGTGTCATTTTGGTTATGATAAAACATTACCATAAATGTCAAATAAATATTTTGGCTAAGGATGAGTGTGAATGTATGAAAATGTATTCAAGAGTGTAGATTTTTCCAACTAGCAAAAGGGAGAAGTTAGAATGCAAGGTTGTATCAACCATTGCCTATTCCAGATAAAATGTGGGAGGATATAAGCATGGGTTTTGGTTTAGGTTTACCTAGAATGCAAAAATGAAATGATTCAATATTTTTCATCATTGATAGATTTTTCAAATATTGTACATTTTGTAGCATGTAAAAAGGCAAGTGATGCAACAAACTTTGCTAATTTGTTTATCACAAAAGTTGTAAGATTACATGGATTACCTCATAATGTAGTATCAGATAGAGATGTGATTTTTGTTATACATTTATAAAGGACATTGTGGAAGAATTTGAATACTAAACTATAGTCTATTTTGACATACCATCCTCAAGTATATAGATAGATAAAGGTAGTCAATAGAAGTTTGGGTAATATTTTGAGATGTTTATTTGAAGGTAGTCAAGAACAAGGGATATAGTTCTAACATAAACTACATTTTCTTATAACAGTTTAGTGAATAGAAGTGAAATAAATACACCATTTAAAATTATTTATAGTTCAATTCCAAGAGGAGTTACACAATTAAGGGACATGAGAAATGAGTAAAAGAGAAGTGTTGAAGTAGAAGATTTGCATATCATATGTGAGAAGTGCATAATCAAGTGTGAAAATGGTTTGATAATAATATATTAAAATAAAAATAATATGTAGATCTCAATTTAAGGTAATTTTAATATCAAGTTAGAGACTTAATCTTAGCATACATGAGAAAAGAGAGATATATAAAATATACATATGATAAGTTGAAATGGAAAAAGAATGGATCTTGTAAAATTTTAGAAATTTTTGGAAAGATTGCATATAAAATAAAGTTACCTGAAAGTGTGTTTATATATATATATATCACCTTTTTTTAATGTGGATAATTTGTATCCATATTATGATGGACAGAGTCGTGAAAATGCAAGTGCATATGCTGAAGAAATAGATTGGAGATTTCATATTCCTGAGAGATAGTGTGAATAAATAGATATAGTGATTGACTTGTGAGTTGGAAAGAATACAAGGAATAAGGAATATAAATAATATCTAGTAAAGTGGAAATGTTGATACATATTATATGTCAAATGGATTAGTTTATTAGAAGCTAAAGTAAGAGATATCACTAGTAGAGTTCTTATAAATCACATGAGTAGGAACACATGTTTTTTTCCTTACTGATGGTGTATGATGTAGGATCACATGTTTATTTTATTACCCAAAAGTTATGATGTAGGAACATCTCAGTTCATGTTCAATGTTGCATTGACCTAAAAAATATGTTAGTTTAATAATTTCTCTGAATGTTGTGTTTCATAAGGTTTATAATTGTGCATATGTTTTGTTGTGTTTTTTTGCATGTATTCTATGTTACACATACCATCTTTGTGTTTTTTCATAATATTTAGTACACATGTTTAGTGTAGGTATATGTTGCCTAAAATCATACTTGTATATGTAATATTTTACACATTATTTTTTACACACATTTTTAACCATTTCTTTATCTGAATAAGTCTATAAAGCTCTATGAAAATATGTTGTGATAATATTCTCTTATTGTATAACTATGCAAATATTTTATGTATGTTTATATCAACCTTTGATATCTTTGAGAAATAATATACTTGATGGAGTTGATTTTAAAAGAAAGTAAGAGATGAGTAAGAGATACTTCTTGAGGTATTTTAAAACTCATTATGCAACCTATGTGTTGAATTGTGGATCATTTGGAGAGAATGTTATAAAGCATGATATCATTTTTTAAATTATGTAAGTATAATGATGAAAATATTTTAATGAAGATTAGTGACTATGAATTTATATGAATCTCATGCAACTATGATGTGTTATGAAAGGAATCATTGCTTATCATTTGATAATTGATTACAAAATTCATGTAAGTGAATAAGGATTCATTTAAAATTATCCATGGTCTATTTTGGGATGTGTTGAGTTCTAACATGTTCTTGTTCCTTGTAAACGTGAAGACATTTAATGTTTGAGTTACACTAAGATGTGTTAATGTCGTTAGTTGGGTAAAATCACTAATATAAGTAGGTGGGTCTTTCATATATATAATCATGCCCTTACACATGTGTTAGAGAGCTATTTATAAGGAGGGAAGGAGTTCTAAGAGTTTGATTATAAATATTGTGACTTAGAAAAAGTAGATATCTATGGATATGATGTTGTAACACATCTCATATGAGATTGAAATATCATTATAATTGTTGAATTTATTTTGGATTGAAATAAAATAAATTTTCATATTTTTTGTTTTATTTCATTATGATTTCAGCTAAGTATTCTAAAGGTTATGTGTTCTAAGGAATTTTTAAATTGAGATCCCTAACAGTGACGACATCACATTGGCATGATCATTATTCCATCTACTAAAGGCCATAAATGGATTCTCAAATTATCTAAATCCCTTAGGTTATTTCCATTTATATTAAGTACAATTGCTTAATCAAACTCTAATTTAGCATTCAAATTTTTGTATTATTGTTATATATTAAGTAATTTGAATAGTACAAAATTTGTATCTGATTAGATCACATTAATAAAATAAAAAAAAAGGTAAAATAATGATTTTTAGAGAAAACATGGTAAATTTGAGTGATTAATATTAGTGTCAAAGGCTATGAAATGAATAAATTCTTATAGAATAAACCTTAGTACATGATTTATTCCATCAATCATGTGCACACATTTTTTCTAGAAGCACATTGTGGAATCAAATGTCTTAATAATAAGAGGTTTAGTTCTTAATTATTATCAAGGTATATGATCTATAACTTAGTTCATAATTTATCTCAGTGAATGAGATGTATAATCAAGATGTCATGTCAAATCTATTTCATCACAAGAAAGTAATTATGAAAATTCAAACTCGTACATTTTTCATTTTGATGAATGAATTAGTGTCAAAATAATTAATTGGATAAAAATGTGAAAAATATGTTTCTCATACCATGCTAACTCTAAAATTAAACCAATTGGATGAAAAATAAAATGAGAATGAAATGTATTTATGATTCAAGATTTAGAGGATCAAAACAAAAAAGAAAAAATAAGGATATCGTGTAAGCAAGTAGAAATGAAACATCACAACAAACCACTAAGAATAGGAGGAAAATTCAAGATTCATAAAATTTAGTTACGATAAGGAAAATAAAGTGCAATAAGAGAATATATACTATAGGAAAATACCATGGATGAATTTGTTGATGGTGATTGTGAATAATTTAATTCTTTATAATTTCAAAGAGATAGTATTTTCATAGTATATGAAGTATATTTCCAAAGGATTTATTTTTAAAACTATGTAATATTTTTTAAATCAACAACACTCCATGAACCATCATCAAGATGAGAGAATAGTCTGACTAGTTTTCAAACTTAGGTTTCCATTTAAATACATTAGTGCAGTGAAGTATTATGATGTCAGGTAATTGGGAGAATTAAAACTTAGAAATTGTTCTCTATCTTCACATGAATTCACACCATCATCCTTATAAAAAATCAAAGTTCCTTAAAACCTTTGTCATGGGTGATTTAAAAATTTGTGATTATGATAATTTAGAAAATGAGATCAAATACTCAACTAAAGTTTCTAAGATGAATGGTTATAGAGGGAAACATATTGATAGAGCCTTCAAATCACCTAAGATTTGTATGCACCTAAAATTAAATAGTGTGAAATCCCAAAATGATGTTAAATTATGATGCATTGATCTCCTAATTTACACTCAAGTGGGTTCTCTCTAAAATTCTAGTCCTTATTCTCTCCCTATTTTTTCACTTAGATCATTTTTTAACCCTTTTAAATAATTTTTTGCCTTCTTTTTTTTGTTTTAAAAACCTATTTCTAAGGATAAAACCACCCTTATTAGTGATGAAACCACTACATCTAATTATGTAACTACCTTAGAAGTGACATAATCTCTATGGTGGTTTAACAAATAGTCATGATGGAATTATCACATATAGGGTAGTTATATCATGGTGTGGTGGTTTCATCATGGCATGCAGTATTTTCATTAAGGAATGTGGTAGTTTCATCATGGAATGTGGCATTTTGATCATTTAAGTTGGTGGTTTTATCATTTAAATTAATGGTTGCATAACTACCCTTGCAAAAAGGGGTAGTTTTGTTACCTTTAGTTTGTGTTCCAAAATTAGCTCTATAACTCAATATTTCATGAATTTTTACATGTTGGCTTTGCATTTCATATTTTTTGCACCTTAATTTATCCTCCATGTTGTCCTAGATCACTCCACTCTTAATTTTGTATATTTTTAAGCCTTTCCTAGGTTCTACTCCTAGTTCAACTCAATTAAACTCACCTTTGCAACTTCCATTCCTCTCTTACAATTATTCTCATATTAGATGAATTTTGGATCCAAATTTTGAATTGAATATTGGTGTTTTCAAGATCTATATAACCCTAGAATACTTGATTTTAGTTTTGGAAAAGATTTTGCTTCACCTTTGATCACTCTATATAATTTTTGGAGATGAGAATTCATACGTTTAACAACTAGTTCTTTGTTATCTGTGAATCATCCCGAGTAGTATTCAACTACTCTTATTTTAAAAGATTGTGTATTTCTTTCCTTCTTTCATTTTCATATTTTTTTTAGATATTTCTAAGGATTTTGATTGAGAAATCAAGGATCTAGTTACCTGAGGACAACTTATTTACTATAACAAATCTTTACTTCTAGCTAGTCTACACCTTGATTAGGTTAGGCATTTTCAATTTATTTTTTATTTATTCATTTATTATATTAGATTATATTAGATTATTTTTCATTTATTAATTTTTTTATCCCTAAAAGGAATAAATATGAAAATAAATCTTTCTTTTTCCTGCTCTCTTACACCAAAAAACATATCTTAGATTTTTATTATTTGCATATGTATATTAAGATCTTTTAAAAGCATGTATCTTGTATCCAAACATTAGGCAAATTTTAGGAACAAATAAAATCATTTAAAATTTCAAAATAAATCATTTTTAGTTTTTAACAAGATTACATTCACAAGCACACATGCACCTAGAAAACTCAAGAAAAACCTAAGTAAAATAAAGTTGATAACTTAGACCTGATTTCCTTCATTTGCATTAAATTAAAAAAAAAATTATATCATAAAATCATAAATTTGGTTTCATATTTATTCCATTCCAAATTATTTATTTTAACAAGAAATCATTCAGAACACCAAAGATTAGTTTCTAGTTTGCATACTCAAAAAGAATTTTTAGATACTTGAAAATTGCAATCCCTAGGGTTTATATCTAATATTGTTTTATTTACAAGTTAAAAAAAATCCTTAATTCCATTATATTTTCATTCATAATCTTAAAACACACAAAAAACCACAATTTCATTTAGCATGCATATGATACACATTAGACAAACATAAAAAATCCGCAAGCATAGTCTTATTTGAAGGTTTTGTGTTTAGCAGTACATGCATTCAAAAACTCAAGAAAAGAAAAGAAATGAACATTATCTTCTCATTTGATTTAAATATTCATTACTTTTTTATTTTCATTAATTTCATTTTATCAAGTACTTCAATTTCATTTTATTTACAAAAACCTTGGCAAAACATGCACAAGTATCAAAATAACCTCTAAATAAAGCCTTGCCAAGATGAGTTCAAGAAAAACCCTTTATCACACATTGATAAACAATAATATCTTACCTTAAAACACATTCAAAACAATATATATTCTTAACCTCTTACTAACTGATGTTTATCTATCATTAGATGACACTCATCGAGCATCCTTATCCTCGTAGTGTTAGTCTGTTTCCTAGAGTGCCTACTCCTATTCTAATAAGAACACTAAGAGTAGCATTGATTATAATCTTAGTATTTATGTTTATCACTTCACACATAGTTAAAATATTATCCTTAATTATCTTTAAGCCTTAGATTAATAATCTAGGCACATAGTTCCTTTAGTATGACCCCTATGTATTAAGTGAACAACCTTCAAATTTGAGCCTTTTATATTCTCTTTACTTTGTCCTTAGGTATAACCTTATCCTATTTCATTTAGGTTGGCCATTATATTATATTTAATTTGATATATTTTCTAGACCTCAAGAATTTGAGTTCATATTTTAATGTGTGTTATTCATGTGCATACAAATTAGTAAACCCGAGGTGAAAGACACCCATATTTTATGTACCCCTTTATTCCTCTTATTATTTATTTGTTATTTATTTTCCCTCCTTTAATTTATTTTGTGGTTATTAATATACCCCTAGAATATGTTTGGATAAGACATAGGTGGATCTCTTGACCTAGAGGGATATATAAGAATCCAACTCAACTCTAATGAGTTGTCATTAGTGAGCTTGAACAACCCAACCATTGACACCAATGTAGGTTACCAATTATATGATTATTATCATCCTAATATCCAAACTAGGAGTGGGGTATCTATTAATTATATATGATACATATCTAAAACTATAAGTAATCACCTCAACTCCACACTCCTCGCATAGCCACTTGGCCATTGATTAACGTATAAAACCTAGATGTGGAAACTATTTTTAAGTATGATCAATATATAAGATGTATCTACCATTTTGAGGACAAGTTCAATCACATCTAATCATTTATTCAGCTCCCTAGTAGGATCCAAGATGCCTCTAACCCACTAGTGTAAACTATAACCACTACCCCTGAGGCCCCCACTCTAAACCAACTCACTCAAACTAGCCAATCTAATGTATCTACCCCTCTTGTATAGGAAGCTTTTAGGCCTAACACTATAAATAACTTGAATCAACTCATCAACACCCTAGTATGTCAAATTTTTGACCTAAAGAATAACCAACAAATTCTAAGTCAGTGGATGGGCCTAAATTATCTTACACAAGCTCATCTTTCTCCTTATCTTGTCTAAATGGTGACTCATAAAATGCCATAACAACAAGCTTACATGCTTCCACCATAATAGGATCATGTTCCCTCACCAATCCATGCCTCTAACTAAACCATTTAGGACATCCTTAGTCATGGGGTCCCTAACTTGGATTTTTTTAAAATCCCTCCATCTTATCAAACTCCTATCTAAACTCTAATGGGAAGCATATACACTTACACTCTACCTTTGTAAAATAATGTGGTGACTAAAAATACACCATTATTTACCCCACTAAGTTATGTTCACCCCACGTACATTCCCCATATAAAGATAAGTTATATCCCACCTTACCTAGCCTTGGGCTACATACAAACCACATATACCCCACTACAACAAACCACCACTCCTCTTACATCTAAAAATATCATTACCTACCTCCATATGTATTCCAAATCTACTCAGCCAGATAATTATTTTATAGCTTATTCCACTTCACCTTATCAAACCTCCATTATCCCTTATAGTGATTACCAAACTAACCCTTTTATGATCCCACCTTTCCACTCTAGTCTTAACATGACAAAAATAGACTTTAGAAACATGGGGACCTACATTTAGTACCTTAAGGATCCCATATATCTCAACATTTGATGTTTTCTTCTCTCATGTCCCCTACCTAACCTTACCAAGTTTAAAGGGAAAGGATATCTCAATGCACACATCAAGGCATACACTATAATTATCAGGGAGCTCTTATCTTGGGATGGGGTTGTTGCCAAAAATTTCCCTAAAACCCTAGATATTATAACACTTGATTGGTATTATATCCTCCTTGAGGAATCTATACATTATTTTAATCAACTCATGGTTTCATTTGTTAAAGCCTTCAACATGAAAAAACTCCAAAATACTAGCATACAAGAGTTCAATCATATCAAAGAATATTATAATGAGTCAGTTGCTCATTTCATCATGATATGGTGACAAGTTCTATATTCATCTATCAATGCACCTCACATGGATCAATGAGAAATATGTGACCTCTACCTCCACTCCCTTAATAATTAAATGAGGGAGGATGTCCAAAAATACCTGAATTGGTTCTATAAACAAGCTATTGATAGTGCCTTATGGATTGACTAGGTAGTCATTGATAAGGGTTGGTGAACTTATAAGACCAACAGATGCATCATTACCCCCAAAAAAAATGGGGGTTTAAAAATGAAAGTCTGAATAGATGCATCATTACCCCAGAAAAATGGGGGTTTAAAAATGAAAGTCTAAAAAATACCAATAACCAAAGTCCTAATATCCTAAATCAAAACATGAATGACATCACTGATGGCATCACTAACCAAAATAAAAGGGAAAACCCTATGTATAATAATCAATGACAACCCATGAATAACACTAATGCCAATAATAATATAGATGTTAGGATCCATAATCCTCCACCTTTCATTCATGTGTTTGATTTCAAATTGCCACTACCATGTAATAAGTAACACCAAAACCAAAATCAAAATTAGTATCACCATATCTATTAATTCACTTAGTTCCAAAATTAACCTTATTACCAAAGAAATAATCAACAAGGATTTGGTCAACAAGAATAAAACCTAAGGCCTAGGGAATATGATCACAATGTCTATTGCCTCTTTAACTAGTTATTAGTCATGATACTCAAAATTGTAAAGAGTACAATAAATTTATCCAAAGGCTACCCAAAGATCAAAAGTAGACACTTTTAGACATGTTTTTAGGTAATCCTAGTACAAACCACTATGCCCTTAAAAATGGCCATGTCACCCCTCAAAATCATAATCTCTAAATCTACCAAAACCCCTTTCCTAACCACCAATCACATGTTTCCCAAAATCAATATCAAAGTGGCCCATAAATCCACTCAATTTAACATAATCAACCCATAGTGGCATGCACCAATGATATCAGAGCTTCCACCTCTAAAAATACTAATATTGATGTTAATCCTCAGCTAAGAGTACAAGGAAAAACCATAATGATATGAGTTATGAAATTATAATATGAAGAAGAATCAAATATCATTACTCACACTAGAGAGTATCAGCCTATGACTCTTCATCCCTCAAACATTTTATTAATCGAGTCTATCCCTAAGCCCATGGGGAACCATGATTTGATCTCCAATAAAACCAAGATGCTCTCCCACATCTCATTTCTTGATTTACTCAAGAAATCCCATGTTCATTGATCAACCTTACTTGATGCCCTAGGACTAGGTCATCTATCTAATGTTACTCCTCAACCACATGCTCAAGTCAACCACATTGAAATATATACATTTCCACCTAGTTATGAATCTCAAAACATTGGTTATTTATTTAATTTACTTAGTCTTCTTAATTCTAACATGGTAAAGAGGGAAGATCCAACCTTGTTTTATAAGTTTGGATTTACAAAAATTGTGTAAAGAGAGTTATGGTTGACGATGGAGTGATTGTCAATATTTCCCCTTTTCTTTCTTGAAAAATCTTGGTTATAGGGAAACTAGTTGTTTCATGACTCAAAACACCTTATGTGGCTATGATCTCCTTAAATCTACCTCCATAAGAACCATTGTGTTCCCTGTCACTCTGAGTCCCAAGACTTTATCAACTAAGTTATATGTCATTGACAAAGATACCAACTATAGCGTGATCTTGTGAAGACCCTATATACATAAGATGAAGGCCATCCCTTCAACCTTGTTCTATCAAATCTAGTTACTACACCTAGGAAAGGTTTTTGTAGATAAGAGGGATCCTAAACCTTTTGATATGTTACAACAAGCCATGTATAAGAATATTGGGTTGCACATTTATTACCATTAACCTACCAATGTGGTCATGAAACCCCTATTATTGGTCGATGTTACTTTGAAGAAATGGGTTTAAATACCTCAATTTTAGCTAAAAGATAAGCTAGAAGAGAAATACATAGTGACAAATAAAACTATAACTATTTAAGAGCCAATCACTAGTCTAATAGTTTCCATCACGTCTACAGCCAAAATCATCAATATCTTAGAAAAGGGCATGCCATTTATCCTCTCATTTGACCCATAAAGGATAGGGACCTATGACTTTTCTAAGTCTCAAATTTAGGGACCCCATTAATGGTTATCCAGTCTACCATATATTTGCATGATAAATATCTTAGAGAATTAATAGGCCCCCCATCATAACCACATTTCCCATTACTACTATCATAATCACCCACTATCTAACCACATAGGTCTAAGATGTACTTCGCATTATACCTTTATTACTTTTTAGCCCCTTTAGATCATTCTCTTCAATCACACTATGATAAGGCCATACCAATTTTCCAAAGTTCTTGATCCATTAGGTTTGTTTCCTCTAAAGATGTCAGTCATTCTACTTCATCTTGCATCAACGTATGATTTGCACCATATCCTAAGTTCTTCAACATGTAGTCAGGCTGTTCCTTCTCCTGTGGCCATGTTGAGACTTAAAGATAAAATTTATACCTTTGAAATATCTACCATAGAGATTAACATTGGATCTCATGCTTATCCTAAATAAAGGCCTTCCCCCATTTCAAAGAGGGGAGCCCTGAGGGGGCCACTCATTGAGTTCTTATGGGAACTCACACATATAATAATGGGGAAAATTAAATTACCCTTATCTTATCAGTATTATTGTAAGTTTCACAATTATGTTCCTAAAAATTCCATCATGAACCAAGATCATAACTATGTTAGGATACTACCCACATGGACAAATCATCATCACTATGTTGGCATACTTCCCACACCAAAGAGAAATCCTAACTAGCAGCCTTTTGAGTTCCCATAGGTGCTTACTTATCTCAATCTAGATTTTAAAATTAAGCCTTTTAAGTTCTCATAATTATTTCCTTTCCTTAAATAAGACCAAAAGAGTCAACCTTTTATGCAAACTCTTCCATTTTCCCCATAGCAAGCAGGGACCCACCACTCTTTTGAGTCTCAAATCCTAGAAACCCATGAGGGGTCAACATATATGTTTGATATTCATATGATTAAGATATAATAATAACAAGTTTTTTTAAAAGTTACTGTCCTTATTCCATGCATAGTCAATAGGTCCTCCACTATTATGGTGACAAGTGTCATCTAGGTGCAAGGGAAAGATTTATTCTAATTTATCTCGAGGGATGAGTCATTCCATTTGGTTTCAAGATAGACATTGAGTGTAAAAATAATGGGTCTGAACATGAAGCCCCTATTATTTGGCATACTCATTGAAAAACATTTTGGCATTCATGACTTAAGGATCTAAGGTAGTTCATAATTGGTCACCAACCAGATCTTTATAGTTTATCAAACTAAAGTTAAACATCTTTAACTATATAAATTTATTGTGCATGAAATCACTAAAGACTTTGACTTCATTTATATAGAGGTAGTCCCTATGGAAAGCAACCATATTTTTGACTCCATCACTACTTCATATTCACACTTTGACACTTCCAACTATATTGGAGTCTAATTTCATAGTTTCAATTAGGATGGGACCTCTTTTGCATACAACTCCTAGTGATAAAATAATTGCTCATATCATAAAAGATGATAGTTTATTAGTCCTTGACTTAGCTAAGAATTATGAGGTTATTATTGAGTTCTTGTGAGATTATGTTGACCTCCTATCATTCCACCATAAGAGGGGTTTCTCCCTTACTTATTATACCACATTGGCCCTTGGAGAAAAATACTGGAATACCTATCCTTTGAAGATGAGCATGACATTTTCAATATATAGGGTGAATAAACCAATATTCCTCTAGCCCCTACATATTATACATACAATCCACTAAGAGGGGGGTGAATCAGTCGTGTCAAATAATCCAATTCAATTTCCAAATTCATTCAAATACTTAAGCATTAAATATAATTATTCATGAAGCATGCATATCATTCATAGCAGTGAATAGTGAACATAATGCAAGATCACATACACAACACAAGATCTATGTTGGAAATCCTCTTGGGGAATAAAACCCACTCTCAAGCCTAAATACACATAGACTATTCTCCTATAATATGATCATAAACAAAATACTGATCAAGAATCTTTGGTCTAGTCCTTCTGACCTACAACCTTGATCAAGTCCTTCTGACCAAAGGCATTTAGTGAAACCCTCTTTCATAAAGAGCAACTTCCCCTAAGGAAGATCAAATCCTTTATACCCTCATTTAAAATAACACTTCCACCTTAGAAATAATGTCTATAACACCTAATAATAGACCTCTTGATAATCTGACAACACAAACTCTCTCTCTAACTGAAACAAGCCTCTCACATAGGCATGCCACAATCTCTCTCCTTCACTCAAATAGTCCTCATATGCACACTCAGATCTCTTTACATAAATTCAAACTAAAATTACACTATACTATCATTAGAAACATGATCTACAGATCATACACATAGTCCTTAATCTCCTCTGCTTACCAACCCAATAGTTGGGCACTCTCACTCTCCTCTGTTTTCCTTTTCCCTCTAACTCTCTCAAATATTCCATATAAAGTATAGAAACCAACACATTTTGGTTTCAATATATATATAGAAATCATGAATTAACAATATAAAAATAATTCCTTTTCAGCCACAAAACATGACTTCACCCTTAAGGAATCTCACATGGGTCATACTTAAGCAGCTACACATTTTAATAAGGCCCTTGTAGCTATTATAAGTCTCATGAAGACCTACTCACCCATTTAACACACCATAAAATAAAAAAATAACACATGACCACTTTAAAATACATGTTTCCACTCCTTATGTCCTCTTAGACATCCTCAAATGATCATAGTCATCTTAGCTCACCTCTACATATGCTCAAACAACTCAAATAGAGACCTTATATATAGGAAGACCATTATTGAATATATAGTCAAGTTTTTAAGAATTTTTCAAACTCAATATATATTGACCACACCTCTAAAATACTTATAGAGCATCTTCATGAATTATACAACACTCCCCAATAGCCAATTCACCATGAAACATTAAACTACATCTACATAAGTTTAATTACTCTTCTCAAGTCAATTACAGAATAGGAATAAACACAATCAAATTTGAACCTTAATATCTTTGACTATACACACTTTCGTATATTTATATTAGATTCAATGTATACACCATGGAGTCCTCTTCATCTTTTATTTTCACTACATGAGTAAATTCATTTTCTATCAAAAGATATTGATAAATTACTGAGCACTAGTTTTTCCCTTAGCAAATTCAAATATTCAAATGGTAATGATCATAGTTAAACTTTACACACTTTTAAATCATCTTGTGTCCTCACTACTTAGATTTAATATGCATCATCAATCTCTTCCAATCTTAAACACATAGGTGTCAATGCTCAAATGTTAAACCTTGACCACTCTACTATCATCTCATGTCCTCGCTCAGCTTGGCCAATCACACTCTATTGATCTTTTTTAAAAGTACACCAAAATTTAACTCCATTAAAATGTTGTTACTTTTACCATTTTGACTTATTACACTCTATTGATCTCAATTTTATAAACACCTTCTCACCATTGATCTTTTATCCTTACCTTTGATTAGTCATAAAAAATCATGCACCTATCCTCATCTCACTACTTCTTGACTTCTTGGAGTAATACACACAATTGATCTTGATCAATCTTTAACTCTTTCAAAATTTACTATGGGTACCCTTTCAATATGGCTAAGTAGCCCTTTTTTAACCTTAATAACTTTTTTTGTGATTTGACATATAATCTCAAATTTTGACTAGATGATCTCCTTACATAAGAGAATCCAACCATGTGACCTACTGCTCTTGAAACCATCATGTGTGTGAGATATAAATCCATTAAAATTCCTTCTCAAAATATTCTATCATAGAGCCAAATATGTCAAAACTTGCTTGAGAGGCCAACTTTGATCTTGCATAACTTTTACCACACTTCAGCACATAATCTAGAATTTATCACAAATAAACTAGGATCAAAACTAAACAAACTCATATGATTAGTTTCTCTTGACACGTTCACATGTGAAAGACATAACATCATCAAAATTCTCACTTGGCTCTTCTTTCCACTTTGAAAAATTAGCTAAGTATTGTAAAACACATTCAAACTACCTAAGAGCCCAACTTTCCATATGCATATCTTTGACCGTACTTTGATGCATGATCTAAATTTTAGCACAAATAAAATAGGTCCAAAACTAAACAAACCCATATCATCACCTTCTCTTTAAATATCCACACATGAGATATATTTCATTATCAAACTACTTACTCAGCTCTTTCTGGCCACATTACAAATTTAGCTAAGTATGGGAAAATAATGAATTCTAATTGAGAAGGTAATTTTGCACCCTTATATCTTTAACCAAGCTTTTATGCATAAATTTATATCTAGTAAATAACAACTAGGGACTAGTGTGATCACAACCATATAACATACTCCCCTTGACTCATTCCCATGTGGCAATGGTGATGTCATCAAACTATCTACTCAGATTTTTTACCACTAGACCCAAACTATCTAGATAAAAACTATAGATAACCAAAATAATTTTACTTATGCACACAAGCTCTCAAATCATAGATAACATCTTAGAGACCTCTTATACATTATTCAATCACCATACTCATCCTTAAACATTTATAATCATGCCAAAACTAAACATTAACCAATCCTCCTTTAAGCACACTAAGACAAGCACATTGCACACTTTGTCATTGTTACTTAAGGTATCAAAGAACTTCATCCACTCACTAAGACAACTGCATGACATCACTGATAACTCTCTAATAATATCCCCCTTTTTCATTGATGTCAACAAACAACATATATAGAAATATACAACTCACCTTCTCTCTCTTCAAGCACTCCCACAATAGGAACTTTTTTCTCCTTTGACATAATGACAAAGTGGGCACCAACTAATCTTGAGGACCTAAAAATACCATAAATATTTAATTACCATATTATAAATATTATAAAAAACTCCCCCTTGCCTTGAGGCTACCTTATCTTGACTTGACAAATTTCCTCTTGCCCCAAGTCAACATTCTTCTTCACAAGCACAGTAATTAATGAAGATAGAACACACAAAAACCACTAAAATCTAATAAAACTCACAAAAAAAATCTAATAATTAATCCCCCTAAAAAATCTAATTAATTTCATGACTTGAGCATCTTTAAATCTCCACACACTATTAGGAACCACCATGTAGTCTTACCAACCTTCTTTCTCAAGACACTTCCATGACCACCAACTTTGCATCTGCAATATAGCTTCTTTACAAACTTCTAGAGCAAGCTTATGAAATTTTTGTTTCGCTTTAACCATATACCTTCTATTGATCCATAAATAAATAAATGAACCCAAGATTTGTCTTAGATACTCAAATTTAGCTTTTGATAACGGTTTGGTCATAATATCTTCAAGTTATTTTTTTATAGGTACATGCTCCAAATTAACACATTGATTAATCACTTGTTCTCTCAAGAAATGATATATAATAGGAATGTGCTTAATTTTTTATTACATAATAAGATTTTTTGAGAAACTAATTGCACTAGTATTGTCATAATAAATAGGACAAGGTCCATGTTGTCTTACCTTATGATCCTCTAAAGTTTTTTTCATCCACATGACTTGAGTATAATAAGAGGAAACTACTATATATTCAGCTTGTGTAGTTGATATAGACACTGAGGCTTACTTATTTATTATCCAAGACACCAAGCATTCCCCCATGAAAAAGACCCCACCACTAATACTCATCTTATCATCAACACATCCTACCCAATCTACATTAGTATATGATTTCAAAGAGAATTATTTGCTCCTGGGATAACATAAACCATACTCTATGGTTCCTTTGAGATATCTCAAAATACTTTTGACTAATTTCAAGTGAATTTCTCTAGGGTCAGCTTGAAACCTTCCTAAAAGACAAACTACTTATATGATGTCAGGCCTATAAGTAATAGAGTACAAAGACTTCCAATCATGGATCTATACAAAGTTTGATCAAATTTTGGTGAGTCATTCATTTTACTTAACTTACATCCTATGATCATTGGAGTACTCATTGGCTTACAATACATCATGTCAACCTTCCTTAGCATATCTTTGATGTATTTATCTTTTGAAATGAATATACCTATATCAAATTCATTAATTTATAATCCTAAGAAAAAAGATAGTTTTCCCAACATTGACATTTCAAGCTTAGTCTTCATAGTGTCTATAAATACTCTACTCATTCTATCATTTTTAGATCCAAAAACTATGTCATCAACATATACAAAAACTATCAATTGATTATTGCCTTCTATCTTAATGTACAAATTACTATCAGCTACCCCTCTTTTAAAACCTTGACTCAAGAGATACGTATCTTACATGTCATACTAGGCTCTAAGATCTTGTTCAAGACCATATAGAGCCTTCTTCAGTTTGTACACAAGATCTTGATTACTTGACATGAAGCATCCTTTAGGTAACTCAATGTATACTTCTTCTTTAAAGTTTCCATTCAAGAATGTATATTTCACATCCATTTGATATACCTTAAAACCTTTGAAACATGTATATTCCAAGAAGAGTCTAATTGCTAAAATTCTTTCTACAAGAGTAAAAGTCTCATTAAAATATATTCCTTTAACCTGAGCATATCCTTTACACACCAATCTAGCCTTGTTCCTTATGACTTCTCCTTTCTCATTCATTTTGTTTTTGAAAACAAACTTGGTACCTATCACATTTTTATCTTTTGGCATAGGAACTAAGTCCCATGTTTCATTATTTTCCAAATGATCAATTTCTTCATTCATTACAACATTCCAACTATCATCTTTACTAGATTCCATGAATGTTTTGGGTTCAATCATGGATAACAGAACTGAGTCCTATTGATTTTGATTGATCAACATTCTCCTTCTAGTATGTAACCTTGCACCAACATTTCCAATAATTTGAGAGATTGGATGATCTTTCTGAATTCTTCTAGATAGATCTTTAGAGTCTTGTCTTTCTTCCTCCTTTTCATCTTCATCATCTATTTGAATGGATAACTCATCATTGTTTGTAAGAAAAATCTGAATTGAATCATTTGCCTGTAATTTTGGATTTTTGACTCTCATCTACCCTTACATTTGAAATTTCAACAATCTTTTTGTCTCTTATTGAAGCACCTATAGGTAGCATTAATAGAGGAGTAACCTAAGAAGATGCCCTCATCATATCTTAGATCAAATTTGCCAAGATTCTATTCATCTCTTTTGATGAAGCACCTACTCTCAAACACTCTAAAATATTTGAAATTAATTTTTCTGTTCTTCTAATACTCATAAAGAGTCTTATCACCATTTATTTTGATTTAACACCTATTTAAGATGTAAATATAAGTGTTGGTTGCCTCTTCCGAATAGCCATATATTAATTTTGCATAATGAATCATGGTTTTACTCATATCTAAAATAGTCATATTCTTCCTTTCAATAGCACCATTCTATTGTAGTTTTTTAGCAGTAAAATATTATATTCTTATCCCTTGTTCTTCACAAAAATAATTAAACTTATGAGACCAAAACTCACCTCCTCTGTCTGATCTCACACACTTGATCTTTGAACCCTTATCATTTTTAGCAAGGCCTTTGAATGCCACAAGTTTTTCAAAAGCTTCTAATTTCTATTTAAGAAAGAATATCCAACTCATCCTAGTAAAATCATCAATGAGAATCATGAATTAGTTATTACCTTGAATACTTTGAGTTCTCATAGGTCCACATAGATCAGTGTGGATCAACTCCAATGTCTCTGTAGTGGAGAATTCCTTATTTTTGTATCTTCTCTTAGTTTTATTCTCATGAATAAATGCCTTTCAAAGAGAATTAGGAATCGTATAAATATTAGTAATATTCATTACCAACCCCTTTGAACTTATCTTTACCATATTATTAAAATTTATACATCCAAGCCTTATATGCCAAAGCCAGCTTTCTTCCAAATGACTCATGAAGCACTTCTCCTTTTGGAATTCATGGAATACATATATGTTGTTATCTATTTTATGAACCTTTGCAACTAATCTATTAGATTTTTCATTTCTTACTTCACATACATCATCATCAAAAGTCATAACATTTCCTTACTTACACATTTGGCTTACACTTACAAGATTATGTTTCAAACATTCTACATATAAGGCATTCTCAGTCTTCTTATGACCATTATCCAAACTCACAATAACTTTGCCAACAATGTTAGTAGATTTATTGTAGCCAAATCTCACTACACCTGGGTTGGTCTTATTTAGAGAGATAAACTTGCTCTTATCTCATGTCATATGATTTGAGCATCCACTATTTATGAACCATATCTTATTATCATCTTCTTGAGTATGCAAGGTTGCTTGAACCATAATGACTCTTCCATTGGTGGTATACTTGAATTTTTCTTCTTTTCTTCTTTAGATTTAGTCTCCTTGAACCATTTGATGGTGTCAATGACTTGTATATCCTTTTTCCAAAATGCTCTTCTATAGTTTTTAGTTATATGACCTTATTGGTTAAAATTTTATCATATGAGATCCCTTTTGATATCTAAAGAGAGATATTAATTCCTGTATCTATGATCAAATTGATTGTGGGAGAAGCAATACCCATTAAAGACATTATTCATGTTTGATCCTCTTTTCTCTTGACCATTATCGCTTAATGGATTTTCAATCTTGATCCTTTTAGTGGAGCTTAAATCCCTATTGTCCTTAGATAAGAGCACATCTAAATAATTCATGACCTTATTTTGATTGAGATCTATATTCATCATGAACTATAGATTCTTAACGTTTACCTCTAGATTGTGCACTTGTGTCTTCACACTATTAACTTATGATAAAGCACAAACTATATTTTCTTGAATACAAGCCATAACCTCTTTGTCAACCCTTGTACCTTTGATTACTTTCAAGTGGTTAAACTTTCCATGAAATACCTACTCTGATACCAATTATTAGAGGTACAATCCATTGAGAGGGGGGTGAATCAATGGTGGAAAATAATCCAATTCAATTTCCAAATCCTTGTAAATACTTAAACATTTAATACAATCATTCATCAAACATTTAGATCATTCATAAAAGTGAAGAATGAACATAATTCAAGATCACATATACAACACAAGATCTACATGGGAAACCTTCTTGGAGAATAAAACCCGCTCTCAAGCTTACAAACACATGGACTACTATCATATAAGATGATTATAAAAAAGAGACTGATCAAGTACTTTTGATCAGGAATCTTTGGTCAAGTCCTTCTAACCAAAGGTCTTTAGTGAAACCTTATTTCATAAGGAGCAATTACCCCTAAGGAAGATCAAGTCCTTTAGACCCTCCTTGAAAAAAACACTTCCACCTTAGAGCTAATGACTACAACCCCTAATAATGGACCTCTTGATTATATGAAAATTGCACAAACTCTCTCTAACTCAAATAAGCCTCTCGCATAAGCATGACACACTCTCTCTCCTTCTTCACTCAAATAGTCCTCATATGCACACTCATATCTCTTCACATAATTTCAAACTACAAGAACATTATATTTTCATTAGAAACATGATCTACAAATCATACACATAGGCTTTAATCTCCTCTACTCATCAACCTAATAGTTGGGAACTCTCACTCTCCTATGATTTCCTTTGCTCTCCAACTCTCTCAAATCTTCCACATAAAGTAGAGAAACCAACACATTTTGGTTTCACTATATATAGAGCAATCATGAATTAAATAGATCACAACATTTTATTTTTGGACATAAAACATGTCTTCACCTTTAAGTCATCTCATATGGGTAACACTTAAGTAGCTACACCTTTTAATAAGGCCATTATAGCTCTTATAGGTCTCATGGAGACCTATTCACCCATTTAGCACACCATCGAACAAAACAAGAACATAAGACCACTTTCAAATACATGGGTACACTCTTTATGTCCCTTTTGACATCCTCCAATGATCATATCCATCTTAGCTCACCTCTACATATGCTCAAACAATTCAAACAAAGACCTTATACATAGAAACACCATTATTGAATATACAATCAACTTCTTAAGCATTGTTCATACTCAAAATAGATTGATCACACCTCCAAAATACTCATAGAGCATCCTCATGCAGTCTACAATAATCTCTAGTAGCTAATTCATTATGAAACATAGAAATAGCATCTATATAAGCTCAAATACTCTTCTCAAGTCATTTGTAGAATGAGCCTGAACACATAGTCAACTTATAGGCTAAAAATATTTGTCTTTACACACTTTCAGATCTTCAAATCCATATTTATATATGCACCTACGAGTCCTCTATCATTTTTATTTTTACTCTATGAGAAAATTAGTATTATATTAAGTATATATGGCCCAAATCCATATTTCCATATGCACCTTGGATTCCTCTACCATTTTTCTTTTTACTACATGAGCCAACTCACCATGAAACATCAAAACAGCATCTATATAAGCTCAATTACTCTTCTTGGGTCAATTTTAGAATAAGAACAAACACATAGTCAAATTTAAACCTTAATATATTTTATTGTACACACTTCTATATCTTCAAATCAGATTCAATGGATGCACCATAGAGTCCTCTTCATCTTTTCTTTTTACTACATGAGTAAATTTGACTTATATCAAAATATATAGATAAGTTACTAAGCACTAGTTTTCCCTAAGAAAATTCAAATATTCAAATAGAAATAGTCATAGTTAAACTTTGGACACTTTTCAATCATCTTGTGTCATCACTGCTTAGATCAAATATGCACCATTGATCTCTTTAGATCTTTAACACATAGGCTCCAATGCTCAAATGTTAAACCTTGACCACTTTGCTATCATCTCATGTCCTCACTAAGCTTAGCCAATCATGATCTATCAATATTTCTCTAAAGTACACCAAACTTTAACTATGTTAAAATTCAATTACTTTGACCTTTTTAAATTACTATGCTCCATTGATCTCAATCATATAAACACCCACTCACCTTTGATCTTTTATCCTGATCTTTATTTAGTCATTAAACATTGTTCACCTATCCTCATCTCACTGCTTCTTGACTTCTTAGAGTAATGCACACTATTGATCTTGATCAAGCTTAACTCTTTCAAAATTGGTTAAGTATGGGGACCCTTTCAATATGCCTAAGTAGACATTTTTGAACCTTAATAACTTCTTTTATGCTTCGATGTATGATCTCAACTTTAGACTAGATGATCTCCTTACATAGGAAAATCCAACTATGTGACCTAATGCTCCTAAAACTATTACACATGAAATATATAACACCATTAAAATTCCTTCTCAAAATCTTCTCTCACAAAGCCAACTATGTTAAAACCTACCTGAGAGGCTAACTTTGCTCCTACATAACTTTTATCACACTTCAGCACATGATTTATAATTTAGCACAAATAAACTAGGATCAAAATTAAACAAAACCATATGATTCGTTTCTCTTCACACCTTCACACATGTAATATATAACATCATCAAAATTATCACTTGGCTCTTCTTTCCACTATATAAAATTGGCTAAGTATGGGAAAACATAGTCAAACTGCCTGGGAGCCCAACTTTCCATATGCATATCTTTAACCATACTTTGATGCATGATCCAAATTTTAGCATAAATAAACTAGGTCCAAAACTAAAAAAACCCATATGATCACCTTATCCTAAAACATCCACACATGAGATATATTCCATTATCAAACTACTTACTCGCTCTTTCTAGCCACACTATAAATTTGGCTAAGTATGGGAAAACAATGAATTCTGATTGAGAATCCAACTTTGCACCCTCATATCTGTGATTGTACTTCAACACATAAATTAAGGTCTGGTGTATAACAACTAGGTACTATTGTTATCACAACCATATGACTAACTCCCCTTGACTCATTCCCATGTGGTAATGGTGATGTCATCAAATTGTCTACTCATATTTTCTACCACTAGATCATAACTTTTTAGATGTAAACTATGGATAACTAGAAGAATTATACTTATGCACATAAGCTATCAATGTATAGATAACATCTTATATATCTCTTTCATATGTTCCAATCACCATAATCATCCATAAACATCTCTAATCATGCCAAAATTGAAGATCAACCAATCCTCCTTCAAGCACACTAAGAGAATCACATTACACACTTTGTCATTGTTACTTATGATATCAAAGTACTTAATCCACTTACCAAGAAACCTTCATGACATCATTAACAAATCTCCAACACTACCATGTTTGAATAGGGTAATGCCTTCCTAATTGAAAAAACCATTAACATTAACATTGGGACTGAGGAGAGTCTTAAAGTTCTCAATTTTGAATCTTGACTTTTCATGTAGGAATTAGAAGACCAAAAGTAAATACTCACCAAAATCTCAAAATATTTTGCCTTCTATTACACTGATATGGTTGGCATCAAGCCTAAAGTAGTTATCCATAACCTGGTTTAAATGTTTGATGCAAAACTAGTCAAACAAAAGCTTAGGCCAATCAAACCTAAGGTTATATTGATGGTGAAATAGGAAGTTATAAAAATTATGAAAATTAGATTTATCAATCCATTGGTTTATTCCAAGTGTATTTCTAATATTTTCCCCATTTTTAAGAAGAATGGTAAGATTAGGATATGTATAGACTTCAAGATATCAACAAATCATGTCTAAAATATGAATTACCTTTCCCTTCTATCGATGTCATTATTGATGAAACAATAGGATATGAGTTGCTATCATTTATGGATGGATTCTTAAGATCCAATCATATTAACATTTTTTATGAAGAGTAGAGTAAGATCTCCTTCACTACATGTGGTAGACCTTTTATTATTTTATGATGCCCTTCAGTCTCAAAAATACTACGAAAACATACCAAAGGGCCATTACCCATTTATTACATGATCTTATTCACAATATAGTAGAGGTGTTTAACCCTAAACTAGATTGGGATCCTTACATCAGTTAGATAGAGTTGATAATATAGAAATGATAATACACAAGGGTGATAATCAGATCTACAGTAGGATAATTGGGTGCTAAACTTAGATATAAACATACACTAAATTTCCTATGCTAAGAATAGGATAAATATAGAATGTACAACTAAATTATGCATGGAAATGATAAATGAGTGATATATTTAGTTGGTTTTGATGCTAACATAGTTTTATATCTATAATAGGTATAAATTAGGTTGGAGATGATTCTAGAACAAATGTTAAATTATAGATCTAATGCTTTTAGATAATTTGACATTAATGTCATTCTAGGGAAGTTACATCGATGTTACTAGCTCAATTTGATGCAAATGTAATGTATGAAATACCTACATGAAAAGGATGTGACCACCTGGATGCTTCTAGGTTTGACTTTGTGTTCTCTCTAGTGAATTTAGATCTAGGTCATGGACTGTCACTCCTCATGAATTTACAAAACCCTAATTCTTCATCTTCATGGTGACCTTGGGGGGGAAATGTGTTAGTGTGCACATGGTGTTGATCTAAACACAAATGACCATATGTTAGAGAGTGTTTCCTACATAGCTAATATAGTTAAAAGGACCTCAAACTAGTGTAGTCCTCCCCTACATGTTGGCTTGTGTGTGAATCATACAATATGTGCAAATCAAGTATAATAGTGACCTAGGTTGTAACTTGGAAAAATAGTCTCTTGGGCTGATCCTTTAGTACTTAATATTTTTATATGTTTTTTTCTTATGAAAGGTATGGAAATAGGAAAGTTTTATTCACTTTAATGCTTGATAGAGTGATTTTGATCATTTGCCTTGGTCTTTTTAGGTTTTCCTAGGTGAGGAATGAATGAGGGTTGATCTTATATTTATATAAATACATTTGGATAAGTAACTTATTAAATCACTTAGGCAAACCATTAAGATACATTTAATTTATAAAATAGATGACTTTAGGTCACTGGACACTTGCATCAGGTCAAGACACTAGATTTGATGCTAGTGTTTATTGATGTGGTTTTTTATGCACTCCTAAAAAAATTTAGACAAGGTAGCCTCTAAAATTTTATGATCTTTATGGAATATAGTTCCACTCTGGGACACTAGTTTTAGGTATGTGGTTAAAAAAACTTAGTGATAGAATAGTAGGATGAGCCTGTGTGTTGTTTAACCAGGTTTTATGGATGGATGTGTGGAATCTAAAAAAAGGGTAATCACTAGGTGATTTAGATGGTGGAGAATTATTTTATAGTGGGTAGATCTCAAATAAAATCAAAAGATAAATAGGGGTAATGTATAAATTAAGGTTTTGTGTTCTCTAAAGTTAACTTCTAAGGTTGTTTCTTTGGTGGACAAGTATCTCCAAAACTAATGTTTGTTACTTGCAACTTTTGCACACTCATGAACAAGCATGGTTAGTACTTTGAGATAACAGATATAGGATGCTTAATGTTCTCAACTAATTTTTTCTCTTCTTAGGGATATTTTTGCACACCCTTGTCTAAGAGGTTATAGTTCAGACCAAGAAGTGGTCTAGGGTAGTTATGGCTCATGCCTAGAAGACTATCAAAAGAGATACTTCTACACACCTTGGATTATTAATTCAACTTTTAATAACCACTTAAATAAATTAAATATATCAATCCTTAATTTTATTTGCACATCTAAGACTAATATTCATTAATAAAAAAATCAAATTCATCTATAGCATTAGCACACTTCAAAATTATTGAATCAATATAAATAAAGAAACTTCAAATTCATTAATATAGAGAGGGAAGAAGAATGAACAAACACAGTTACATGATAATCAATCTCTTTATATCATCCTATTTATTCATCCAAAACTTTTACCCTTTGATAAGAGGATTCTACATGTAGATATATAACTTGGGAAAGGGGTCGCCTCATCCTCCAAGTTTAGAAAACTTTGATTACATCCTAAAAGACTATATGATAATTCATAGTTACATGTCATAATTTATAGATACTTTAGACATGCAATATGTGCATGTTGAAAAAAATAGCTTATTTAATTACAAATTGGACATAACTAGGACTTAACTATTCATTTATAACTTTTACATGCAAAATTATACAAAATTAGCCTTTATCTTTGGGTTAAATCAGCTCTTGCTTGATGTTTCTTAGAATTGTTGTTGGAACTATAGTTGTGCTTATTTTTATGAAAGTGGATTGAAATCGAGTTACCATGGGAATTGAGCTATGAGTTGGCATTGATGTAGATATTTAGCCAAAAAGGATTGTAGTTAATGGTAATATTATTTTTGGTATAGTAGGTAGGGTTTGAGAAGTAGAACTAGTAGGTGACACTGACACTACTTTCTTATTTGCATCCAACTCTTGTTAATACTTATACTTCTTAACATGTTGTGAAAAAATTAAGTTCATGTAAATAATATGAGGCCTAGTCACCCTACCTATTTGTTCCATTAATCTTGTATGTTCTATCTTGGTGGCTTAAAAGCCAACCTAGAATATTTCTACCCCTGTTTCCTTTGCCTTTGATGCGCTCAACTTGGATTCAATGTCCTCCAAACTTAGTCCTTATAAAATTTGTTTGAATCCATCTAAGACTTTTTCAAATCATTTTATCAAAAGTAGCTTGAGCTACCAATTTCCCTCTATTATCCCAGACCACTATCAATTCAAGCTCAATCAAAATTTTCTAGGCTTATTTTTCTTATTTGGCTAACTTGTTTACTAGAACTTTAGAAGATGACACCCAATCTTGGGCCTCCTATGTTCTAATTAGAGTTAGGTTCAATGCATTATATGCCTCTAGAGGGGTCATCAAGTCTAGGTGGTTAAATGCTTTATTAGGGATGTACAATACTAAGAAATTCAATTTATTCTCATCTTCTCTAAGAATTTATAACAATTTGGTTATTAAATTTACATGTGGAGCCAAATTGAGTCTCAAAGAATGAATTGAATCCAAAATATCATATAGATTGAGTGTTGAATTTTTTACATCTTTTTCAATACCATGGGGGACTCATATTACCTATTGTTTCTCTTTTAGATTCTCTAACTCTTCTTTCATCTCTTGTTTGGTCAACTTCAAACCCTCATGTATAGCTAAGATTGCCTCATTATGGGTCTCCATATAGGACTTGAGGTCCTCAATGTATGGGGACTGAACCTTCTTCCTATTCTACCTTTTTTAAAGGGAATAAACCTCTTCCCTTTCTTCCAAAATCAAAAACTTACTATAACTATCCTCAATCTTTATCTTTTTGACCCTCTGGATGGATGTTGTAGTCTTGTCAAACAAGGAGCTTACTATTTGAAGCTCAATAAGATTCAAATTGGACCTATTAGAGGCTAAAGCTCCTAACTCCTCAGCATAGTCTTAAAGAGTAATATTCAAAGCATTTGATGGTTAATATTTTATTTGTATATGTTCTTCAAGCTCAAGCTCAAGTTCAAAGCAAGGTTTGGGCATTGAGGGCCAAATTATTTTAGATAGGTCTATGTTTTTGAATTGTGGCATTAGGTTCACAACATAGATATGTTGATTTCTTGGAGCCCTCTTGGTTGTCACTACTATTATGGTTGAGATTTATGTTGAAGAAGGTAGAGGTAAACCCAATTGGGTAGAGGAAGCAATAATGTGGGTGATGGGATCATTGATGCCTGGGATGGAAAGAGCTATGGTTAAAGGGATGGACACCAAAGGAATAAAAACTATAGTAGTGGAGGGTGAAGAAGGGAAAGTAGAAATAGGTAGAGTAGTAGTTAGGTTAATGAAAAGGAGACCAACACAAAGTGCTTATATAGGAATGAAAGTGGAAAAAAATAGAGTTGGGATGGTATAAATAATAGGTAATGACATTAAAGGAAAAAGGCCTAAAGGGTATGTGAAAAGAGGACCCTTATCAAATGACTCACTGGTGAGATGCACCTTTACTTTCAGTGATTATAAGCTTAAGACCTTGGCTTTCTATAATTCATCATCATCCTCATCCACATCTTGTGTTATCTCACCTTCCAATGAAGGTTGTTCCTCCTTGAGTGCTTTTGTAGGTGGGGTCTAAGGTTTATCCCCCTTTGGTTTATTTTAATAGCATCATGTTGTTCTCCCAGCTTGTGGAGTAGTCATCTATTAGGGAGGAGTAGGGGTAGTCATTTTAAATGTTAGGGTTATTGAATCCCACATTTCTTCTTCATCAAAAAAAAACCAATAAAATAATCTTGATCTCTTCACTTCTTGTGTTGTCCTTTCCTTGAGTCAACCCCTCTGCTAGATCCTACTTAACCTTCCTTAGTTCAACAGCTAATGTTTGAACTATAGGATTTTTTTCTCTTACTCTTGCATAGGGGAAGTTGTTTCCTCTTTCTCTTTTTGATATCTATGTCTTTTAGTAAGTTATTCTTCACCTACCAACTATTCTTGATCTTATTATTGGTCTTGGGCCATGAGTGGATCTTGGTTCCCTCTTTTGTTGGTTATTGATATAGCCTACCACTCCAAAAGTTAGAATATCTCCATCTTCTTGGTGTTGGGATCCTAAATTTAATTAATCTTAGTGTGATAGAGGATTCATCTTTTATTACCCTCCATAGGTCATTACTCTTTCTTTCACTTCATCATCCTTGGCATTTAGAAATATAAAATCATGATCAAATGGATCATGTTTATGTGAGAGGTGAAGGGTGTGGATATTCTAGAGGAATTTCCCATGAGGGTCTCAATCCCTATGAAAGAGAGTGGCTAATGCATATGCTCTCCTCATATTTCTATTTTCCCTAAATTTCTTCCTAATGGTGTATTTCATCCTCCCAATAGTGATATGGGAGACAAAGAAGGTAGATTTTTTATTCTTTGTTAGATCCTTGTCTATACCATTTCATATCTAGAATAAAATCTCCTATTTAGCTACCTTGTCAATAAAAAAATTATGAAGCTGAAGAGGATCCACCTTATGGCTATAAATTATGATGATAGTGTATTCAGGGTAGATCTAGTAGTCTCCCACATTGACAAGTGTTCTGGCAATTCTAGGTGAAATCCTAGCCAAAGGCTAACCATGAATGGCCATCCACCCCTGAGGGTAGAGATCTTCTACAATCCTGGTGATGTTCTTGACATATGAGTATATGTGAATGAAAAAGTAATAATCACATATTTAATTATTGATAACATCTAGTTTGGGACTCTATTGTACTTACACATTATTCCCATGACTACACTAATAGGTAGAACATCATATAAAATTTACCCCATGTGGCCTCTTATCTTTGTGTAAAATTTATTCCTATAGGTGGGCACTAATTTCTTCCCCAAATTCATAGGTGTAATTTGAATTATTGAGAAGGTATAGTAGGGGAACACATTCTAGATGCAAGAAGTGGATGTTTGCATGGCTGAAGAATCAATTCAATAATGCCATGCCTACATAAATCCCCATCTTGAATCGTGTGATAGGGATAGGATTATTAACATTTTCCTTTATAGTAAACATCTCCCCTAGGAGAAGCCACCTTGATAGTGCTCACTCCACATTTTTGGACTTCTTCTAGGTTATTATGATATGCAAATCAAATGTAACATTTGGGATAGGGAGACTCAAATACTTCATGAATGTTTCCAAAAATATGTATGTGATGATTGTGTTATTATTTATGTAGTGGATGTAACCATCATTTGTTAATTTTCCCTTGAATAAGAGGCCTCAAAGCAAGTCTATACATGGCATAGCCTCTAACTTAGCAGTTGCATAGTGAAGGGTTTGTTGCTTGAATGGGATCAAGTCCTTTATTAGTTGTTTCTCCTCAACCAAAATGCATTCTTATAATGCAAATGAATATATGTTTTCTATGACTTCCCATAAGGCTAAGTAATTGGGATAGCAGACATTAAATATAGTTGTGTCAAAAATTGTGTCTAAATACTTAGTAGAATCCTCAATGGAAAACTTGGAAGGTGCCAAGGGTCCCCTGTATGACTTGGATGAAGACATCATGGCTATTTTATGGATGTAAATATGCTTCAAGCTTTCAAAAATGGTGGGTACTAAACAAAATTACATGAATTACAAATTTTCCTAGTCACAACTAGGGCATTTGAGATTACAAAAGTCTTAAATTTACTCAATATCTTGAAAATTGAATGAGATGAACTTGGTTAGGGGCTTGATGTCATAGATTTTTTCATTCATTTATACTTTATGTTCCATTAATTTCTAATGTCTATGATCTCATCACCTTCATTCAATTTGAACTTGACCATCTAGTCCTAATATACATGTCACGTAAGATGCTTTATGATTTGGGATGTGATGGTGTTGCCTTCCCCTTTTTACCATTTTTCATTACATGGTCTAGTTAGGGGAGTTAAAATTTGCCTTAGGTCTTAAAAATCCACAAAAAGTAAAATGTTCTTTGGAGAAATTTGTTCTAAAATAGTTTATCCAAAAGCCACTGAAGGAAAAGTTCTTGAAGACTAGGTACTCTTCAAAAATATTATTGCTTAGGTAGAATTTGTCACATAGAAAGTTCCTAAAGTAAATATTCTGAATAAAAGTACTCAAAGTGAAATTTGTCAAAGAGAAACTTTTTGAAGTGAAATTTGCTGAAGAGAAACTTTTTTAAGTGAAAGATTCCAAAGAGAAACTTTTTGAAGTAAAAATTGTTGAAGAGAAATTTTTCAAAGTGTAAGTTGTAAAAGTAAAGCTTCTAAAGAGAAACTTTCCAAATTAAAAGCTTTCAAAGATCAAAATTTACTGAATGAAACTTTCTAAAGAGAAATAATCGATCGAGATAAAGTTTCTAAATGAAAGTTCCTAAAGACCAAATTTGTTAACTAGAACAAAACTTTCAAATGAAAGTTCCCAAAGTGAAAGTTACCAAAGTAATTCTTCTAAAGAGAAACTTCCAAAGTATAATTTTTTGAATAAGCTAATCTGAATACCTATCATGAAAGCAATTATTCTCAACTCTCCATTAATATATTAATTAAACAAGTCTTTTCAAAAGGAAAATAAGTGGATCCCAATGTTTGATTCAATGTTGAAAGTATAGATTTTTTATAGATAATAATAACCATCATAACCATTAGAAACACATAAATACCCAGATAAAACATTCATACTCTATAAAAATAAATAGGGTCAACACTTTTCAAAGAAAATATAGGGTGGGTGTGTTGAATACAACAAATGTTGAGTCACAGGGGTGAAGATTCTTGAGTTTTTAAGAACCTAGAATCTATGGTTTTGAAATCTCAATATCAACCCTAAATTCATACAAAAAGAAATGATTAAAACAAAAACAAAAAGGGACTCTTAATAATCCTACACACCATATGAACTTCATGTATACCTTGGATATATGTGTGTAAAGTGATATTATTTATCTTTTGTCTCAAGTTATTAGGCAAAGACAGGGGGTGAGCTATAGGTTTCATTTTTATTAGGCATTAAGTGCATAGACATTGGGAAGCTTAGGCATTGATATGTTGCCAACAAAGAGTCCATAGCCCTAATAGAGATACCTTTGATCACTATTCTTCCTTTCTTCATATTTTCCATGATGCATGATACATTGATCTTATTTCATCATGTAGACTTGAAACCCTTTTTTATTTTCTTTTAGAATTTTGGATTATGTTTTTTTATTTTAAAAACTTTCTTTTTGATTTCTAAATGAAATAGGGAAGAATATGACCACCATGAGTTGGTCTTAGTAAAGTTTTGGTTTAATCAAAATGTCCCTATCAACTTTTTCCCTTGTCAATGGTTATTACCTTAAATAAGTATTAACGTTTTGTATGCATTTAACCCAAGGGGATAAGGAGATTTTTTTAAATTTGTACAAAACTATGGGAGAAACTTTGACGTACATAATGAAATAATTAGATTTAGGACATGTTCATGACTAACTCTCTCATTGCTTACCTAGATTAATAATTTTCAACTATAGTATGCAACACCCATTGATTCGAGTTGGATTCAAAACACCTCAAACTATCATTTGATTATACTAGTTTTGACCAATATTAGACTACCATGAATTCAAAAGAAAACTATCCTAGAAAGTATGAAAACTACTAAAATCAAAAGAGATAATCTAGAAAACAAAAACTACTATAATAAAAGAAAATGAATGAAAGTAGGAAGCTAACTAATGAAGAAAATATAACCTGCTCTTACCTCTACCAAAAAATTTATCATTACTTAGAGACATCTCCATATGGGGAAACCATGAAGTAATAATTCAAAATCTTCTATTAACTGGATACATCAAATCATGACCTTAAAGATATTTCAAACAAAATTTATTAATACCCAAGATCTTGGAGATATGATATGGTCCTATCCATAACGGGGTAAACTTGTCATGCATTCCTTTTTTCATGTGAACTTTGTCCCATAGTAGCACTAAGTTAGAGATCCTAAATTCTTTGAATTTTTCTCTCTTGTCAAACCATATCTTAACCACATCCTAATGTTTACTAAAGTTTTTCAATGCTTTATTCCTAGAATCTTTCGTTTTGATGATATGAAATCTAGACTCTATTTTATCATTAGGCTCCATGTATTCTTGAATAAAATAATGTGTTGTTAATTTCAACATAATTGGGAATATTGGCTATTTCCCATAAACTAGTAGATATGGTGAGGCTTTAAGGGCATGTTTATACCTAGTTTGGTCTACCTAGACTGCATATTTTAGTAAGAGATGCCACTCCCTTATTTTATCTACTATTGACTTCTTGATAGCATCTATGAGGTTATTTTTGGTTGACTCAGCTAATCCATTCCCTTATAGGTAATGACTAATTAGAAGATGATCTACTTTCAATATGATTATCATGGACCCATTTAGTGAACTTAGCTAATTGAAATGCTAGCTCATTATGGCAAACCAAAGAGCTAGGTGTGTCAAACCTAGTTGTGATATTTTCTTTAATAAATTTGGTCACATCTTGGGATCTTGAGTTCTTAATGGTTATTTCCTCAGTCCATATAATGTAATAATATTTGGAAATGAGCACAAACTTGTGCCCAACTAAGGATTTTGGGTTTATAATGCCAATGAAATCTAAGCCACATTGGGTAAATGACTTACTTTCAATCACAGACTATAGTGACATTGTTATGTGTACCTATATTTTTTCTAAAGCATAGCATTCATGGCATGTCCTCGCATGAAATTAAGCATCCTTAAATACCATAGGCCATTAATAACTTATTCTAGGTGTTTTATGGGTTGTACTATTTTTAGATGGATGGCCATTGACAATATTTTGATACATATTTTTTAATATTTCTTGAGCTTCTCCACATGATACACATCTTAAATAGATACCTTCATAATTCTTCTTATATAGGACTCATTTCCTAATCATATAATGAGCAACCTTGAGCCTTAAAGCTCTCTTTTTCTCTCTTTTGAGTTTTTAGGGGCATGTTTTAGTGGGTAGGAACTAAATAATACTTGAATACCAATATCCTTGGGAGGCCTATGTTTGGCAAACCTCATTGATGGTGATGTGCAGATCTAGTTTAGTCGTCAATTAAAAAATGCCTTATCCTCTAATGATCTTCACAGGTTTAATATTAATATCAAATTCCTACAAGTTTTCCATCTATTTACCTCTACGCTCCCCTAATTCATTTTGTCCTAGTGTAAGCTTGACAATAAGATCTAGTACTATGGCAATGGTCTTATTTCAGAGAATGTTATGCCTAAACTTCTTAACCACCTTGACAAGATCAAAAATTTAATTGTCAATCTGGGAGTATTTGAGGTCTGCATATTTCAATTTAGTACTCATGAATGTGATAATATGCTCAATTTCTTCCCTTTTCTATATAAGTATGACAACAATAGTATGTTTTGAGGTGAATAAGTACAATAAAAAGACTTTAATGAAATCTAGGCTTCCCAACATTGGTTCTTGCAAAATAACCTTCTTTATGTCTTGGAAGGGCTTCTTAGCTTTAGGTGTCCACTCCACTTTGGCATTTTGATTGAGCATTATGTTTAGAATTTTATTACAAAATTTATCTTTCTAAAGAAGGATTTGAGTTCCTTTTTGCTATTTGGAAACATTGTTTTTGAAATCTCCTAGATCCTGTTTGGGTCAATGGTGATCCCATCTTTAGTGATAATATGACCTAGAAACTTGCCTTTGGTAACACTAAATATACTCTTCTTGGGGTGAAGTGATATACAAAACTTATTTCACCTTTCAAAAATGGACTAAAGGTGGTCAATATTATTATCTCTATTTTTAGAGAAAATACAAAGATCATTTATGTATATGATTATGCACTTATCTATCAATCCTTGGAATGTATGATTCCTTGCTCTCTAAAAATTATCTCCAATGTTGATCATCCCAAATGGCATTCACTTGTATGCATATGCTCCCTATTTTGTCGTAAATGATGTTTTTATCTTATCCTCTAATTTAACTAGTACTTGATTATAGCTTGAAATTTTGTATAAGAAAGACATCATTTTAGAACCACTCACAATTTGTATCACCTCATCTAAGAAGAGCAAAGGATAATTATCCTTATCCAAATATTTATTCAGATTCATAAAATTGACACAATCTGATCTCATCACTCTTTTTCTTGACCAGAACTAGATTGGCCACTCAAGTTGAATCCCTAATAGGAAAAACTATCTTATCACTTAGTAACTTCTCTACTTCCTTCTGTATTAATGGTTCTAAGATAGGATTAATCAGCCTTTACCTTAAACTAAATTGTTTATGGTTAGGCTTGAGTGGAAACATATGGGTGACGACTCTAGGATTAAATATCCTTAAGTCATCATAGGTCCATGCAATTACATCTTTATACCTGATAATTAGTTCCTTATGTTTTTACCTTTTATCTAGTGTGTGCCAATATTGATGAAGTGTGCATTCCTCTCATCACTAATGTTTTTCAAACTAAATTTGGATTCATTAACCTTGAGTTGCCATTATAATTGTGCTTGAGGATCTATATTAAAGGTCATTTCTAGGGTGACCATTCCTAATGGGAGGTGATTATCCTTTAGTTGGATAATACCTTCTTCATCCAATTCTTCATGGTACCTATGGTTTCTTTCCTCATCATCAATTATTTAAGATTTAAATTATCCTAAATTTGATAAAAATTGAACAATTTACTAATCATTGTCAAACACTTGAAAATTTTCAACATCATCTGATATTAAAGGATAAGGTACCAATTAAATGGAGAAATTCTTAAATTTTGACTCCTGTAAGGGTGCCAAATTCATTGCTAAAGTGGCTACTGAATGGGAGGCTTCATTTTATTCTCTTGAGATAGATTTTATAATTAAAATTTCAAATGATTTAATTATAACTTAGGATCTATACTTGTATTTATTTAAATATGATAATTTACATTGATATTTATTTCTAACATAGTTAATAACAAGTTCGAAATCTATATATACCAGCAATTATTTAACATTGTTCTTGAGGGTAAACTGTAACCCTAGTATTAAGGCCTCATACTCTACTCTATTATTGGTGCACGGGAATTGGAGCCTATACACTACTAATAATTTCATTCTTTGTGGATTAACTAGCTTAATATTAATGATTGATCTTTGCTTGGATCTTGTCTCATCAAAATGGAGGGTTTACAATTAGGAAGGGCCCTAAAAATTTTTTGGCATTTCATGTTTCATGGTAAATGTATAAATTCCAAGACTAAGAGATTTATAACTTACCTTTTCATTGGTGATATTTTACTCTATAATAGGATGCTTCATCCTTGGCTCTTGATTGATCCTAATCTGGTTGGCAATGCCTCTCCAAGGAAATAAAATATGTGAGAAATCTATGGAAAGATATCCATTTAACATTTTTGACCAATATCTACTCAATAATAACCCATACACTTCAATAATATCCACTACAAAGATGTTGATAATCATCTATAATCTAGGTTCTAAGGTAACTAGAATTCTTACATCATTAATCTCCCCTAATATAGGCACTACTATTTTATCTAGCTATGACACAATCCTCTTGGATAGATTTGGTGTTAAACCAAACTTTTGACAAATGGAATTTATCATTACTAGTATTCAAGATCTGGAATCTACCATACAATTATGTATATTCTTTTCAAATGCTTGAATGGTGAGTAATAAATGGGGAAGCTTAGGATTATTTTTATATATAATATTTGTGTCGATTATCTTGAAATTTTATATAATAGACTTACCTATGATAGACTTCCATAAGAGCTCCTTCTACTCTATGATTTGTGCTAGTTCATGAAGAGTGATGTTGGCCTTAATTTTATTCATATCCTCAATAATATTATATCCTCCTATATTTTATTCCTCTCTATGTTGAGGTTGACCACTCTCTTTAAGGGGAGGAGGATTATTATTAATTTTGGGGTTTGGAGGGATAATTGTATTATTGGCAGGAGTAGAAGTAGTAAGAGGCTACATGTTCCTTAGGTTATAATTATTCCAGTTGAATTGTCAGAATGCTTGCACTTTATCATAATTATCCTTCAAAATATTATCATCTTCATTAGGGAAGGAAGACTCATAAGTCTCAAAAATCATAGTTAAACTTGAAGGGCCATTTTCATGAGGGAGATATAGAGGATTCGTCATTTGATCTTGTCTAATCATTCCCTTTGAAAGATTTCAAAGGCTACACAAAATTCTATATAGTCATATTCTCCATGTTTTGGTGTGTTATGGACCCTACACCAATTGGGCATAGTTGTCTCCATGATATTGATTTATAGAAGCTTATTATAATATTGTTGTTATGCATTATTGGTGGGCCTATTATATCTTTGAAATCCAAAATTCTGGTTGTAATTTTGATTAGTTGTATTACCCATCATCTTCTTCATATTCAATAAATCCCTTTTCAGCTTCTAGAGCATTCTTTATATAGAATCCAATTTAACTTTGTTGGAGTCAGAACCTAGAGTGACTACTGCATTGGTGTAAGCCTAATGTTAATTCTTTTGGTGGCCATTCTTTTACATCTGATTTTTCAAAAAATTGTAATTATGATTTATTTTTTATTACATCATAAGAATTAGAGTGTATAATTGATTATGATTGAATGCGAGGGAATTCTAATTAATATATATAATTATATTTAAAGATGGGAATCCATTGTTGAATGATTGGCCTCCTAGATTATGAGGGTTAGACTGTAGATTGAGTTGATTCTCGATGTTAATAGCTTCCTTGAATGCTAAAGCTAGAGTATTAGTGGTGGTAGCTCTTTTCAAGAACACTGTAGTAATAGGATCTAGGGTGTTCTTGTATATCTCAAGCATTAGATTCACATCTAGATTATACATGACATTTAATCATGTGTACATATTCTATAATCTTGAATTAAAGGCTTAGATTGACTTGTTAGGTTCCCTCTTCATGTTAGTAAAGATTTGATATACCAGGCTTAGGTTAGTTACTTATCTAAATTATGCAAGGAATGTATTTTGACACTCATTCCATGATGTAATAGAATTTTCATACAAATTAAGGTACCAATAATAAAGAGAATCTTGAAAATTAAATGGAAAAAGCTTGCATGCAACATCCTCATGGATGGCATTCATTAACCTTAGGGCAACCTTAAAATATTTGATGTGCTCTTCTATCATCCTCAAACTTAAAGGGGAGAAGGTAGGTAAATACTTTTCTAGATTCTTCGATAGATCATGTTGGTCCCTAGGGATGGTAATGGTGGATCTAATTAACCAAGGTTAATCCATAAGAAGATTGATAAGAGGGACATTTCTTATAGGGGAAGGTATTCGAGCTCAGTGTATCTCAAGGATGACAGGTATGGGTCTAAGCCTCTTAGAATTTGATAATGGTGAAACCAAAAGGATAGTTTGGGATCTTGACCTTGTTAATCTCTTATGCATATCTAGTGCAACTTTATGTATTAACTATCCCCTATTTATTGGGAAAACACACAAGTGGGCCCTCTTTCTAGTGCTAACTTTATTTTCTATTGATGTGGGTTTTATGCACACCTTAAAAAGTTTAAATGAGGTAACTTTTAACATTTAGGATATCTATGGAATAGGGTTCTACTTTGGGGTATCATTTGTAGGTATTTGGTTAAAATAACTAGGTGATGGAATAATAGGTTGATCATGTGAGTTATTTAACCAAGTTTTATGGATGGATGCATGAAATCTAATAAAAAGGGTGATCACTAGGTGATTTGGATGGCTAGATAATTATTTTATGGTGGGAAGATCTCAAAGAAACTCAAAATAGAAATAAGGGTAAGACAAAAAGAAAAGGTTCTATGTTCTTGAAAGATAACTTATAAGGTTGTTTCTTTGGTGAACAAGTATCTCCAAAACCAATGTTTGCTTTTTATAGCTTTTGCACACTCATGAACAAGCATGACTATCAGTCTAGGATAATAGATATAGGATGCTTAATTATCTTATTTAAAGGTTACTCTTCTTAGGGTTGTTATTATACACCCTTTTCTAAGAGGTTATAGTTCAGACTAATAAGTTGTATAGGGTAGTTATGGCTCATACCTAGAAGACTATATCAAAAGAGATACTTCTACACACCTTGGATTATCAATTCAACTTTTACTAACCACTTAAATCAATTAAATCTATCAATCCTCAATTGTTGTTTCACATATAATAATAATAATCATTAATACAACAATCAGATTAATCCATAGCATTAGCACACTTCATAATTATTGAATTAATATAGAAAAAAAAACTTCAAATTCATTAAAATAGAGAGGGAAGAAAAAACAACAAACATAGTTGTATGACAATCAATCTCTTGATCTCTTCCTATATATTCATCCAAAACTTTGACCCTTTAATAAGAAGGTTCTACATGTATATATAGAACTTGGGGAAGGTGTCTCCTCATCCTCCAAAATTAGAAAACTTTGATTACATCTTAAAAGACTATATGATAAGTCATAGTTACATGTCATAACTTATAGATACTTCAAACATGAAACATGTGCATGCTAAAAAATATATATTATTTAATTATAACCTAGACATCAATAGGACTTAACTATTTGTTTATAACCATTACATGTAAAATTATACAAAATGAGCCTTTATCTTCAGGCTAAATTAGTTATTACTTGATGTTTCTCAAAACTATTATTGGAAATGTAGTAGTTTTTATTTTCGAAGGTATGGATTGAAATTGAGTTACCATGGGAACTAAGCTTTAAGGTGGCATTGTTGTACCTATCGAGCTAGAAGGGACTATAGTTGATGGTAGTGGTGTTATTAACATGGTAGGTGGGGTTTGAGGAGTAGAACTTATAGGTGGTGTTGATGCTACTTTCTTCTTTCATCCAACTCTTAGTAATACTTGTACACTTTAGCATGTTGTGCACAAATTAAGTTCATATCAAGAAGATGAGGCCTAGTCACCCTGTATGTTTGTTCCATAAATATTGTATATTTAATCTTGGTGTCCCAAAATCCAACCTAGAATACTTCTACCTCTGTTGCCTTTTTCCTTGTTATTCTCAACTTGGTTTTAATGTCCTCCAAACTTAGTCTTTATAAACTCTATTTGAATCCATATGAGACTTAATTAATCATTTTATCAAAATTAACTTGAGCTACCAATTTCCCTCTATTATCCCAAACCACTATCAAATCAAGCTCAATAAAAATTTACTCAATTTTCTTTTCTTGTTCGGCCAACTTTTCTAAAACAACTTCAGAAGATGACACCCAATCTCGAGCCTCCTATGTTCGGATTAGAGCTAGGTTCAATGCATTAGATGCCTCCATACAGATCATTAGGTCTAGGTGGTAGAATGCCTTATTGGGGGTATACAATACCAAGAAATTCAATTTATTCTCATCTTCTCTCAAAAGCTTGAATAATTTGGTTATTGAATTTACATGTGGATCCAAATTGAGTCTCAAAGAAAGAATTGAATCCAAAATATCATATAACCTGAGTGTTGTATTTTTTACATCTTTCTCAATAACATGGGGGAATTGTATCACTTATTACTACTCTCTAAGAGTTTATAACTCTTCTTTCATCTCTTGGCTATCCAGCTTAGTTCCCTCATAAATAACTAGGATTACATTAGTATGGGTTTCCATATAGGACTTGAAGTCCTCAATGTATGGGGACCTACCCTTCTTCCTGTTCTTCCTCTTTGAAAAGGAATAAACCTCTTCAATTTCCTCTAAAATTAAACCCCTACCAAAACTATTCTCAATCTCTCTCTTTCTAGCCTTCTAGATAGATGTTGTAGCCTTGTCAAACAATGAGTTTACCATTGAAAGCTTAATAATCTTTAGATTGGGCCTCTTAGAGGCCAAAGCTCCTAACTAATTGGCCTAGTTTAGAAGAGTAAGCTTCAAAGTATTTGATGGTTTAGCTTCTACTTGTGCATGTTCTTCAGGATTAGGCTTAGGTTCAAAGGAAGTTTTGGGCATTAAGGGCCAAATTATTTTAGACTAGTCTATGTTTTTGAATTATGGCATTGGGTGCACAAAATAGATTGGTTGCTTTATTATATCCCTCTTGGTTATCACTACTATTGTGGTTGAGATTGATGTTGAATAAGGTAGACGTGAACCCAATTGGGTTAAGGAATGAATAATTTGGGTGATGAGATGGTTTATGACTAGGATAAAAAGAGCTATGGATAACAGGATGGATACCTAAGGAATAGAAATTATATTAGTATAGGGTGAAGAAGGTGTAGTGGCAATAAGTAGATTAGTAGTTAGGTGCATGAAAAGGAGACCAATTGAAAATGATTACATTAAAATGAAAGTGGAAATAATTAGAGTAGGGATGGTATAAATAATAGGTGATTACATTAAAGGAAAAGGGCCTAAGGGGGTTTTGAAAAGAGGACCCTTACCAAATGACTCGTTAGTGAGATGCACCTTTGCTTTTAGCACTTGTAAGCTTAAGACCTTAGCTTACTATAATTCTTGTTCATCCATATCTTGTGTTAGCTCACCTTCCAATTAATTTTATGTCTCTTTGAGTGATTAAATGGGTAGGGTCTGAGGTCTATACCCCTTTGGTTTCTTTTAATAGCATCATGTTGGTCTCCCAACTTATGAAGTAGTCATCTATTCAGGAAGAGGAGGGGTAATCATGCTAGATGTTAGGGATATTGAAGCCTATGTTTCTTATTCATCAAAATAATCCAAGCAAATGATATTGATATCTTTCCTTCTTGTTTTATCTTTTCTTTGAGTCAAATCCTCTGCTAGCTCCTACTTAACCTTCCTTAGTTTAATAAATGATGCTAAAACTTGAGGAGTTTATTCCTCTTCCTCTTACATAAGGGTAGGTATTACCTCTTCTTCTTGTTATTTTTCATGTCCTTTAGTAAGTTATACTTCACCTACCAACTATTATTGCTCCTATTATTGGTCTTAATCCATGAGTGCACATTATGGATCTTGTTCCTCTTCTATTGGTTGTTGATGTGGACTACCACACTAGAAGTCAAAAGATCTCCATCCTCCTGGTGGTGGGATCCTAAATTTTGTTTCGATGAGTGTGAGAGAGGTTTTATCTTGTATTAACCTCAATAGGTCCTCACTCAAGCCTATTATCATTATTATTTCTTTCACTTATTCATCATCCTTGTCATTTATAAATATAAAGTCGTGATCAAATGGTTCATGTTTATATGAGAGGCCAAGGGTGTGGATCTTATTCTAGACTTTCCCTTAGAGGTCCTAATCCTTATGGGGGAGATTGGATAATGTGTATACTCTCCTATCATTTTCATATCCCTTGAATTAGCTCCTAATGTTGTATTTCATCCTCTCAATAATGATATGGGAATCATGGAAGGTAGTTTTCTTGTTATTTGTCAGCACCTTCTCTATACTATTCCATATTTGGAAGGCAATATAATATTTATTTACCTTATCAGGAACAAAATTAGGAAGCTAAAGATGATACACCTTGTGGCCATCAACCATGATGTCAGTGTAGTTAAGGTAGAGCCAATAGTCTCCCATATTGGCATGTGGTCTAGTGATGTTGGGTGAAATCCTAGCAAAATGCTAACCATGAATGGCCATCCAGACTTGAGGGTAGAGATCCTATGTAATCCTGGAGATGTTCCTAACATATGAGAATATGTGAATGAAAGAGTAATAATCATATATTCAATTCTTAATGACATCTATGTTGGGACTCGATAAAACTCTATTATGCCTGTATATTATTCCCATGACTACATCTAATAGGTAGGACATCATATAAAATTTTCCCCCATGTGGCCTCTTATATTTGTGTAGAATTTGTTCCTATAGGTAGGTGTTAATTATTTCCCCCAATGCATTGGTGCACTCTAAAGTACTGAGTAGGTCCAGTAAGGGAACTCATTCCATATGCAATAAGTGGGCACTTACATGGCAAAAGAGTTGGTTCAATAATGTCATGCCTACATGAATCCTAATCCTAAATTGAGTGATAGGGATGGGATTCTTAACATGTTCCTTTATGGTAAATGTCTCCATTGGAAGAAGCTAGCTTATTAGTGATTGCTCCACATTGTTGGCATTATTTTAGGTTACTATAGTATGCAAATCAAATGTAACATCTAAGATAATGAGACTCAAATACCTCATGAATGCTACCTGAGAGATGTATGTGATGAATGTTTTAATATTGAAATAGTGGAGGTAACCACCAGTTGTTATTCTTCCCTCAAATAAGAGGCCTCACAATAAGTCTATACATGGCATAACCTCTGACTTAGTAGCTACGTAGTGAAGGGTCTATCACTTGAATGGGAACAAGCCCTATACTAGATATTTTTCCTCAACTAAGATGTCTTATTATAATTCAAATGTATCCACATTATCTAAAACTTCCCATAAGGTTGATTAATTATGATAGTGGCCATCAAATATAGTTGCATCAAAAGTTGTGTCTAAATACTCAATATAATCCTTGATGAAAATCTAAAGGGTGTCAAGGGTCCCTTATATGACTGGACAAAGATGCCATGTTATTTTATGGATATTGTTATACTTAAAGCTTTCAAAAATTATGGGTAGTTAAATAAATTACATGAATTATAAATTTTTCTAGTCATAGCTAGGGATTTTTAGATTATAGAAGGCTTAAGTTTACTCGAGCTCTTAAAAACTTAATGAGTTAACTTGGTTAGGGTCTCGATGTTATAGCTTTTTGCACTCATTTAAAATTTGTGTGCCATTCATTTCCAATTAATATAAGCTTATCACCTTCATTTAATTCAAACTTGACCACCCAGTCCTAGTGTACATGCCACATAGGATGTTTTGTCATTTGGGGTGCCACAGTGTTGCCTTTCCCTTTTTTCTATTTATCATTATATGGTCTAGTCATGAGAGTTAAACTTTACCTCAAGAACTAAAAGACCCCAAAATTTAAAATTATCCTTGGATAAAAATTTTCTAAAAGAATTTGTCTGAAAGCCACCGAAGGAAAAGTTATCAAAGACTAGCTACTCTTTGAAAAGATTGTGTTTCAGGTGGAAGTTTTTGCATAGAAAGTTCCTAAAGTAAAGCTTTCAAATAAAATTCCCCGAAGTGAAAGTTGTCTAAAGTGAAAGTTGTCAAAGAGAATCTTTATGAAGTGAAAGATATCAAAGAGAAACTTTTTAAAGAAAAACTTTTTGAAGTAAAAGCTTCTGAAGACCAAAAGTTACTCAATGAAATTTTTTGAAGAGAATTCACCAATTGGGACAAACTGTTTGAATGAAATTTTTCAAGACCAAAGTTTTCAACAAGAAAAAAACTTTTGAATGAAAGTTCCTAAAGTGAAATTTTCCAAAGTAAAGTTTCTAAAGAGAAATTTCTAAAGTGAAAATTTTTGAATAAGCTAATTTAAATATCTAACATGCAAAGCAATTCTTCTTGACTCTCCATTAATAGATTAGTTTGAACAAGTCCTTTCAAAAGAGAAATAATTGGGTCCCAATGTGTGATTTAATTTTTAAAGCATTAAGTTTCAATAGATAATAAAAACCATCAGAAACACATAAATACCCAAATAAAATATTCATAGTCTCTAAAAACAAAGCGGGTCCCCACTTTTCAAAACAAATACAAGGTGGGTTGTGTTGAGTACAACAATGTCTATCCTAAACATTAGTGTCCAAGGAATAGGAAAGTAGGTATAGGTTTAAAACTTGTGGAGATGGAAGATAAGTACATGTTAAGCCTTTTAGGTAATATAGAAGGCCTAGATCATCAACATAAGATTGCTCAAACTATGAGATTGGCCAAGGGGCATAAAATAGAGTAGATGTGAGACTTGAAAAAGTTGTAAATGCCCAAAACTAAGAAGAATAACCAAGGTCTAATTTTGTCAAGTATACAGGTATGAGGTGTTATATAATACATAAATATCATCTACATTTTCCTCCCTTTATTCTAGTAATGAATTTGCTAGTTTAAAAGAAAAGAGTGTGTACCTAGGTGTGTATAACACACCTTGTCTTTGCTTGTGCCCAATTTTACTATTTTTTTGGTGATTGACCTACAACTAAGAGCATGTTAAAGTATATAATCTAGAATTGAAATTACTTGAAATAGATTGAATTTGAAAGAGTAAGGTTTAAGAGTACACCTATGTGTCAATGTAACTAACTTACCTATGGGTAAGTTGATTTAAGTAAGATGTATCATTATAAGGCTCTAAAACTGAGATTAATAAAAATATAAATAAATATAGAAAGTGAATATATCCAAGGAGATAGAGAGATATTGGAATGCATATGCCCCCAACCTTGGAGTAAAGGTGAGTTGTCACTTGAAATTTGATATTAGCTCAACCATGCACCCAATGATACTTATAACCTAGTGACGTTGGATGATAAAATCAAGTCTATCCTAAAAACTTGGCAATATTGAGTGTTTCAATCACCTCAACCATACCAAAAATTGAGCTGGCTACTATAATAGAATAGCTCAATTAAGTTTATAAAAGTCTGAGTGGGGTATCAATATGTAAAAGAGTTTTAGAATCTAAAATTGATTTGGATTTTATAATATTAGGCACAAATTTCATAGCATATGTACCTAAGATATGTCTCATACAAAAATTAGGTATAATAATGGTACCAATATATATAGTTTTTCCATAAGTATGAATCTAAATCATATAACAGTGTGTTTTGGCCAATTCCTAAAACTATGTAAGTGTGGAGAACATGCTTCCAAAGCATGTCCCCACTATATATGGAGAAATCTAAAAATTGATATAAGTACCAATGTGGATAACATGTTTTTAAAATATGCCCCACTATAATCTAGAGATGTTGAATACTAAATAGGTGTAGAGAATATGCTTCCAAAGCATACCCCCACTAAATATAAAATTTATGAATGTGTGGAAGTCATTCATATATGTCATGGCCCCACATAATCTTAAAAAATATGCAAAGTGTGGATAACATGCCTTTATGACATGCCCCAACTATTATCCCCTTTTGAGGTAAGGTAAAATAGGAACTGGTAGTTACCTCACCTCAAAAGGATAATATAATTGTATAATCTCCAAATGGAACCTTGTAGCATATAGAAGCAATGTGTCTATGGAGATAGAGCATTAAAATGCATAGAACCAATGTGATCACATGAATACCTAAGATGTATGATAAGGATCATGAAAATGTCTAGATAATAATAGTATAAGCTTTACAAAAAAATAAGCACACACACAAGAACACTCAAAATTAATTCAAAAGGTAATGGTCTAAAGAGACTACAAATAAGAAGCATACTTAAGTCACACACAATAAAAGGGACATGACTTAGTCAAATGTCCCTAAAGCAAGGATGGCATATTCAAATGTCTATCTAATAAATAATGACATGTGTAATTATCAAAGAAATCATATATAGGCATGGGGGTTGCAAGAAAAGGATCATATTTAAATGCTCAAACAAGGAATATAATAGTAAGGAAAAACACTCAAAGAAGTGCATAGAGTACATCATAAGAAACTAGCATAAATATTTCATAGTAGCCCATGATTCTAATGTGTTAGGAAAAAATGTCAAGTGTATAACATATCAAGTACCCTGTGTAAGATATAATCATGGATAAAGGCATGTGTAAGTACATATGTAAGTTCAAACATGATAATAAAATGTGATCATTGAACCATATAACTTATGTGTATCTAGATCAAAGAAGTAGATGCTTCTAATGTCTTAATGACATGAGTAGGTGTATACACATAATATTTTCACACTTTATCAAATACTCATGCTTTTTTATCTTGTAATAACCCATCGAGTCTCAATCTCTCTAAGTGCATGCCTTAAGGTGTGCACAGGGTGGATAGACCATTGGTGCTTCATAGGATTATTGTACCTTTTTCCACTTTCTATCTACATACTTGTATCCTAAAAACCATTCCCCTAAGATTTGCGTCCCATTTTACACACTCCTCTAGTATTTTACCACCTTCATCATCCCTTTACCTAGCCTAAACCCTTTTTTGATAGTTTACATGACTATGTTAGCCACATTGACCTTGTATTATTATTGACAAAACTTATTAGGGTCTAGGTCAACCCCTGGCCAATTTAGTCTGTGACCTAGTTAGTTCTTATCAATTGTAATATTAAGTTGACTAGGTTGACCTTGTTGGCCAAAAAATTTGGAAGGGTTTAGGGTTAGATCCTCCTATATAAAAACATCCATCTCACCATTCTTAGAGAGTAGGAAATAGTTATTATTCATTTTCACTTGTTTACAATCTATTTCACCATTATACTTAAAGAGTGTTAAATTAGGGTTTCTACTTGGAGATTAATATAGCCTTATGGAGAAGTCTTGGATGGTTTGGTATTTCTTAGTGATCCTTAAAAACCATAAAAACCTCTTGTGAAGCACCTTTGGCTAAGGAAGAGATTGTGTCTCAACGGGTTCATCTTCTAGATAAGTATCTCTAACTTTATTCCTCTCTTTGGTAGATAGAAGTAGCATAAGTAATGACTTTTAAATAATATCTCTCTCTAAGAATTAGGGTCTTACCTATACATAGATTAATTAAGATTCTCTTATGAATGTTTAATTTTAATGTTTATTACCCCCATTTTATTCCACAAGCTTTGGTGAGCACTAGATTAGATTTTTCTTTACTTGTTATTATTTTAGTGAATATGAAAACATAAGACCTAGTTAGGGTTATTGCATAATTTTTATTGATTCAAGGATTGAAAACCCTCCCTATTAATATTATTGTTGTAAGACATCCCTTTTCTAGGTCTATCAGATTCATATTGGTCATGACCATGATTATCTAATGTATCCCCAATCAAAAGTGTAAGTAGGATCTATCTTCTCCAAGCTAGGATTGATTTGTAAAATCTATTACATTCCCCATTGCATACATTATAGTGAACCTAATGTGAATATAACCCTTGTAAGTTTCATTTTATTCTCTTCATGTCTATTATTTTATTATTTTTCTATATTTATGATATTAGGTTGACTAGGCTAGTATAGTTCTAAATTTTTGCATAGGTTTAACACACAGTCATAATATTGTTATTTCTATGAAAGTCTTCATCAAATACAAGTTAATAGATTTATTAGGTTGACATAATAATCTTATTCAGTCCTAGATAACAAACTATGTTAAATAAGTCAACTTAGTCTCCTAGTCAGCATCCAGAATAACAGACTATATCGAACAAGTTGACTTATTCTTCCAGTCAGTATCCAGAAAAATAAACTGAGTCATGTATATCAACTTAATCTTCCATTCAACATCTAGATAACAAACTAATTCCACTAGTTTGACTTAGTAATCTTAACAATATTTAATAAATAAGGTTTCACAGAACTAGGTCGACCTAGTTGATTTAGTTGTCAAAACTTGCAAGCAGTAGTCAAGGCACTTCAACAAAAAATTTATAATTCTCAGCATCTTCCAACCCATGAATGTTCCTTTCTTTCTCTTTATTTAATTTTATGACTTCATTACAATTATTTTTTATGCAAGTTTATAGTCTTCAAAACTACAATCCTATGGCAAACTAAGTTAACCTGGTCGACTTAGTTCTATAGCCTTCCTTCTATTTAAAACATTAAATCAACCTAGTTAACTTAATTCTTAAGGACTCTTACTTCTACAAAATAGTAGTGACCCTATCGACTCTATTCTATAATGTTTGCATATAGTGTCATCTAAATTAACTCTGTACCATTCTTAATTTAGCAATTAACAACTATATGCTAGTAATTAATTCACACTTTCATTTTTAGCTATTTGCATGCTTAGAGTAGCTCACATAGTCTAATTAAGTAGTTTTTCAAAATATAATTTAGTTATACTATTTTTCTATTTTTTCACACACTATCAAATCACACAAATTTTCATTTACCACTTATCTTTCCAAGGCTTGCCTACTTGGATTTCATCACCAAGGGGGAAGTCGACTTGGTTTTTTGGCCAACTATGAACACGTGGTTAATGGTATATATTGGAAAATCACCTGACACCTTTATTAACACTATAAGATTGCAAAGTGAGGGGGTAAGCTCTAATACTAAGCTAGTACCATTTCCAACGTAGATCCCTTTCATCCTAAATGTCCTAAAACCATCCATAGATTGCTTTCTAGTTCCCTATTTTCAGCCAACTTTCCTATCACACTTAAAATAATACTTTATAATAACTTAACAACATTAAAGATGACCATCTATTTAGTATTTACTTTTCATTTTACTACTTGTTCTATACTCATTGTATTTTGTATTGTAAAAACTTGCATTGGTCAGTGTTGGTACAAGGTTTTGTCCTATGTTCCAATTGGATCACTCTCATTGGTCCAATTATTCATGTTTGCTTCCATTGTTTGCTTCAAATTACATTTGTAAGATCTTTTCCTATTTTTAGCATACTATCATTATGTTTGACTCTGTATCCTTATCTTGGACTATATTTTTTCATGTTTACAGTACTAAGTCAACCTGGTCAATTCTGTACTCTTCTACCTACTATCCAATAGTATTAAGTTGATCCAATAAACTTTATACTTTTATTATCTCCTTTTTTTAGTAATACATAGTTGACCCAATCAAATATGTACTCTTATTACTGACCCTTCTTTGTTATCTAGATGACTTAGTTTTTTATTTCTCCTTCCTTAGCATTCTATTCATTTCCTCAAAACATCATGAATCTCCTATTAAAATCATCTTAGACAACTTAAACCCATTATAACACTATATGGGGTATTTATTTCTCCCTCTCTTTACTTCCTAAGAGAACCCTCACTCTTAGAAAATCTCTTCTCCTCCTTTGTCTGTAGATTGTAACATGGTTAAAATCACAACTCAAGATGAAGTAATGGATATGATCCTTTTTATACCTATTAATATAATTCTCATCTTAAAATTTTTCAACATAATGTGGGATCATTTAACACAATTATATCTAACAATCCCACTGGTAATCCACCTTCCAACAACCCTCCCCCTAATACCAATTTAGGGAGTTATCTTATAAACACCAACCGACCAATTGATATGACTCAATTTCTTGTAAAATTCATACAAAAAATTAACATAATGCAAACTTATAACACCTCTCAAATGATGAAATTAAAACATCATTTGATCAATATGGATAATCAACCTTTGGTTCTAAATCCTTAAGCTAATCCAAATTTTATTCCTCCACCTTTTAGAGATGTCTCAGGAAATGTTATTCCTCAACCTATAATGAATAGCGAAATGCTTCAAAATATCCAAAATGAGCCTTTATCTCCCTTCATTGTATCCATTGATATTGGTAATATATCTCCAACTATCAAGTATGATGGGACTAAAGACCCTGCATCTTTTCTTAAAGCATTTGGAAATCTTTATAAAGAGTGGATCCAAACTAATACTTTCACCAAAACTAAACTTCTAGTTAAAACCTTCACTGGAAATATATTAGAATGGTAAAACCAACTTCCCCAACATTCCATTTGGAAACTTGAGGATTTATTCAATCCTCTAGTTAAAGAGTTTTAACATAATGACCTTCTCAAAAATTACCTTAGCCATTTCATCAATGCTAAGTAATCTTCCATTGAATCAGCTCATGATTTTATCAAATGATGGAAATCTCTAGACCATAAGGCTAACCATAACATGACTGATGACATTTTTTTAAAAATCTTTATAATTAATTTAACTCCTTTAATTTAATATAAGGTTTAAACTTTTTCTCCTCAAATTCTTAATGAATCTCTTCACCAAGCCAAATGTCAAGACTTCCTCATGAAGCAATTTGAACCTAATGTCAAATTCCTTAAATGATATTTTCAAACTTCTACTAATGCCATCACTATTAATACTCCTCAAACCAAACCAAGAGTCACCAAATCCAACACTCCCCCATCTTCTCACATACCACTAACTATGTAGTAAATGAAATAATTCTTACCACCCTCTAAACCCTTTACTTATCCTAATAATCCTCCTAAATGGTATGATCCTAATCAATTTTTTTGGTTTCATACTAACATTGGTCATTTCTATGAAACTTGTTGATGGCTTACTAAATTTTCTACCTCTTACATGCTTGGTGATTCCTTCAATCATAAATCCCTGATTCAACTTCGTCATCAAGAGTATAACACTACTTCTCAAAAATGATAAGTTCCCAAAGCTTTTTCTTCTAGTAACCAAAAATATTTTTTCACGTCTAATAATCAACAACATACCAAGAATGTTTATGATATTAATGTTGACTATGACAAATATTAAAATAATTATCAATATGTTAATGTAGCTAAGGTTGATTATCATCACAAACCAGCTCATAAAGATCCTATCACAGAACCTAAGAAACCATATTTGGAAGAATAACTTCTCAAAGATACTACAACTACTCATTTAGATTCAGAATCCCATGAGGAACCACCTCCTTCTTCTGAACCCCCAACAACTTCCATTCCTTCAAAATCTACCTTTCTTTAAAAAACTTGCACTTATTCTTCTTTTAAATCCCATTGCAACTTTATTGAGGAACTTTACTCCATGACTTGTAAGATTTCACTTATGGAGTTAGTTCATACTTCCCCTTATCATCACAAGTTCCTTATGCAATAATTACATGACATTAAAAAACCTATTGGGACCAATATACCCCCCTTTTATTTAAAAATTGGGGACCCTTGAGAAGTCCTTATGCCCAAGTTTTGAAACATCTAAACATTGAAGTCTTTACAAAAAATTTAAGATCATCCACTCTATTAAGGAACTTACTTGTGTGATTTAATCCTCTTATTTCAGACTAATCCTGCTAACAAGGTTACATGATTCATTTTACAACTTCCATGGAGGATTTAGGGTTCTATGTTCAAAAACCCTAGGTGGCCTTTGATTCAAATTAAAATATTGAAGGGAGCCAAGTTGGAGAGATCCAATTTAAAATAAGCTATAAATAAGGGGTTGGCATGGGTTTAAGTCATGTTTTCATAACATAACTCTCAAACTCTTTTTTATTTCTTTCCCATTTCTTTTCTTAAGTTCCTCAGGTCTAATTTAACATGGTTCCATCATGTCCCTTTTTAGATTACATAGCTTGTCCTAGGTCATTAATTATAAGGCCCTGATAATTATCTCAACCTTAGCATTAATACCTTATGCTAAGTGATTTTATTTATATCCTCAGGTCTAACAATTATCTCCCTTACTCTTTTTAGGATCCTAAAATTGATGCTTACTCACTAGATTTGATTGGATGGAGTGTCCTAACTAAAAGGATTTGTATTAAACAACATTCACTATAATAGATCAATGATAATCACTCATTTATTGGATTTGATCCAATAGCACAAGGCATAGGAGTAAAAGTTAAAGGGAACATAAGGCCCTGAGTACCAGATGTGTGGTGACTTAATGATCAAAAGGAAAAAATAAATGTCCCACCTAATAAAGACATCTAATTAAATGATTGGGCCCCCACAAAGATCAATTGTAATCACTTGATCGCTAGATTTGATCCAACGGTGTGAAAGGCTTGATGACTTTTCAAAGCTCTATGAGCTTAACACATTTTTAGTACTCAACTAAGGTGATAACTAACAAATGATATGTAGCACAAGAAATATTTGTGAGGATTCCAAGTGTTATGACTAAAATCCTAGAGATCAATGTACCAATAAAAGTTGAGGACTTGGATTTAGAACAATAGATCATGCTTGCTCGCTAGATTTGATCTAATGGTGCAAAATAAAGAAGCTTTTAAAAGCCAAAAACTAGTATCTAAATGACACTTATGAAAATTTCCATGAAAAGCCCTTAATGGTACCACATGGACTCCACATAAGCATAAAATTTCAAAATCAAAGATCTTCTAAACTTAAAATTTCAAGGGTATAAATCAAAAGGATCTCCATCAAATCCAAAACATGTATGAAGTTAAATCTTAAATATATCCTTCTATTAAAGCTCAAAACCCTAAACCCTCTATAGAGAAGACCTAAATCAATTCAATCAGTTATAGTTCAATCAAGATAGCATAATTATGCTCTTGAGAACAAGCATTATAGCTATAACCCTTGATAATCTAGTGTGAAAAATTTAATAACATCAAAAATGGTGGTTGGTAGGCAATAATTGAAGATGGTAGCCAAACTTTATCTAACCTCTGACAATGAAGGAAAGATTTTTAAGGATACAAAGCTAGACCTAGTGGCCCTAAACATCTATGGAGTTAGGAATTGGTCTAAATTATTCTTTGTGGTAGATGAATTATAGCCTATTTCCAAATAGGAAAAGAGGAATGGCATAATGAATCAAAGGTACAATGACTTGGTTGTAATTTAAATGGCTAGTCTCCACCATGCCATAATGAAACTAGAGGTAATGCACTACATTGATGTCCTTACACCCATATTTAATGATTATACGATAGATGGGAAATGGTTCATTCATGAGGTTAGTTTTTAAAGGGTGGTTTACATCTCTCCTATGGCCTTTGAAACTTATTTAAGCTCCCTTTACCCCATCTCAACCTCCCTGACATTAAGAACTAGGCTAACACCCAAAACCTTGATTTAGTCCTTACACCCTAGCTAATCCAAGGACCCCATGTCTTTAAAACCCTATATGTCATGATTCCCATTTTCCAATTTAGGAAAGGCATTATAATAGCCATGACCCTACTAAATCGATCCTTTGGTGCCCCTTCCACCACATATGTAAACAAATTTTAGGTGTCTTATGTCCACTTCATGATAGAAGAGAAATTCACCCATTCAGTAGGAGACCTAATTAGCTTCTTCTTGTCTAAGAAATTCATAGCCATAAAAATATGGACCTCTAAGAAATTATATATGATGTCCTATCTATTGGATTCCCTTTTGGCCTCTATATCCTTCCCTAGCATTAAGAACTCATCCCTTGATGGTAAAACCACAATTTCTCACCAATATTCCAAATTTTACATATTCAAGTACAAGAACCACATGCAATTCATCTATCATCATGTTTTCATAGCCATATATGAAGCCATAATATGAGTTCCTATGCCAATATTACATCCCCTTATCAAGAGATAAATAGAAACCATGGGAGATGTATGGTATTATCCAAACTACATTATATTTAAGATGGAGGGGATCCTAACCCAACATTATAGGCTACTAGTACATGTCCCCAACAAGTTTATCAAGTAATAAATTGCCTCCCAAATCATCCAAGGTGTGGACAAGGTATGCAAAGAGAAGAGGAAAGGCCAAATCCACCCCCTTCCATTAGATATTGAGAAAATTGTTATAAAATATTAGAAGTAGTTGGAAATCATGGTAACATATAAGAGTTATTTTGATTTCCAATTGGATGACCTTAAAATGTGGGACCCTAGGGGTAGGGTGGTTAACCACAATAAGGAGAGAAAGGTCCCTAAGATTAAATATCAATATAATTTAGGTGTCAATGATGACATATATATTAGAGCAAATAATTTTGAAGAAGTACTCTCTCAAATCAAAAGCTACAATATCAATTTGGAACATAGATTGATCAAGGACAATAATCCTATAGGGGAGATATGGTTGTTTAATCCCTTAAAATATCATTTATTTCCTGATCCATTTGGGACCACTCATGAGGAGCCATCTAATCAAGGATAGCCATCTGAACCTCAACCCCACCAACAGGAGCCTCAATCTAAACAACCTCAAGATGGAAAGGATAAAGGTAAGGATAAAGTTGGAGAACCAAGATTGGAACATAGACTCAGGGAAGGTCCCTTACCTATAGAACTCCCACAAAGGCCACCTTCTCCTATGGAATTTTTTGACATGATATCTCTTGAGCCAGAAGAGACATTGGAGGGTGCTCTCATTGATATAATAGCAACATATGAATTAGATAGAGAAGGGGATCCCTCTAAAGAAGTAGGAAAGGAGTTGGTTCCATTGGAAAATGAGAAAAGGAAAGTAGAGTTGGCCTTAGTTCCTATGACTCCAATAAAGAATCCTACATTGACCTTTACTCACCTTACTAATGAAGTCAACCTCTTTAGTGATGAGAATCCAATCCATGGACAACTCATCCCTGACTAGTTCATTTATGGGAAGTTTTAAAAGATCCCATCCATCTCTCCTTCATGGGCCTTGACATAGGTTAGCTTGACACTACATGATAACATCAAACCATGGATCAAGGACATAGTTGAGAAGCAAGAAGAGAGAAAAATATAGATTTGACATATTTAGGGGGGATAGAAAATTGACACCCTAAGAGCCTCTAGTAGTTCAAGTATGGAGATGCCTGAGCCCCCAAAGTTCAAGGAAATAGAAGTTAAAATCCAATTTAACCTAGACATGGCAGGATTGGAAAGGATCACCACAAGGATAGCCATGGTTAGTCAAGAAGAATTCACCTTTCAAAAGGTGGAACCATTCACAGGGCTAACCCCTATTAGTGGGTAATAGTTTGGAGAGGCTCACATCCATGAAGAATATGTGGAAAGTTTAATTAAGGCTCAATCTCAATAGGCTAGGGCTAGTGTCTAGGGATTAGTGTAAATAATTAATAACCTAAAGAAGGAGAAGGATAATTTGTAATCTCAAGCAATTTTCTCAGTGCAGATTCCATGATCAAAATGCTTAATTCAATCTATGACATGTTCAAAGCACTAAAGTCTATAAAATTAAGGAAGGATGCACTAGAAAACCAAGCCACCTTAGCCAATTAGTTGGTTACTTAATGGAAAACTTCTAAGGATAAGATTGCCCAACTTTTTAATATTCAAGTTAAGAAGCAAATACAAAATTTTAAAGCCATTAGCATGGGACACCTAAGTGCCATTTTGGGAATTATTATTGACAAGGTCCAAGCCTTGAGTTCCTGACATACCAAAATGGAGGAACTTATTAATGAGGAGAAAGAGCTCATGGAGAAAATTGAGAAGCTCCTGAGAACTATGTTCAAGGATCCTACATAGCCCACTGCCCTGGGAATTATTAGTGATGAAGAATTCTAGCACAGAGACACTTTAGTGACTCAAGAAATCAAAGGTAAAAGTCAAGGACAATCAGGGAAAGATAATATTAGAACATTAGACATGATATTTAATGCAAGGGAGAGGATCAATGAAGCCATAAGCATTAAGGAATATTTGGCTAGGAATGATAAGGATTTTGATGAGCTAGTTGATCAAGAAGAGGAGTGTATCACAAGGCTTGTCATAGAATCAGGCCTAATGGATAAACAACATGAGTGATCTATTATCATCCTTAAATGATAAAGGGCCCCACCTCTAACATCATAATTATGGTTTACCTAAGAGGTGGCATATTCTTTTGTAAAGGCACACACTAGTTTGTTAGCGTAATTGCCTCTGGGTCAACATGATTGTAAAATACATGTGTATCATAGTTTGTTACAAAGATAACTATCCTTATCTTTTTATACCTATATTTTAGACTAATTGGTATACTACCTAGTTTTTATATAAAGGCATCTATTACCATTTGTATCAAAATTGGGACTTTGAGCTATTTTTTACCACTTTTAAGAAATTAATACAAAAGATCAAGGAATTTTGCAGAATTATCTAGTTGATGTGTTTGAATTACTAAGTTTATCAATTGCTTGTCTGAGTTTGAATATGAATAGTTTCTAAAAATACTAAGTTAGATCATTAATTACAAGGTTGCTAACTTGTGTAATGCTAGGTTAGTTGAATGAGATTGAGTTTACTTCATTTTATTTAATCTACAACAAAGATGTGCATTAGCTATCTAGATGTGGTGTATAAATTTAAAATTAAATCCTATTTTTACATGTATTATCATCTTATCTTCAAAATCAAGCCTGCTTTGTAGTGAAACATGATCTTAGGCTAATTTAAACTATATGTTGGTTAATATCATACTTGGTAATTCTTTAAACTTTGTCAATATGTTCACAATCAAGGATCATTAATCACCATTTATTCCTTACTCTACCCTTTCCTTTTGCTCTTTCTTTAAACAATTCACTTTAGTTTAAAATTTTGTTCATAACCATTTAGTTTAGTCAATATTTTATATCTAGATTTATTTGTCAAAATTAGCATCAAGATTCATAAAAGAAGGTACCAATATGGCACCCAACCATAAAACTTTATAAATGTCATGGACCAGTCTACATTGCTTTGTTTCTATTTCACCATAGGCATCCTTATTTTTAAATACCTAAAACTCATGCCCTGAATTCTTTGGATCCTAAAATGAGAAGTGTTATTTAAACACTAAGAGCACCTATGGTACATTTAGAATCATCAATATAACCATCTTCTATAGATGAATAACCACCCTTTATTGAGCCTCAACCTACCAACATGCACACCATTGAACCCATTTATCCTTCTTTTACGCCTTCTATTAAATTTATTGAAGAGGACATGATTAATGATGAAATATTTTTTCATGTCAATGATCCACCACTATTCATTAAAATAGACATTAATACTACTTGTATTCATAATGTTTTAATTGATGAAGGATTTGGTATTAATGTGACATCTTTTTGGCTCATCTAAAAACTTAGATATAATAAGGATCATCTCAAGTAAACCCACCTTACCTATCATGTATTTGATAAAACTAATCAAAATCCACTTGGATGTATTTGGATTCACCTAAAAATCAGACTTAAAAATCATTTGAACTAAACTTATGGTCCTTGATTTTCCCTTATCTTATAACATACTCCTTGGTCACCTTTGGACTCATAGAATGAGGGACATCACCTCTTCTAGTAGCCAATGCATCAAATTCCTATATAACAAAAAATGGTATAAGCATGAGGCTAATCCCACCCTTGGAGTATCCAACTTCCCTATCCAAAAATTCAATATCACATTCTTACCATCCCTACCATCAATAGTGTTCCCTTTCTTAAATTCATCAATATCAATCCATACTTATAGGTCGCTCTTGTTGATTTAAAAAATGATGAACGTAATGACTTGCAACACTACTAAGCTACCCCCTTGGATCTTAGAGTGGCTTCCTCCTTCTTTATTACCTCATGATATCATTATTCCTCTCATTTATTAGATCATCAATTTCCCCTCTCCATGAAATGCTTAAGAACCTTCTTTACCAGAAGACACCTTCACATGCAATTATTATGGAGTGGAAAAATTATTTCAAGATCATCTAATCATGTCTCCATGTAATTTTAGTGCCCTTAGAATTCACCTTCTAAAACTCCCCTTGAATCTCAATCATGTACCATTTCTCTAACCTATGATGATAATTATAGCATGGCCCAAGCTCAATCTTGAGACTTGGATGTACAACATTATCATAAAATTTTAGCTCAAATACATTCTTTTAACTAGGATGTTCACACCATTTCCATGGATTTTAAATTAACTCCCAAAATTTATGTACCTCTTGTTAATTATCCACTTCTTGATACTCCTTGGGTGGTAGAATAAATCCTACCTTTCAAATCTCCGAAAATTCTTGCATCTTCTCTACCACCTATAGATCCCATCATTACATCCAATTCCCCCGATCAAAGAAACTAATGATACACCAATATTTTATAACCCATCTACTCATCCTACTCTTAAGATCACATTAGATGCCAAGGCCACATATGTTTGTCAGATACATTCTAAATATGATATTCATGGAAAACAAATTCTTGATCTTGAAGTATACATCCCACTTTACCTAGCAATGAATCTATTCTTGAACTACTTAATGCCTGAGAACATTAACTTCCTCGGTAATATCACAATCTTGGGAATTTCAAAAATAAAGACCCTTGTTTCAATAACTTTATTTCTAATATTGATCCAAAATCTAATCCAATTTATTCTTTACCAAATGCACCATATCATTTCCAAGATGGCAATGTTATGTTTATCAAAGAAACTACTCACATTGAATATGGTAATCCATCGTGTCCTTGACCTTTTATAGTTTCTTGCAAACTCACACTTATTAAATATGATAACTTTAGCTTATTTTTTGATAAATATCATGAGATATTTGCTTAATCCTATGAGGACATGCCTAGTATTTACCCTATCATTATGTTTCACAATATCATCACTTATCCTGATGCCAAACCTATCCACCAAAAGCAATGGAACTTTCCACCCAAATTATCCACCTTATGTCATAAAGAAATTATCAAAATTATTGATTCTAAGTTTATCAAACTAGTGGACTATTCTGAATGGGTTTCTAATATAGTCCCTATTTAAAAAAAAGTCACCATGGTCATTTGCATCTGCATCAATTTCTATAATCTTAATCTTGCTTATTTGAAGGATAATCTCCCTCTACCTTCAATAGATGCCATTATCGATTCCATAGCTGGTTATGAAATGTTATCTCTTTTGGATGGTTTTCTAGGATATAACAAAATTCACATTACCCACGAAGACCAACATAAGACCACTTTCACCATAGAATGGGGCACCTATTGCTATGTTAAAATGCCCTTTAGACTCAAAAATGTCAGAGCTACTTATCAATTAGCAATGACTCATATTTTTCATGATATTATTCACAAAATTGTAGAAACCAATGTGGATGACCTCATTGCTAAGTCTAAATGTAACAAGACTCATCTTTTTGATCTTTCCATCATCTTTAACCACCTTCTTAAATACAAAGTTAGACTAAATCTTTAAAAATGTGTTTTTGATGTCACATCTAGTAAAATATTAGGATTCTTAGTTTCTCTCTATGGCATCGATGTTAACCCTACCAAGATTAACGCTATCATCAATATTTCCATCGCTCGATCCATTATGGACATTCACATTTATCTCAATAAACTTGGGGTAATTAGATGATTTATCCCTAAATTGGATTATTGTACCCACTCCATAAATTATCTTATCAAGAAAGGAATGTGTTATCATGGGTGGATCCCTATCAAAAAGCATTTTATAATATGAAATAATCATTGCTTCACCCACCTACACTTCGTCCCCCTTCAAATGATTGACCTTTGATCCTAATACTTATTCCACACCCATATCAATCAGGACAATGCTTGCCCAACAAGATTATACTTGAAGATAATATGTCATCTACTATATCAACTGAGGCCTCATTGATTATGATAAATTTTACAAAAAATTTGAATGTGACTACCTCATCATAAAAATTTTAGTTGAAAAACATTGACATTATATGCTTTATCAGACCACTTATGTTATCATCCATTCTGATCCCCTTCATCACTTCTTATCCAAAGCCTTTATTATTTTAGATAAAATTGGTAAGTAGATGGTCCTTCTCATGTAATTTGATCTTTAAATTATTACTTGAAAATTTTTCAAAGGACAAATCATCATTAATCAAATTGTAGTTCATATGCGTACTATTGATCACCTTCAAGATAGTCTTCTTGATGATAATATTCTCTATATTTAATGTCTCAACCAAGCCATATATTTCAAATATTACTTCCATAACTTCAACTCTGGTCTTGAAGCAAGTAGTTTTGATGAATCTACTATCCTCCTTGATACTATTAAACCAAAAGTAATTATCAAAAAACTTCCTAAAATTAAAGTCAATTTACACAAAAATACTTGGACCCTTCATTTTGATGGTGTTAAATGCCTTCAAGAAGCTGGGGAAGGTTATATTATTATGATCCCTCTTGTAAAAATCATCCCTTTAGATTATTTCTTAAAATTTGAAATCACTAACAACATGGCCAAGTATGAAGCTTTAATCTTAGACATGAGAGCTTCCCTTGATTTAGATATCTAATACTTAAATGATTTAGGTGATTCCCAACTCATTTGCTACCAAGTTAATGGTGATTACAAATACAAAAGTGAGAATCTCATTTCTTATCACAAATTGTAACTTCTCTCACCAAAGATTTCATTTCTTTCACCATCAATCCTATCCCTCAAGATCAAAATTCTATTTTTGATTCCCTCACTTTTTCAGCATCTCTTTTTCATCTACACCAAGCTCTTATCAATCCTACTTTTCTTATCCAAATAAGAAAAAAATTGCCTTCTACTCAATAACATGATTCACTAATATGCCATATTGATTCCATCGCCATTTGAAAAATCTTATGGTATAAATACATCATTCAATTTTTAGAACACTAAACTTATCTTCCCAACCTTGGTTCCCATGAAAAGACTCGCATTCACAAACAAGATTTTAAGTATGTATTTTTATAACACATCTTATACTATCACAATGTTGAAAGTACCTTGCTTTGTTTTGTCATGCAAGATGAGGTTCCTCCTCTTCTTGAATAAGCACATGGGGGCATTTATGGTTGTCACTATAGTAGACATGTTAGAGCCCACAAATGCTTACTATGGGATACTTTGGCCCACTCTTGAAAATTATATCATTGAATTTGATAAAAAGTGTACCCCTTTTTAGCTTCATGATAATTTAATTCATTTACCTCCAGCCGAGCTTCAAATCGTAGAATCTCACTGGCCATTCTACATGTAGGGATTAGATCTAATAGGAAAATTATCTTGATCTCAAGATGGGCATGTCTTTATATCATAACCACAAAATATTTTACCAAATGGGTTGAATTTATGCCCCTAGTTAACATCATTGGTACCACCATCTCCAAATTCATCCTTAATCAATCATTTTCCACTTTGGTGTCCCTTATATTATCATTTTAGACAATGGTGTTAATTTAAAAAGTAAATATGTCAAACAAATCTAACCTAAATTTAAAATACATCACAAATTCTCCACACCCTATCATTCACAATGTAATGGCCAAGATGAGGCCACTAAAAAAATTATTAATACATAAAACCCATATAGATCGGCACCTTCATTTCTATCTTGTTCTTTGGGCCTATCACATTGCCCTATGTATTATTACTAGGAAAACATCATTCTCTCTAGTCTATGGTTATAAATAAATCCTTCTATGATAATTTTAACTTCCCTCTCTCCATATATCTCTTCATGGTATCATACTTTATGAAGAATTATGTGAAGCTTGCCTTCATGCTCTCGATCTCCTTGATGAACATCATCTTTCTAATTTGAAACATAATCACCAATACAAGGCCCATATTGCCAAACAACATAACAAATGAGTTAAAGTTTGCACATTTAATGTTGGTGATCTTATTCTTAAATTAGACTACACTCATTACAAATAAGGTAAATACACCCAAAATTGGTGGGGCCCCTATTTAGTTAAATATATTCTTCATCCAAGTACCTATTGCCTTTAAACCAATGAAGGTCACATTTTCAAAGATCCCATCAATGCATAATTCCTCAATAAGTATTTTTCCTAATCCTTCCCTTATTTTTCATTCTTTTTATATGTTATCTAACACTTGTTTCAAGATACTTGCATGGGTCTCACCCTCTACAATAGTTCTCTATTTTCACAAACATTAGTCTTTTTGGTCTTTTGGTTTCCTTTTTTCTTCATGAGTTGTATTGTAAAATAATAGATAGGACCTAGTATTCCTCATGATGTACTTTTATCCTCTTTATTTTCATACTTTTTACACACTTTTTGGTACCCTTTGGGTTTCTCTTTGTGAGTTACAATGTAAGACCATGGATAGGACCTAGCCTTCCTCATAAATACTATATTTTTATTACCTCATTTATTTTTCACATGCTTTATACACCCTCATGGGTTTCTCTTTTATGATTTGTAGTGTAATAACATGGATAGGACTTGGCCTTCCTCATAAAATCACCATCTTTTCATTCCTATCTAGAATGTGTTTCATACTAGTTATGAGTTCTTGATATTTGTTCTCAGGTTTATCTTTTGCTTCTTTTGATTGATGAAATTTGCATAACAACTTGTGTTAGCATGTTTTTCTCTATTTCCCTCATTATTATGATAAGGAATCACACTTTACTATCATTTTATCCCTTTTTCACCTTTGTCACATTTTTTTTTAAATTTGAAGTAATTCAAATTGTTTCATGTTTCATTCCTCTTGATTTCATTTCCTTCCACTCCATATTGGATAAAACAAGGTCAAAGTCAAGATAGAACTTTTATTTTACCTAAATTTATGAGACTCGTAGATACCATGTTCTTTGAGTTCTCTCTTAGAAACTAAGTCCCAAGTATTCAAATAAAATTCATCTTTAGCACTCATGTTTGGTTCTCTAAATCCATATAGAGGAAGAATAGAAAAATCCATCAAGAACATTAAAAGACAAATAATTTGAAACAAAAGGAAATAATTTATAAAAGGAAACATACAAATCCCAAAATTTAATATCACACTAAAATACATGATTAAAATCATATCTCCTATCTCCAATCAAAGCTCAAACACCATAGTTGGCCTCACATTAGAGATGAGGTCCATTGGGGTGTGGTAGTGTTGAAATTCATCATTGATGTCATGTGTTTATGTAATATCATTGATGTCAAGAAGATTCATTAAGGTGAGAGTTTTCTTTTATGTCATATGCCTGAGGTCATTGATGTCAAAGGAAGCTTGAGGTCAAGTGTTGGTTTATAAAAAGGTGACTATGGCCATTGGTATGAGATTGATCCTTTAAGCTTACTAGTGTGGATTTGAGTGATCCAATGGAGTGCCTTATGAAGCATAGTGAGGTATGATGAAATGATATATTAAAATTATGTGAATTTTTTTGAGTCAATGTAAGTTTCATGTTTTTGGTGAAGATCTTCAAGCTTCATGAGTTTAGAGAGAGATTATATTCATGTCTTGTGTGTTCAAGAGGGCTAGTTCAATCTTGGGTAGTGACCTATATGGTTTAAGGAGACTCGGTAAAAGTAGAATTATGGTATATTTTTTGGATCATGTATCATATTTTTATATGTGATTAGTAAGATTCAGAAGGTGTCTTAAAGATCTCAAAGTGGTATAGTGCTCAGTAGGTCTATTTGATAGACTAGTTCTTAATGCATGGATATAGATTATAGAGGTATGATGGTGGTGATATGGATGTGTAAGATCTTGAAATTATTAAAGGTAGTGTTATATCATGTGATAAAGGTGTTGAATTAGTCACATGTCTCTCAGAGTGAGCCAAAGGGGTAATTTCTTTTTTAGTGGTCTTTTCATGGACCTAGTCTTAAGATCCTAGGTGGCAGAATGAGGTATCATGATCATGTTTGGAGGATTTTGAGCTTATTTAAGCATGGTTTGAGGTATAACATGTTGTTTTAAGTTTTTTTGTGAAGTTTAAGGTCTTGAGTTGAAGAAGAAAGCATAAAAAGTGGATTTGAGGTCTCTAAAGTATGCATAGTAAAGGTTTCCAAGCCCGAGAGACATTTTTTGATACTTATTGGCATGTTTGTCTATTAAATGAGAAGTTGAGATATTTAGGAGATATTACAAAAGGTTCATATAAATTATTTATAAGTATTAGGAGTTGGTTTCATGGGTAGACTTTTATGAACAAATGTTAAGAATGGAAACCAATCTAAAACCCTTATAGTGACCCAATATGGAAGATCTTGATGTAAATGGTTAAGAATGGATTTGATGACCTATTTTTATGATTGTATAATGTAAAGGACTCTCCTAGATACCTCCAAGTGGTATTGGTTTGTCATATGAGTGAGTGGAAGCTATAGGAAATATCTTGTTTCTTAGAAATTTTATATAGCAGGCAAGGTTGACTAAGTCAAAGTTACACAATGAATGAAGGTTGAATATTGTGAATTATAATTCATGCCCATGGTGCTTTATAATTAGGTTAAAAATTTTAAATATACTAAACTATTCATGGAAGTTTTCCTATCGCTAAAAAGCCCAATAATGAAGATAGTGAGAAAAACCAAGCAGAAATGAGAATGAGATTAGGGATGGGTTGTCATGGATTAGGGATGGATCCAAATGCATGGATTTATTTTTAAATACCTATAACACATTTCAATTTTTTATATGTTTTTGAGGTCAATTAAAATTTTGAAAATATTATTCACAAGATGACCTATCTAGTGAAGGTGAGATAGTGAAGATGTAATGTTGAGAGATTGGTCTGCAAGACCAATATTGTTACTAGACCATGATATATTTATATATGAGATTTACCTAATGATATAATATGATAATTTTAATTAATTTTTTGTCCATAAAAGTATCCGAATGGATACTTAAATTCATAATCATCATGGTTGGTCTTTAAGACAAATTGACAAGTCTAAGTAAGCTAATGAGAGTGATGAGTTGGAGGTTACCTAAACTTAGATGAATCATCAGATGAAAATATAGTTTTTTTTAATAAATTTTTGTATTATTAATTATTTATAAATTATTTAAATTTATTATAATATTATCCGAGCATTGTTACCAAAATGGCATGTCTAAGTGAGTTAAGATTATATGTAATGAGGCTCTATAATAGGTTTGTAAGCTTAATTATTGCAATAAAACCATGATGTTTTTTTATATTATAGTGATATATAGGTATCATAATTTCATATTAATATATTTTTTATCATTAAAAATCCCTTGGTTAATGTGTAAATTCAAAAGTTATGTTGACTGGTTTTTGAGATTTTTAGTAGTTTTGAATAGTCTTCTATCAAAGATAAGTTTGAGGTGATTTGATAAGATTTTAAGAGTATAATTCACATGAATATTATATAAGGGTATCTAATTTTATTAATATTTTATTTATATTCATTAAATTTTCTTGTATATATGTTGATGGTCAAATGATCATGACTAGGTTTTGAAGCTAGTTGGCAGTTTTGAGTGGTCATGTTGCCAGAATGAGTTAGAGGCTTTAAGCCCTATATTGTAGTATCTAAATTACATGGTGATGACCCTAAGGTAATTTAGGTTATATCCATATTATTATTTTTATGTTTTTGTGTCAAAATTGGTTGTATTCTTCAATTAGGTGAGACAGACTTTATGGGTATGTGAGGACCTAGTTGTGAATAATACTAATGATGTGGTCCAAGTAGTGAATTGGAATAAAAGGTGGTATGGGCATACATGTATGTTATAAAGGGTCTATTTTATGTTTTTTTAAATTTTTTCATTCATTTTTGGAGTATAAATAATTTTCAATAGGGCTAAGTGTAACGTAATGCATGAGAAGGCATAATTGCATTAGGTCTCCTTTAGGCCTAATAGTGGTTTTGTTCCTTATGAGTAGTGACTGACCTATGTAGTGTACATTTGATGTATTAAAAGTTTTATTTGACCCATTTTAATTTGAATCCATGTGTGGATATTTTTGTTTTTGACCAAGCTGTATGAGAGGAAAAGACTAGTATAAGAACAAGGTCTAATAGGCCTAATTTGAGTGTGCGGTAGAGATGAGACCCATGAGAAAATAAGAGAGAATATTGTGAATGAGAAGGAGGTATTTAATACCATTATAATATGGGAGAGGTAATATTATTAACATTTAACCCAGTTATTTCATGTGGTTATCAAGGTCAATTTACCTAATAATCCTAGTAAGAGGTATATTGAGCAAGGAGGCCTAGAAGGTTGTTTGAGAGAGATAGAAGAGTGTGAAGAACAAAATAAGTTGATAATCATCATTTGCTTAATAAATAGGTATCCAAATTTGATCATATGTTTTAGATGTCTAATTTTTTTATGAGTTACCTAGGGGGTTGGTGCCTCCTTGCAAGTTAGTACTTGCTAAAGGCCTAGTTAAGTTGGTGCTTGACTAGTGAGGGGTTGTTGCTCCTTATGGTGTTGGTGCCTCACTAAATATTGATTCCTTATTTATAAGAATATATTCCAAGATATGTTTCAATGGTTTTTATTCCCCATGAGTTTTTCCCACATATATCTTATGTTTATATGTTGTATGCTTGTGTGGAGGCTTGTTTATGCATTGGTTGATGTGTGTGTTTGAATGAATGATTCATGAATGATAAGTGAAATTTAATGGTTATTCTATGGTAAATGATTCAATCCCTCCCCTCTCAATAGTTTTTATTATAAAAATTGGTATCAAATCAATTTTTTTGAATAATCTTGATAGCTTGAAGGTGATCCTAGAAGCATAAGATGGCTAAGTAACTAAGGAAAGAGAATCAGGAGTTGAGATCTATGGTCATAATTCTTAAGAAGTAGGTATGTACCTTGAATACTAAGCTAGATAACTGAGCCAAAAAAAATGAAATGACTATTTAGGATCTTAATAATTAGTTAGGGGTTACAAATGAAAGACTAAAATTAAGAGAAGTTGAGTGTGATCAGTTGAAGACCAAGTTTAGCTCCTTGAAGGTTGAGCATGAGTAGCTCATGGACAATATGAGAAAGATTGAGAAATAACATGATAAATTAGCTTAAACAAAGAAGAACATATATCATACTAATAAAAATAAGAATGTCAACATGAAGTAAAATTATAAAATATCAACTCCAAACAGGAAACCCAATGCAATAAGGTATTCTAATTCATTTCATGGATATTGCTTCACTTGTTATCAGTTTGGGCATAGAGCAAAGAATTTTAGGATGAGAATAAATTAGTCAAAAAAGGATTACAATTCACATCAGGAAAAAGGTGTAAGGTTATTTTATTTAGTTGTCAACATGTTGGTCTCATTACAAGTTTCTATAATATCAGATTGGATAAACCCTCTAGGCATAGAGAGATGATTGATGCACCTAAAAAGGTATGGACACCAAATGTAGTTAGTGTCAAACACATTGAGACTATTAGTTAGAATGATTTTTTTTCAGTATAATAAGGATTATATGTGAATAAGTGCCAAAAATATGAACTATCAGCATCTATTAATGGTCCATTGGAATAAAAATATGAACTATCAGCATCTATTAATGGTCCATTGGAACAAAAAATGGCAATCAAAGAGAAGAATGATGATGCAGACATCAAGCATGAGGTACCAATCAAAATCAAGAGAATCCTAAAGAAAGATTATTAGTCTCTTAGTTATAAGATGGTTGAGAGAAGTGCATTGGATAACTAGGGGTCTCCTAATTTCACATTGTTCTAGAGCCCTATGAAGTGGGTTGTCTCTATCTAGGCTTTAAGGAGACACTATTCAACCAATAAGAATCATGTGAAGGATTCTATCTTGAGGTGGTTATTGAAACAAATGTATGGATGATCAATTCAGAGGTAGTTCATGTATGGATAACATCAAACAAGTACCATGGTCTATGAAGAGGACTAGAAGCAAATGTTTGCATCAGTCTTAATACAAAAAGAGAGAATTTGAATACAATTAATAAATCTAGTTGTTTGCATGATCTAGGTCATTATTGAGGTTTGCATAGAGGACTAGATGATGAAACAATGTGAAGAAATGTTGAAGGAGTTAATATGTTTAAAGGTGTTCCTAACGTAATCAAAGGCATTATAAGGTGGTCTACATGGTCAGCTAGTATTATATAAGGAATGTGTTTCTTGGTTTAGGTCCACACCTAGAAATAATCCTAGACCCTACTAGGTCTATTGAAGCATGATGGGATGTTGTGTAAGCATGATTCTTTTGAGGATTATTGAAAATATCTATTTGGGAGATATTAAATTAGATAAGGAAGAATGTTTCTCATATGGATAATATTATGTTCATCATAAAGGCATATAGTAGAGGTGAACATGGAGTTAGGTGGGCTAACTTAGGTCTCTTGAGTGTAATGTGAGATATGGGCATGATTCTTGTGAGCAAAGAGTCAAGGATAAGTTCTTTATTGATTATGTGGTCATGATTTGAGATTTAATGGTCTAAGGTAACTTTGTAAAGACTTATTGGCCATATTAATCATTAAAGTTCAATATGTATCTCTTGTATATAGTCAAGTGGTTGAAGAGGTCATATGGATCAGTATATTTAGAGGTATCTTCACTTCAATTGGTATGATTCTAAGGTGTGCATAGAGTAAGGGGGAGTATGTGTGATATGTTTCAAAGGTACAAGAAGTATGTTTTTTTTTTCATAATTTGAAATCCCAAATGAGAAAAATCATTAAGAAGTATGTATGGACAAAGGGGGAGCTTACTGGCTCTAAGAGTGGTCAGGTCCATGGATTAGTGGACTATGTGTAAATGACATTGTCAGATTGTGTGTGACCCTTTGTCATTAATGTCAAAGAGGGAGAAAGATATTGATGGTCAAAATTCTTGTGGGAGAAATTTATTGATGAAATTTTTTAGTTTGAGAGAGAAGTAACTTTTTGAGAGTAGTATTGTTTGAAAATGATTAGTCTATTTATGGTTTGTCACCAATGTGGTTTGCCATCAATGATAAAGGGGGAGATTATTGAAAGTTATCATTAATGTCAAGAAGGATAAGTAAGGTGAGAGTTGTATTTGATGTCATATGCATGAGGTCATTAATTTCAAAGGAAGCTTGAGGTCAAGTGCTGGTTCACAAGAAGGTGGATATGGTCATTGGTATGAGATTGATTGTTTGAGCTTGTTAGTATGGCTTTGAGTGATCTAATAGAGTGTCTTATGAAGCATAGTGAGGTATGATGAATTGAGTGATTATAGGTATGTGGAGTTGTTTGAGGTAGTGTAAGTTTCATTTATTTGGTGAAGATCTTTAGAGCTTCATGAGTTCAGAGAGAGATTGTATTCATGTCTTGTGTGTTCAAGAGGGCTTGTTTAGTCTTGGGTAGTGACCTATATGGTTTAAGGAGACTTGGATAAAGGAAGATGATGGGATATGTTTTGGATCTTGTCTCAAATTTTTGGAGGTGACTAGTAAGCTTTAAAAGGTGTCTTAAAGATCTCAAAGTGGTATAGTACTCAGTAGGTCTATTTGATAGAATAGTATTCAAATCATAGATATAGCTTATAGAGGCATGATGGTGGTGATATGGATGATTTTGAGATTTAAATTATGAAATTTAGTGTTATATAATTTTATAAATGGGTTGAGTTAGTCACATGACTCTCAGAATGAGCCAAATGGGTAAGTTCTTCTTTAGTGGTCTTCTCATGGACCTAGTCTTAAGACCCTAGGTGGTAGAATGAGGTATCATGATCATGTTTGGAGGTTTTTCATATTTTATAAGTATTTTTGGAGGTATGACATGTTTTTTTAAGTGTTTTATTGAATTTTTAGGTCTTGAGTTGAATAAGAAAGCATAAAATGTGGATTTGAGGTCTTTAGAGTATGCAAAGTAAAGGTTTCCAAGCCTAAAAGACACTTTTTGATACTTTTTGGCACATGTGAATATTGCATGGGAATTTTATATCTTTGGTAGAGGTGAAAATGGTCTTATAAATTATTTAAAACTATTAGGAGTTAGTTTTAGGGGCAGAGTTTTATGAACAAATGTTAAAAATGGAAACCAATCTAAAACCCTTATAGTGACCCTATATGGAAGATCTTGATGGAATTGGATTATAATGGATTGTATGACCTATTTTTATGATTATATAATGTATATGACTCTAATAAATACCTCTAAGTGGCATTGATATGTCAGAGGAGTGAGTGAAAGCTATAAGAAATCTCTTGTTTCTCAAAAAACTTATATAGTAGGTAGGGTTGACTAAGTCAAAGTTGTGAAATGGATGGAGGTTAAATCTTGAGAATTATAATTCATGACCATAATGGTATATAAGTAGGTTATAAACTTCAAATATACTAAACTAGACATGGAATTTGTCTTGTCACTAAAAAGTCCAATAGTGAAGAAAGTGAGAAAAACTAGGTAGAAGTGAGAATGAGATTAGGAATGAGTTGTCATGGATTAGGGATGGATCCAAATGCATGGATTTATTTTAAATACCAATATCACATGTCCATATTGGTTATATATTTTTTAGGTCAATGAAAATATTGAAAATATTATTCACAAGATGACCTGTTTAGCGAAGGTGAGACAATGAAGATATGTAAAGTTGAGAGATTGGTATACAAGACTAATATTATCACTAGACCATGATATATTTATCTATTATATATACATAATGATCTTATATTATCATTCACATTCATAAATATTCCATAAAATTATCCACATAGGTATTGAAAGTCATAATCACCATGACTAGTCTTCAAGACAGATTGACAAGTCTGAATAAGCTAGTGGGAGCGAAGAGTTAGAGGTTCCCTAACCTTAGCTGAAGAATAAAATGAATATACTATTTTTTTAAGAAATTTTTGTCCTATAAATTCTTGAAATTTAGTATAATAGGATTGGAGTATTGTTACTAAAATGCCCTATCTGAGTGAGTTAAGACTATATGTAGTAAGGCTTTGTAATGGGTCTACAAGTTGAATTATTGAAATAATAACATGATGTTTTTGTATTTTATAGTGACCTATATGTATCATTATTTCATAATAATATATTTTTCATCATTAAAAATCCTTTTATTAATGTGGAAAGTCAGAAGGCATGTTGACTGGTTTTTGAGGTTTCTTGAAGTTTTAAGTAGTCTTCTAACAAACATGAGTTTGACATGATTTGATCAGATTTGAAGAGTATAATGCACATGAATATTTTTTGAGGGTATATAAGGTTCTTATATGTTAATTTATAGTCATTAAATTTTATTTTATAGATGTTAATGGTCAAATGATCATGACTGGGTTCTGAAGATAGTTGGTAGTTTTGAGTGGTCATGTTGCAAAATTAAGTTAGAGGATTTAATACCTTTATTGTAGTATCTCAAATAAATGGTTATTAACTTTAGGTCATGTATATTATTTTTGAAAAAATTGTATGCTTTAGTTTTGTGAGACCTACTTTCTAGGTGTGTGAAGACCTAGTTGTGATTAGTACTAATGATGTGGTCCAAGTAGTGAATTGGATTAAAATGTGGTATGGACCTATATGGGTCTATTTTAGTTGTATTTAAATTTTTTAATAATGTGTGGAGGCTAAATAATTTTCAAGAGGTATAAGTGTAATGTATTTCTTGAGAAGGCCTAATTGCATTAGGTCTCCTTTAGACCTAATAGTTCCTTATGAGTGGTGATCAACCTATATCACGGTTTTTTCATGTATGAAACATGTTCTCTAACACGTTTTAAGGGTAATTAAAGTGTGTAGAGGTTTTTCTTCAACCAATTTTTATGAGAGTAAAATATTATTTTAAGAACAAGGTCTAATATGCCTAATTTGAGTGTGCAGTAGAGATGAGACCCATGAATGAATAAGAGAGAAGATTATGAAGGAGCATGAGATTTTTAAGACCATCATAAGAGAGGAGAGATAACATGATGAAAATTTAACCAATTTATTTCATGTGGTTGTCAAGGTTAGTTGACCTAATAAGCCTAGTAAGAGGTATATTTAGTAGAAAGCCTACAAGGCTATTTGAGAAAGATAGAAGAGTGTGAAGAGCAAAATAAGTTGATCATTATTAGTTGAGTGAGAAATAGGTGTCAAAATTTGATCAAATTTTATAGGTGGATAAGTTGGTACTAAGTTACCTAGGGTTTCGGTGTCTCCTTGCAAGTTGGTGCTTATTAAAAGCCTAGTTGAGTTGGTGCTTGACTAGTGAGGGGTAAGTGTTCCTCATGGGGTTAGTGCCTCACTAAATATTGATTCATTGATTATAGGACTATATTAAAATATATGTCTCATTATATTTTATTACCCATGAGGGTTTCCCACATATCTCTTGTGTTCATATGTTGTATGCTTATATGGATGCTTTTTTATGCATTGGTTGATGTGTGTGTTTCAATGAATACTTTATGAATGATAAGTTAAAATGAATGATTTTTTTAAGGGCATTGATTCCCTTGCCTCATTATTTGTGCTTTCAATAGGTAGACCAATATATTTGAATAGGATAATTCAACAAACTCTATGGTGCTACCTACTTTCTCATGCAAGTACCCAATCTTCATAGTAGACTGACAGCTCTGTAAGGGGTCTTGAGGAATGGGGAATACCTTATTTATTTCAAACTTTTTGTTTATCTTAAAAAATTTTGTCTTATATATTTCTTAATTTTAGAATTATTCCTATTATTCATAGGGTATATATGGTGTGTACACCTTTAGTTTTTGAATAACCTATAAGGAGAATGCTTTTATATATATATATATATATATATATATATATATATATATATATATATATATATATATATATATATGTTATGATTGGTCCCTATCACTTTACTAGATACTAGAACCTCTATAGTTATCTTTCCCCTAAGATGATTTATACTATCCTTCAACCCTCTATGCATCCCACCCCTCCCTTAATTGAGCCTAGTTTGGATCTTATTCCCACTCCCTCTCTAGTTGAGTCTCTTCCTACTTCTTCTCATGTGGCTCCTCTAGTCAAGCCTCATCTAATCTCTCCACCATCCTCACATTCCCTTGGTGATGGTTCTCTCCCTTTATGATAACTTGATCCTTTGCCCACCTAATGGGCTGATTAGCCATATTGTGATATTAATAGAGTTTTCAATCATTGGAATAGATATTGTACATTATACCAACCTTCCTCAACTTTTATTTCCATTCCCTTTATTATTATACCCACAAAATCTACTAGCAATATTCTATGTTTCTTCCAGTGCATAGATAATCATTCCTCCACACATTTTCATAAGATTTGACAATATATATAAACCTTATGTCTTACTCTTCCTTAGCTTAAAGACAAGGTTATACCTCCCTCAAAATTATTACCTAAATATATTCCCAAATATGGAGAGGTATATTATTGGTGGTACCCATCACAGTGATCATTTTTGCATCCTTCAATAGAATCTCCAAGATAACCTTATGACCATTATTATTCCTACTATCAATTTTACCATAGGTCACCCTCATAAGACAACTCCCCCTTCTTCCCCTATGTCCCCTTATCCACTTGTATTTTATTCACTTGTGGTTCCTCCACTGGTGGATCCTCCTTCACCTGTGGTCCCTTCCCCATAGGTGACTCCTTCATGTCTCATATATTCCACTCATATTCCTTCTCCTAATTATCCCATGTATTATAACCCTCATGAGTATGATCCTTTAGGAATGCCTATATTTTCTATCTAGGAGATTTGATGAGAGGTATTTTCCCATATTTTTATGAATATCAATGAAACCCTCGCTATAGTTAGAGTCTAGCTTTATAGATATTTATTAGATGTTATGGACAATGTTTCTAGACAAATCTACTAGTATTTATTAACACATCATGGTGTCCCTTCATTTATTTCTTCATTTTAGATTTGACATGTGCTCCAAATTTACATTTATCTATCTTATAGCATTTAACAGTGTGTCAATGTCTTATCTATCTTACATGGTTACTTATATTTCACACTACATGTTGTCTATGGTTTCATTTCCTTCCTTATGTTCTCTTATAGATTATTTTCATGATTACATACTTTTTATCTATGCATTCAATTTTTATATGGATGTCTTATTTATTTCTCACATTTGTTTACTACCTTATCTCTATAACATGGATAATCATTATTGTGACTAGGTTATACAAACCTTGCTCCCCTTAGTCATTCTTTATTTACCATGTGATCATTTAGGAAACAATTCATCTCATTATAATCTCATTTTGCCAGTCCATCCTGGATCTCCCTTTATTCCCCTTATTTTTTTCACAAACTAAGCATACACATGGTTGAAACTTGAGATAACATGTTGGTCCATAAGTAAGCCTAAGTGGTTTAGTCAGTCATGTCTTTAGATACTTAGTTTCCTTTAGCCAAATTCTAAAGTTAATTTGTGTGTATCATTTTGTCTCTCATGATTGGTCATTCCAAGTTCGTATGGCAGAGGAATATTAAAATCCATAAAATTTTAAAATCCAAATCATTTTAACAAAAGGCAATGATATAAAAGGTAACATTAACAATTCTAAAAGTCAAATCACACTAAAATACATGATTCAGTACACATTTTTTTAATCAAATCTAAAACTCTATAGTTGGTCTCATGATAGAGTCAAGGTCCATTGAGGTGCGATAGGCCAGTAGATTTGGAAAGGAGAATAAAAAAATCTTGTAGTGCTACCTACTTTCTCAAACAAGTACCCAATCTTCATAGTAGATCGATGGCTCTTTAAGAGGACTTAAAGAATAAGGAACATGATGTGGGAAGGTAGGTCCATTTTTATTTCCTCATTAAAATAACCAACATGATTTGATGTTAGTATCTCACTTATTTTCCTATATAGCTTTATGCTTACTATGAATGGGTGTCCTTTGTATATTGATGGTCACTAGTCACTTAGTGTCTTTCTAAGTCCTTAGTGTGCCTCATGTTTCTTAAGGTCTTCTTATATGTGTCTATGTTGTGATTTTAACATTCCCTCTTTCATTTCTAACAATTCTAAAATTCCCCTTGATAAATATTGTTTTGTTCACTAATCATTCCCCCTAGGGATTCCCTTTGTGAGTTGCAGTGTAAGACCTTACATAAGACCATGCCTTCCTCATAAATTACCAAATTACCATTCCAAGAATCCTCTTTAACATATATTTCATGTTATTTCCACCTCATTGATATTACCTTTATGAGTTTTAGTGTAAGACCATGGATAGGACCTAGCCTTCCTCACAAAATTCTCCAATACCCAAGTCACAATGAAATTACACGTGTTAAATTTGAGATAAGTCATGATTGATCATGAGTTCCATGTCATGGGCATGTTTTCCATCTTGATATAGTATGTTTTATGCCTAATTTATTTACTTTTCACAGTTATCTTCTTATTTTTCAATTATATGTAATAATACAACCATTTTTCTTGAGTTTTTCATACTTCACAACTTGAATTAGTATGATCAATTTAAGTTCATTTTTCCAATTTTATTTCTCTTTTATACTTCCCAACATGATTTAATAGGATTGATTGAATTAATTATCTTATTTTTATACCATTTGCTATTTTATGTGCATTCCATTTTATTACTTTATCTTCATACTTACCAACGTGATATAGTGTGATTTTACTTGTTTTACTTTGGTGCAAATCTTTTTCAAGATCTAAAAACATTTTGTTGTCCTTTTTACCATCTTTGGTTTATTATATTTAGTCATATTTTTTCTATTACACATTTCCCATCATGATATAGTGTGTAATACATTTTTTGTGATTACTTATACTTTTCCAAGTCATTTTTTGCCTTTTTTATTTTTAACCATGCATGTGTATCACATAATGCTAAAAAATAAAACACTCCACATATATTTCTCATAGTTAAAAATAAATATATCCATGCATCGACAACCATAATACAACTCATTAGATCAAATCCAACTGTCAAAATCAATATATATATATATATATATATATATCATGTGTTTTATATAATACACGATATAAAATAAAAAATACATAGCTCCAGTTGTACGGTTGGGCTCCATCATGCCTATCTTATGGCCTAGCCACACTACCCATAGATGTTTAATATTATCCCCTCTACATGGTATGCTATAATGAAGTAGTCTAGGATCTCAATCTAGCTACCTATCCTTATAGGTTGTCCATCTAGGCCTATACCTATCCAAACTAGATTGTGGTAGCCATGTGTGTTTCTCTATCTTGATATAAGGCCTCCACCACCAGTCTAAACCAGCCTACCTAAGATTGGGAAGATCATACCACAAGATCATCTAGTATAGTGGGGTTATATGGTGATAACACCCCATCTAAAATGTCATGGTGTGCAATGATGACTAGGGATCCACATCTAAGCTCCTTGGCCATAGGATTTACAAAATCAAGACCAAATAGACATTACATCACATATATTTTCAAAATATATCTATCTACTATAATCATACCCAACTATTATGTTATATCAAAACTTAAAATTATAACATTTCTCATCAGTCTTGGTGTCACCAACCATCATCTCCCTATTTTTTCACCCATTGAGCATAGTCTCTCCATTTGCTCATCCCTTAAGCACCTCCTCTATAAATTTCCTCCCCACCAATGTGAATCCTAGATTCACCACTAATGCACATCATGATCCTCTCCTAAGAGGTGCCCCTATTGACCAGCTCTATCCTAGACCAGTTGTTAGGTCATTCTATGTGACTACCCTCACCTATGCCTACTTTTATTGATGGTGCCTCCATATATGGTGTGGCCAAGGTGGTCATTTTTGCTCCTATTATGGTGCCTATTATGGTACCTATTTCACCCTTGTATTAACATCCATTTCCTCTCCTCTTCTGACCACTTGATATCATGTTTGACCAGTTTATGGTCTTAGATGTCATGGCCTAATCACTCATATCTCTATCGGTGATCCTTGTCTACCTCTCCCCTTTGGATCTCTATCATATTATGCCTAAAAATTAGGAACTACTAGAGGATTTTCTAGGTGTGAGATTCCAAACTACCCTAGCAATCATACCACCAATTATTGCTCTACCCACCAAGTATAATGACTCATGATCCATACTCAATCCATCCCTATCACCATAGTTGCCCAACTAGGATAAATAGTAGTAATGTGTGTGTATAAATACCACATGATCTCCCCTCATATGATTGTTTATAATTTTGTCACATGTGGCATGGTTCATGTTACCTAGTCCTACCACCATCTAGTTACCCTATGTAACTTATCATCGACCACATTGGGTAACCCAACTAGTCAATACATAGGGAACCTCTTGTATATATAAGCACTTAGTAACACCACCAGTCCTATAGTATTCTACCCTCTAGATGACATCCCACATATATCATGCATGATCTAGACCTAGATGATAGACCCAAAATCATATAGCTCCCCCTAATCCAAAATAGACTAGTACAAGGCTATCTCATATAACATCTTTGCCATATAAATTGTGACATAGCATTCATGTTATCATAAGTTTGATCATAGCCTTCTAAATGTCCAAAAAATTTCTAATGTACACATCAAAAATACTATCCCATAGATCTAGGTTTATCCTATTTGAGTACATCACTTACCTAGATAGTGCTCATCTCTCCTCAAGATCAGTTGGTATCCTTGTGATCACCAATTTCCCTCTTATTGATAGTAAAAGAAATGTATGGATGTCCTTTAATGTGATACCCACCTCTATGTATCCTTATCCACCACCCATTAAAAAGTGTTGGTCAACTATTCTCATGCTTCAAAGAACATGATGATGAGATCAACACTTAATGAGATGTGCCTCATCTCCATAATATCTCCCAAGACTAGTGCAACTTTTCTTACTCTATCCACATCTATCAACCACTCTAGTAAATCTAGTAAGCATAACACATTAATCAGTCACCAATATCTCTAGCATCTATTCAAAATGTCAAACAATAAAGGATGTGTCAAATCTCCATGTCATTAATAATCAAAATACATTCTTCAAATTTCACAAAACTTGGTTTGATTTCATTTTTCCATTTTCTATAGAATCAACCTATTAAATACTAAATTTCCCTATGCTTCATTTGGGGTACTAAATTATCCCTATCAAATTCATACTAAATTATTCTATAAAATACTAAGTTGGCCACCTTTTTGCCTTGTAGTACTATATCGATCCTATTATACATAATCAACCTTTCTAAGCAATACTACATCAGTCATTTCAAAATAACTAAGTTAGTCCACTATTATGCATTTGACCCCTCTATTAAAAGACTAAATTGGCCTACTAATATGTAGTTAACCTTTTCGTTCTCCATCACCTTGCAGACTAAGTCAACCTAGTTGATTCTATTCATCCACAATAGTGACTTTTTGACCAATTACCATAACTACCTTGGGTATTTATTGGTCTAACTCCTTCCTACCTAATACCCCATTTTACCCCTAGTGTCCCTAAAAATTTATTAGGGTTCATTATGGTGCCTATATATTCCCTACCAATCAATTTTCTATAATTTTCTCAATTTCAAATCAAAAAATGTTAAAATCTTAAATTTCTAGTTGCTTACCTATGCTACAGTTGCTTTGCATCCTCCCCATCTCAATTGTTATCTCCTCACCATAATGGCTCTTTGGTCTCCAACTAGGTCTCTTAGAGATTTATTTTCTTAGAATAGTAAAAAAAAAAAAAAAATTATTTTTCACCCTATTTATAATTACTATTCAAAAATATTTATCTTTCAAATATTTACCATCAGATTTTTTATTTTGATCATATCTTTGTCTCTACTAGATATTTTTCCAAACCATAAAATATTCTAGAATCCTAACATCGAAGAGAATATTCTCACTTATTATATGTATATGTTGTAAAAATTTCAATTTTTCACTCTTTTTTGCTAACCTCTATAGGTTCGCCTAATGTTCCCTACAATGAACACCTTCACATTTATTGCATATCCTTATTTATTTACAAAACTAAAGTAAGTAAAGGTATGTGATTTTCAATTTTTTCCTTTCACTTATCTTGTTTTTTATCCTTACTATACTTTTTTCAACTTCAAAATTGTGTGTTGCTATATTTTTTTCTCAAAACACCATCCCTTATATAACTCACATGACACATGATGAGGTTTGAGTGGGGCATATGTATACACATAATATTTTCAAACTATATCAATTACTAATGTTTTCTATCTTTAAGGAACCCATCGAGTCTCAACTCTCTAAGTGCACACCTTAAGGGGTGTATCAAGTAAGGGGTGGGCAGACCATTGGTGCTTCATAAGATTTTTATCCCTTATTACCACTTGTTATCTACACACCCATATCCTAAAAACATTTCCTTAATATTTATCTGCTATTTTGAAACCTCATTTAGTCATTTTCCACCTTAATTATCCCTTCCTTAGCCTAAAATCCTTTCTAATGGTTTACATTACATTTTTAGCCCCATCAACCTTTTAATCTAATTAATAAAACTTATTTAGAGTCTATGTCATCCCCTGGCTGACCTTGATTTATTTTTATCAATAATGATACAAGGTTGATTGGGTCGACCTTATCAGCCTAAACTTTTAGAAAGGACTAGGGTTAGATCCACCTATATAAACACATCCATTTCATCATTTTAAAGAGAGGAGAAGAAGAAGAAGAAGAAGAGATATATATTATACATATGCTTATCCACCATTCTACTTGAGGATTATAGCTTAGGGTTTCATACTTTCTTTATAGATGTAGATCTTGTCTTGTGGATATGTCTTTTGGATGCATTGATAGGTTGTGTAGCCTAGAGCTGATTTATCCTTGTCATCCTTACATACCAAAATAACCTATTGAGAATCACCTTGTCCAAGGGAGATAATGAGGTTTGGTGGGTTCATCTTCAAAATTAAGTATTCCTAACTTTGTTCCTCTTTTATAAGAGTAGATAGATATGTATTTGTACTTCTCTCCCATGAATTAGGATTCTATATACATTGACATGAGTATATGTATTCTATGCATGATTACTTTTCATATTTATAACCTCCACTTTATGATAGGAGCTTTGGTGAGCACTAGATTATATTTTGCTTTACTTGTTATTAATTTAGTGAATACGAAAACATATGACCTAGTTAGGGTTATTGCATTATTCTGATTAATTGGAGGTTTTATAACAGTCCCTACTAATATTATTGTGGTAAGAGATCCCTTGGATAGGTCTAACGGATCCATCTTGGTCATGACCCTAAATATATAATGTATCAACAATCAGAAGTGTAAGTAAGATTTATCTTCTCATATCTAGGAATGATTTATAGATTAGTTGCATTTCCCTTTGCATACAAAATATGACATTATCTCACCTATATGTTAGACCAAGAAGATAATCCTAGTAAATAATGTGCCATTTACTAATTATTCATACCCTCATCAATTACAATACATGGTATACACAAGTAGAAAAGGAATGCCTAGCAATAGTATTTACAAACAAGCAGTTGCAACATTATATGCTTAATTAGGAAATGAGAGTTATTGTGAGATCTCAAGCCTTGCCTAATTTTATAACCTAGTTTGCCCTCTCTAAGGAAGTTGTAAGTTTCATCATGCTCCAAGATGAGTTTGAGTTAACTTACGTCAACTAAAAATATGTTAAGGGGTAGATCATTATTTATTGGTCAATTTTTTCTCCCTTGGAAGTCAAAGATCTTATTGATATTGATTTTCCTAATGAATTGATCTACTATGTAGACCAAACCACTATAAGTTCCTCTCCTTAGTACATAGATATCATTAATTACCTAATTGACCATACGTATCCTTAGGGTGCCAACTCATAACATAAATTATGCCTTCATATTATCATATCCATTTTTGTTATTCTAGACATGGTTATTTATTATAAAGCCTTTAATGTCATGTTACTTAGGTGTGTCAACTAAGAGGAGTAAAAAAGGGTCATCTTTCATTTTCATTGTTTAATTTGTGGTAGACATTTTAGTGGCCACATGACCACTCATAAAATTCATTTGATGGGATATTTTTGGCCAAATTTAGACCATAATGTCATCATGTATGTGAAAAAATGCAATAAATGTCAACATTTTTCACATGAGATACATATTCTCACTAGGGTGTTGTATCCCATAGTCACTCCATGGCCCTTTTCCACTTGTGGCTTATATCTAGTAAGAAATTTCTCCCCTACTTATTTAGATGGTCATTATTTCATTATCACAACCACTAAATATTTTACTTAGTGGGGGGGAGCTATGCCATTAGAAAAGCATCACTAGTTCAACCATTAGAAAATTTATTCTTAACCAAATCACTTGTTGACTTGGGGTCCCATTGATTATTATTACTAACAATGGGTCTCCTTTAAAAAACCTTGATATTCATGAGTTATGTAAAAAAATATATCACACCACTCAACCTCTTTGTATTACCCATAGGCCAACAGTTAGGTTGAGGCCACTAACAAAACCTTGAAGTCAATATTAGTCAAAATTATTAGGCATTCTAAATGATATTAGCACATACAACTCTATCTAATACTTTAGACCTAAAGGACAACTATTAAAATGACCATAGGGGTAACTCCACACTCACTTATATTTAGATCTAAGTTTATTTAACCCATATAATTAAAAATACCTAGCCTTTGCATTTCTCTCCAAGGTCTCCTTGATCATGAAAAGTACACAAAGGCACAACTAGTTGGATTAGAAACTCTAGATGAATGTTAGATTATTATTGCAAATAATCATATTTTTTATGTCGATCATATGGGAAAATAATACAAAAATAATTTTCACGAAAGCCTAATTCATTTATGATAGTTTTTCCTTCATATCAACAATCAAATTGACAAAAAGAAAGGAGAAGGTCAAAAATTTAGACCTAACTGGTTAGGCCCTTATCTAGTGATTGAAGACTTTAATAATGGAGCTTATCGGTCATGCACTCTATATGGAAAAGAGTTCAATGAATATATGAACTCTTTGCACCTAAAATATTTATATATCTTGTTTTTGCATACTAAATTACACTCATTTTCATTGTGTTTTCATAGTTTGAGTTTTTATTTGCACATCAGATGTTTTATTTTATGATTATTTGATTATTAATTTGCATAATGTGAAACTTTTAGAAGGCATCATGTCATTTCATTCCATTCTCATATTACCCTATTATATTATAGAAAACATTCTCAAAATTAGCCTCACATTAGTTCTTACCTTTTAGAATGCATCATGTCCTATCATTCCATTCTCATATTACCCTATTATCTTATAGAAAACATTCTCAAAATTAGTATTACATTGTTCTTACCTTAGTTCTTATGAACATAATACATCTATTTTCCCTATATCTTCTTGCACAACTTAGAAAATGCTAGCCTATAGTTTAGTCTAGAAGCTTGTCCATGGTAGATTCTCCTCTTATGGTGATTTATAAATTAAAACATTAGAATGCTCAAAAATAGGTAGCTTTACTCATCTATCTTGGTCTTACATCTCACTATCTGGATAAAGGACTTGCAAATACAAAAGTAGACAATCCTATGAAAAATCAAAAGCTTATGAAAAAAAAGGTCAGATTTCACACTTCTTACACTTGTTAGCCTTCGGTGTTGAGCACTCACATCTTACTAGTTACATGGGGTTAACATTAGGGAGAGGTTACCTTACTCCCTACATCTATCTTTTGGTCATGAACCCATGTGTCTTCCTAGTCACATGATACTAAGTGTAGGAATTCACAAATAAAAATAAAAGCTAAATGCAGAATCACTATTAAATCACAAAGCATCTAAGTTAAAATTTATCCCAAAATCTTACTTATATGCCTATCCTAAAAAAAGGTAACTTTATCCCACTGACTGATTCCATTAGGGCTAGTTATATTTTGATGAATCCAAGTAAGTTAGTATTTTATAAGTTTAGTAAAAAGTGTATTTTTCCCCTTTGTTCATATGGATTAGGTCATCTTCCTTTTTCTTATAGAATTTTAATCTATGGTTTTTATTCTTTATCATTTCACGTATATCTTATTCCCCATTTCCCTCCTTGTTATAAATTGAAAGTTATATGATATGTAGATAAAATAACTATGTCATCACCTTCAAAACATATGTTAGCACATTTATAGTTTCATATACATATATCCATCATATTACATCATCTACATACATTTTTTTCTCACATATATAACAATTAACCATAGCATTGTATTAAAAACATGATATATCATCACATGCCTAGTCATCTAGAGTGTATGAATTAAAAAATAAAACATGGAAATTAAAACCCATAACGCATAATGACAAGCCACTAGAAGGTAAACCAAATGTCTTCACATATGTGTGTGTATTTGTGTTTATGTGTGTGTCAAGTTTATAAAATGTTAATCTCTAATACAATCACCTTTATAGAGGTCAAATGTGTCTCAAAAGGTCAAAAATCAATTAAAAACATACAATGATTGTCTCAAGATCCTAACCTCCTCCTATGGGAGGGTAATAATATAGAATAATGATGAGGTTTATGGCTCCTTTGGTGTCTCTAATTTTTTCCCCCATGGTAAATTATATCTCCAGCCCAAGGACTCATGTCTCTCCTCTCACTAGTGCCTCCCTACAAAACTATCCTTCCTCTTTATTGACTAAAATAAGTCCGACCTCCACCCAATACCATCGCATCTACAAAGGCCTCTGCTAACTTAGATCTAGCTTCAAGAGTATTTTTAAAAACCCTTAATGTGGTTAGCATCATAAATGCATGGTAGGTTGGAGTGAATACATCATTATGATGACCTATCCCAATAGCAATCCAGGATCTACTAGTAGCTCACCTCTAGTCATGCATGTGCCTAACTAAAAAAATTTAAGTAGGGTATCCATGATAATATTCATCTGTCTAGTTGAGTTATTTTTAACCATAAATTAGAGGAATCATCATCAAATCTAGTCATGTAAAAATAAAAGCAATGAATTAGTTAAGTAATCAAATGTAGAGATGAAGTATCAAGTAATAAATTGAAATGTAAAAATCAATAGTTTACTTAGGTCATCCTCACACTAGTATAGACTAGAGTCATAGTTCATAACCTCTCCATCATCTAAATCATAGTCCTCATTTAGCTTAATATACTCAATATCCTCCTTACCTCCACATGTCGATTGTCATTATTGCATAAGATCCTACTATGTTGAGTCTTAGTGTGGTGGTAGTGGTGGCATTTTTTACTTTTATTATCCTCCTCTTACTCTAATTGCCTAATAAGGAGGTGATCCTTATATTATTTCTAGCTAAATCACCTAATTAATGAACACCCCTTGTATAAACAAGTGATAGGTCAGTTTCCCCAATCATGGCTTGTGCCTCTCTCATGTCTATGTACATGACTAACAACACTAGAATGTTTCATACATAAGGAATACAAAAATATTGTGGCACCCTATCTATTAGGTATACCTTGACCTGCAAGATTCAATCCCAAACTTGTGAATCCCTAGAAGCCACTATGTGATCAGCAACCTCCCCATCCCACTACCCAACCATGCTCTAGTAAGGAAAGTCTATCATATCTATTACCATCAAGGTCTCAATATCCCATGGTAAGGCATGAAATGGGGCCATGTATATCCATCTTAAGGCCTTGATGGCCCCTACATCTCTAATAGGTGATCCCCTCTAATAGGGGATCATCCTCTCAAACACCTAGTTCTTGAGGAGGGTGGGGTGAATGATCAAGAGTGATCCCAGTCAAGCCACATGGTATAATTATTTGTAAGTGTGAGATGAGATCTCCTATCCCCATGAGACTGAGTTCTTCTCTTCTTAATCCAATGAATGATAGGGGACCAATTGTATAAAAACTTATCAGTACCCTTAAACCCCACCAATCAATAGGCAAGGATATCTATGATTGCTTTCTATAGATTAGGGATCATTGATCCCTCAATCCTAAAAATTCATAGCCCACACTTTTCACCCATGTTAAGTGTATCCATGTCTACAAAATGGTTGGTCTAGCCCACTACCTTAGTCAAACTCAAGGCATCTAAAATGGCCACCAACCAACCTATTATTAGTAGTCTATTGATCTTGTAAATGTCTATAAGATTTGGTCCACTCTAATAAGGCCTAAGGGAACATGAAAGTATTCTTGTTAGGATCCTATTATGTGATCAAGTCACATAATAGCCTACTTGATGGAGGGATGATCCCCACCCTATGATCTGTAAAATTCTTGCTCGATCAAGAATGTCTAAATCATATGACATCAAAAGTGACATAACTTAGGGGAGTCACTCCTACTCTTAGTATCTCATCCAACATATGTATGCCCCTTCAAATTATAAAATATCCCACATTAACCTCCATATCACTTCTACTTTTCAAAAATATTCTTATGCCCTATATTCCCAAAGGGGTGGAACCACCCCTATTTCTAAGTGGTAATTACATAATCACCTCAGGTGATTATGTAAATGTTACAGGTGATTACATTATCACTATTTGGGGGTAGTTTCATAACCATCCATTCTATAGAGAGTGGCAGTTATGATTCCATCATGGTAATTACACAACCACCAGTCTACAAAAACCAGTGGTTTCATCCTTAATGTGGTAGTTTTGTTAACTATTTGTATTCCCCAAAAAACCTTTGAAAACACCTAAAACTAAGCCTAAAACACAATTTTTTTTAAAAATCCTTAGTCTACCCCCCCTCACAAACATGCCTAAGTTAAAAAAAATCAATTTCCATGGGATTTTTAGTGAGTTTTAGAGATAATTTCAAAATTAGGGGAAAATAGAAACATGCATAAAAACCTATCTAACCCTACCCAGATCCACCTCCAAGTGGTAGATTTACCATCCCCATCTCATACTCTACCCATCAACTACTCAGTTACTCAAATCCGTCATAGCCAGCCTAGAGCTCAAAAATTTCTTAGATCAACTAGCATAAATGAATTGGTTTTTGGTAATTTTTAAAATATATTAGACCCTAATTAGTTGATTGTATTTAAAAGCTTTATAATTTTGGCATAATATTATATTTTAATGATTATTTTCATGTTTATAAGTCATATTTCTCTTGTATTTTATGGCTAAATTTTCCAAACTAACATTTTAATAGCATCTCTATCCCTTGTAGCACATTTTATGATTTTACAAGTACATAATGATTTGGTGCCAAATTCGATCCCTCAACTAGATGATTCAAATAGTATAACCTTCCTTGCATATATTATATGTATTCTCATCAATGTTTTAATTAAATAACTTGATTTCCACTTTTTCATAAAATTGCACTTAATTTACCTCTCTTTTATTTAAAGGTTACATGAAGTCTTGGTTGGTTTCCTTACACCACTTAGGTAAGTTAGGTAATTGTTTATAACTTCCTATTTATCTTACACTATTACTCAACACCATGCCCTTATCAATTCATTATAATACATCCTCTTGAGGGGGTAAAATGTATGCACCTAAAGATTACATAGTGCAACATGTTCTGTACAATGTTTGATGATGATGCAATGATCTCCCAATGAATGCTTAGAGTAAGGATCTATCTAGCCACTTGAACCTATTTCCTTTGTATTCCCTCTTTAAGTCCCTTTAGCCTCATTTTCCTTGTCTTATATAACATTTGACAACCCATTTTTGAAAATATTATTTGCATGATGGAACAACTACCCAATGTGATGACTGTCACCCAATGTTATAAAATTGTTGCATATATTTTAGAATTTCCATGAAGGTTTCATCCTAGTATGGTGGTTTTATGTTAAATTATAAATGATTTAATAATATGTATCAATGTTTCTATAACCAATAGTGTTGCTTTCATATCCACCCCCTACAAAATGGGAAGTTCTATCACTTCCTCCCCATCTTCCAAATTTAGCTCCTGAGATTCATTATTTCACTAGAAATGTTCATAATAACCTCTTGCCACTACCCATTCCACCTAGCAACTAAGCCAACCTATAGTCCTATCCATATCCCATTAACTATGGTGGTTGCCTTGGCTTGACCTTGGGAAGTTGAGTGCATAGTTTAGCATGTGTTATTCACATGTACACAAATTAGTTAACTTGACATTATACTAAACATTTATAGTGAAAGAATGACTCTCGACTTGTGCATAGTTTAATGGGTGTTATATGTGTATACATAAAATGGGTTCAATACATTAATTTTGATAACTCATGGTCAAGCTTGTTAAATCATTTGATATAAACAAACTCCTAAATACTAGCATACAAAAGTTATTGCATATTAAAAAAAGAACATAATAAGTCATCTACCCTTTTCATCATAAGATGGAATTAGGTTCTATAATCATATATTAGTGTACCTCATATGGATCAATAGGAACTATCTGACCTCTTCTTCCACTCCTTTAATAAGGAAATAATGGAGGGTGTCTATAAATTATCGTATTACTCCTATGAAGAAGCTCTTGAGAGTGCCTTTTGGTTTAACCAAGCATCCATTAATAGTGGTTGGAAAATATAAGAGACCAACAAATGTATCATCACCTCAAACTAAAATAATGGGGGATTTTAAAATTTAAGTCTAAATAATACCAATAACCAAGGTCCCAAGATCCTAAATCAAAATAGGAATGCTACCACCAACAGCATCACTGACTAGAATAAAAGGACAAATCTTATAATAATCAATCAAAGCCCATGAACAACACTAGTTCCAATAATAATATAGATGTTAAGAGCTAGAATCACTAGCCACCACCATGCAAGATGCATCACCAAAAACCAAAATCAATATTAGTATCAGCATGTCAAGCAATTGCCCTAGTTTCAAAACCAACCCTATTAACAAATAAATAATCAATAAGGGTTTTTTCAATAGGGACAAAACCTAAGGCCTAAGGAATATGATCCCAATGTCTATTTCCTTTTCCACTTGGTTATCAATCATGATAGTTGAAACTATAGAGAGTATAATAAATTTATCCAAAGGCTCCCTAAAGATTAAATGTGAACATTTATATACATGTTCCTAATTAATTATAGTACAAACCCCTAGGTACTTCAAAATCTCCTTATCTCTTAGAATCAAAATTTCCAAATCTACTAAAACCCCTTTCCTAAACACCAATCATGTATTACCCAAAATAAAAAATAGGGTGGCCCACATAACCACTCAATGTAACATAATTAACCCATAATGACATGCACCCATAACACTAGAGCTTCCACCTCTTTAACTACTAATATTGATGTCACTCCTCAACTTAGATTACAAGGAAAAACCATAAATATAGGACTTATCGAGTTAGAATTTTAATAAAAGGTGATTACCATTACTCACACTAGAGAGTATTAGCCTATGACTCTTCATCCCTCAAGAGTTTTAGAAACTGAGTCTATCCATAAGCCCATGGGGAACTATGATTTAATCTCTGATTTAACCAATATGTTTTCCCACATCTTGTTTCTTCATTTACTCAAGAACTCCCTTACTCATCGATCACCTTTGCTTGATGCCCTAGGATTAAAGTATCTATCTAGTGTTACTCCTTTTCCATAGGCTCAAGTCAATCACATTGATCTAGATATGTTTCCACCTAGTTAGGAATCTTGAGATGTTGGTTATTTATTTGATCTCTCCTCTTGACCTTGAGATGTAAAGGAGGAGAGATCTGGCCATATTTCTACAAGTTTGGATTTACAACAATTATGTAAAGAGATTTATGGTTGAATACATAGTAATCATCAATATTGTCCCTTTTCTTCCCTATAAAATCTTGGTTATGGGGAAACCAATTGTTCTTCAACTCATAACACCCTATGAAGCTATCATAGCCTAAAATATATCTCCATAGGAACCATTTTTCTCCTAGTCACTCTAGGTCCCAATATGGTGCTAACTGATTTCTATATCATAGAAAAAGGTACCATCTATAACATGATCTTGGGAAGACCCTAGATACATGTGATAAAGGCCATCCCTTTAACCTTATTCTAGTAAATCTAGTTTCTACACCTAGGAAATGTTTTCATAGCCAAGGGGGAACCTAAACCTTTTGATATAATAAAATCAACCATGCATAATCAACTTGATTTGCACATTGATTATCATTTTCCTATCAATGAGGTCATGTAACCCTGATAATTGGTCAACATTACTAAACCCACAAAGCCTAAAATGGTTATCTTGAAGAAAGGGGATGAAATACCTAAAATTTTGTTAAAAAATAAGTCAAAAGAGAATGACATAGTGATGAATGAAAAGTTTCTTAGTTTAGAGCCAATCGCCAGTTGAATAGTTTTCATCATGTCTTCAACCTAAATCATCAATATCTTATAAAATTACATGCCACTCATCCTCCCATTTGACACATGAGGGATATGGACCTATGACTTCTTTGAGTCCCAAAGTTAGGGACCCTAAGGGGGGTTATCCAGTTTACTAGATCTTTTCATGGTAGAGATGTTAGATAATGAATATCCCCCCCTTAATAGCCACCTTTCCCATGATTACTATCATAATCTCCTAATGCCCAACCATATAGTGCCAATTCTATTTCACATTCTACCTTTATTAATTCTGAGCCCCTTTGGATTATGATCTTAGATCACACTTTGATAGGGCCATATTGGTTTTTGAAATTTCTTGATCCATTGGGTTTTTTTCCTCTTTAGACATCAGTCATTCTACTTTAGCTCGCATTGAGATATGATTTGCATCATATCCTAAGTTCCTCAACATGCAGTCAAACCATTCCTTCTCCCCTATCCATGCCAATACTAGAGAAAAATTTTACCTTAACAATAGGTACTATATATATTAACATCAAACCTCACACTTATCCATGCATTCCTAAAAAGAGGCCTTCCCATCCCTCTCAAAGAGTGGAGCCCCCAGGGAGCAACTCATTGAGTTTTTATGAGCCTTCCCACATAACAATGGGGAAAATGGAATTACCCTTATCTTATTAATAATAGTATAATTTTCATAATTATGTTCCTAAAAATTTAATCCTAAAATAAGCTCAAAACTATGTTGGGATATTGCCCACACTGAAAAATCATCATAACTATGTTGGCATACTTCCCACACCAAAGAGAAAGACTAACAAGTAGCCTTTTGAGTTATCAAAGGTGTTTACTTACCTCAATATAGATTTTATATGTAATCCTTTTAAGTTCCTAGAAGTTCTTCCTTTCCTTAAATCAATCCACAAGAATTAGACTTTTATACAAATTCTTCCACTCACCCTGTAGTAAATAAATACCCCCCACTCTTCTGAGTATTGAAACCAATAACCCCATAAGGGGTTAATAGATATGATTGATATTAATATGGTTGAGATATCAAAATACCAATAAAATTTTCCAAGTGATAGTCCTTGTTCCACACATATTCAGTGGGTCATCTACAATGATGGTGTCAAGTGTCATCTAGGTGTAGGGGCAAGAATTATTCTCATTTATCCTAAGGGATGGATCATGCCATTTAGTTTCAAGATATAATTTGAGTATATAAATAAGGTGTTGAATACAAATCCCTATTGTTTGACATGTTCATTACAATATGTTTAGGCATTCAAGACTTAAGGATCTAAGGTGATTTCATAGTTGGTCACCAACTAGGTCTCTAAGGCCTATCAAACAAAATTTGAATATATTAAACTGTATAAATCTTATGCATAAAATTGGCAAATACTTTGACTTTTTTCCATAGAGGTAGTCTCTATGGAAGTAAACTAGCTTACTAAATCCATGTCTACTTCATCTTCACACTTTGACCCTTATCCCAGTCATGAGGGCAATGCCTCCCTCATTGAATAAATAATTAACATTAACATTAGGACTGAAGAGGTTCTTAGAATTCTCAAAATAGAGTCTTCACTTTATGTGAAAGAAGTTGAAGACCATAAATATTTACTAACTAAACTCTCAAAAAAATTTGCCTTTTTTTACACTAATATGGTTAGCATCAAGCCTGAAGTAGTTGTCCACAACCTAGTTATGATACATGATGCATATCCAGTCAAACAAAATCTTGGGTTAATTAATCCGAAAGTTACATTGATGGTAAAAGAGAAAGTTATAAATCTTCTTAAATTCATATTTATTAATCTAGTGTACTATTCCAAGTGGATGTCTAATATTTTCCCCATTCTTAAGAAGAACATAAGATCGGGATATGTATATACTTTAAGACATTAACAAAGCCTATCTAAAATATGAATTCCCTCTCCATTCCATCAATGTCATTGTTGACACAAAAATAGGATATTAGTTTTTATCACTTATGGATAGATTCTTAGGATATAATCAAATTCACATTTTGGATGAAGATCTAAGTAAGACTTCCTTCACTACATCGTGGGGGACCATGTGTTATGTTGTAGTGACCTTCAGTCTTAAAAATGTCGGGGTAATATACTAGAGGGCTATGACCCATATATTCCATGATCTTATTCACAAGAGATTAGAGGTTTATGTAGGTGATATTTTAAGAAAAATGAGATGATAAGTTGATCATCTAGAGGTGTTACGCACCATCTTGACATGCTTGATCAAATATGGTGTTATTATTAACCCAAAAAAATTTGTGTTTGGAGTTACAGGTGGAAAAATCATACGGTATATCATATCTCAATATAAAATTGATATTAACCCTACCAAGATCCATGTGATCATGGAAATGTTTCCCCTACAAACAACTTAGGAATCAAAACATTCTTGGGCAAGTTGGGAATTTTTTGATGGTTCATTCTTAATGTTTCATATACAATCCATCCAATCAATAACTTTATTAATAAGATAAGTGGTCTAACTAAGATATATGATTCTCATGATGAATTTGATGCAATAAAATGTTTCCCCATGTCTCCCCCTATGTTTATGGTACCCAAGCCAGATATGCCATTAATACTTTATATTAGGGCAAATGAGGTGTCCCTTGCTTACATGTTGGACCAAAAAGATGTTACTGGTAAATAATGTGATTTATTTCATTAAATTCACCCTCAATGATTATGATACATAGTACACTCAAATAAAAATGGAATGCCTAGATATAGTGTTTGTAACTAAGCAGTTATAATATTATATGCTTAATTAGTAAATGAGAATTATTGTAAGATATCAAGCCTTGCATACTTTTCTAACCCAGACCACCCTCTCTAAGAAAGTTGGATGTTTTATCACACTCTTGAGTGAGTTTGACTTAACTTACATGAACCAAAAAAAATTTAAGGGGTATATTATCACTGATTGATTGGTTTATTCTCCCTTGGAAGTTAGAGATCTTGTTGATACAAAATTTCCTGATGAATTGATTTATTATGTAGACAACCCCATTATTACTTCTTCTCCTTGGTACATGGATATCATTAACTACCTAATAGAGCAAACTTATCTTGAGGATGCCAATTCATAGTATAAATGATTCCTGTATATCATCATATCCAAGTATGTTATTCTATACATGGTTCTTTATCAATAATTCTTTGATGGTATGTTACTTAGGTCTATTGACTAGGATTCATCAGAAAGGGTCCTATTTCATTATCATAGTAGTGTTTGTGGTGGACACTTTGATGGCCATATGACCACTCATAAAATCCACATGATGTGATATTTATGGCCCACCTTAGACCATAATTTCATCATGTATGTGTGTAAATGTGATAAATGTCAACATTTTTCACATGAGATACATATTCCCACTAGGGTGTTGCAGCCCATAGTCATGCCATGGCCCTTTTCTATTTGGGGCTTATATTTAGTAGGCTATCTCTCCTTTTCTTCTTCAAATGGTCATCATTTCATTATCATGGCCACTAAATATTTTAATAAGTGGGCAAAAGTTATGCCTTTAACAACTGTCATTGGTTTAACCATTACAAAATTTATTCTAAACCAAATCATTTGTCAATTTGGGGTCCCATAGTTCATTATTATTGATAGTGGGTCTCCTTTCAAAAAATATGAGATTCATGAGTTATGTAATAAATTTTATATATCACACCACTCAACCTCTTTATACTACCCATAGGACAACATCCAAGTGGAGGCCACTAACAAAACCTTGAAGTCAATATTGGTCAAAACTATTAGAGATTCAAAAAGATATTGGCACTTAAAACTTTATCCAACACTTTGGGATTATAAGACAATTATTAAAATGCCCACAGGGGAAAATCCATACTCACTTATGTTTTTATATGAGGCTATTTTACACCTAGAGGTATAAATACCTAGCATTCACATTTCTCTCCAAGGTCTCCTTTATCATGAAGAATATAGAGAGGCATAACTAGTTGGATTAGAAACTCCAAAATAATGTTAGATTTTTGTTAAAAATAATTATATTACATACACTAATCATATGGGCATACAATATAACAAGAATATCCATAAATTCCCAATTCATGTAGGAGACCTTATCCTTAGTCTCAACAACTTGATTTATAAAAATAAAGGAGGTCATAAATTTAGACCTAACTAGTTAGGCCCTTACCTAGTGATTGAAAACTTCAATAATGGAGCTTATCAATTATGCACTCTAGAGGGAAAGGAGTTCAATAAATATATGAAATATTAGCACCTAAAAATTTTCTGTATCTAATTCTTACATACCAACATTACCCTCATTTACAATGTGTTTTCATAGTTTTTGTGTTCATTTGCATGTATATGTTTTGTTCGGTGATTATTTGGTTGTTAATTCACATAGTGTGAAACTTTCAGAATGCAACATGTCATATCATTTCATTGTCATATTAACCTATTAGGTTATAGAAAAAAATATCAAAATCAACATTAAATTATTTCTTTCCTTAGTTATTACAAACATAATACATCTATTTTCCCTACATATTATTTTATAACTTAGAAGTTTTATCCTAAAGTCTAGTATATAAGCTTGTTCATGGTAAAGTCTCCTCTTATGATGCCTTATAAATTAGAACATTAACATGCTAAAAAATAGGTAACTTTACTCACCTATCCTAGTCTTCGGTGACGAGCCCTTGCATCTCACCATATTCATGGGTCCAAGATTTGGGGATAAAGACCTTGCAAAAGAAAAGTAGACACTCCTATGAAAATCAAAAGTTTATGAAAAATAAATGATAGATTTCACACTTCTCACCCTTGATATCCTTTGATATTGAAACCTCACATCTTACCAGTTACATGGGGTTAGAATTAGGGAGAGGTTCCCTTACTTGCCTACATCTAGCCTTTGGTGATGAGCTCATGTATCTTCCTAGTCACATGAGACTTAGTGTAGGGGGTCACAAATAAAAATAAAAGTTAAATACATAAGCACTATTAAATCAAAAAGTGTCTAAGTTAAAATTCATTCCAAAATAATTCTTACTTACCTATGTTGAAAAGGGTAATTGTATCCCACTAACCTATTCTATCAGGGCTAGTTATAGCTCGATTAAGTTAACTAAGTTAGTATTTTGTAAGTTTAGAAAGAATTACATTTTTCAATTTTGCTCATAAGGATTAGGTCATATTAATTTTTCTTGTGAAATATTGATCTATGGTTTTCATTCTTTATCATATCACATATATATTATTCCCCTTTTCACTCCTTGATATAAATTGAAAGTTATATGTTGTGTATACAAAATAACTAAGTCATCACCTGTAAAATAATTATTAACATATTTACAATTTCATACACATACATCCATCACATTACATCATTTGTATACATTATCCATCACATTACATCATTTACATACATTTTTTTCTCACATATTTAAGTATTAACCATAGCATTATACTAAAAACATAAGAAATAAATGATATATCATCACAAGCCTAGTCATCCAGAGTGCATAAATTGAAAAACAAAACATGGAAATTAAAATTGCTAATGCATAACAATAAGTCACTAAAATATAAAATAAATGTCTCTCTATCTATGTGTGTGTGTGTGTACATACATACATACATAAATACATACATAAATACATACATACATACATACACACACATATATATATATACATACATATATACATAGATATACATATATACATAGATATATATATATATATGTATGTATATATATGTATATATATGTATACATATGTATACATATATACATATATATACATATGTATACATATGTATACATATATATATATATATATATACATATATATATATAGACATATATATATATATATATGTCAAGTTTAAAAAAATGTGAATCTCTAATACAATCACCTCCATAGTGGGAAAATGTGTCTTAGAAGGTCAAAAATCAATCACAATCATACAATAATGGTCTCAATATTCTAACCTCCCATGGGAGGATTCTGATGCTGAATAATGTTGAGGGTTTTGGTTCTTCTAGTGTCTCCTACTAGTTCTCCCTAGGAAATTATCTCTCCAACCTAAAGGCTCCTATCTCTCCTCTCACTAGCACCCCCCTGTGAGGTTGTCCCTCATGTTCATTATCTTTAAGAAGCCTTACCTCCACCCATACCATCATATCTACCAAGGCCTCTATTATCTTGGATCTAGTCTTAAGATTGTTGTTCTCTACCCTCAGCCTAGTCAACATCATAAATGCATGGTAGGCTAGAGTGAAGACATGAGTATGTTAGCCTAACCTAGTAGGTAATTAGAGATCTACTAATAGCTCACCTCTAGTCATGTATGTGCCCAAATGACAAATATTGACCACAATATCCCTAATCATAGTCCTCTATTTGATCAAGGTATCTACAACCACAAAGTAGAGGAATCAACATTAGATCTAGTCATGTAAAAATCAAAGCCATGAATCAGCTAAGTAATCAGATCTATAGATGAAGTATAAAGTAATAAGTTAAAATGTGAAAACTAATAGTTTACTCAAATCATCATCATGCCAATCTAGATCAAATTCATAATTCATAGCTCACCCTCATCTACATCTAAGTCCTCATCTAGATTGATGTACTCAGGTTCCTCACCGTCTCCACCAGTCAACTATCATTGTATATGATCCTACTATGTGGGGTCTAGGTGTGGTGGTGGTGATAGCATTGTTTATTTATGTTTTCCTCATCTTCCTCCAAATGCCTATTAGGGATGTGCTCTTTATTATATTACTAGATAAATTTCTTAAGTAATGGTCACACCTTGTACAAGCGAGTGTCAAGCCAGTCACCTCAATATGCTAACTCATATCTCTCTCATGCCTTTGTACATGACTACTAACACTATAAGGTTTTCTAAATAAGTCATGCATAAATGTTAAGGCATCTATCCATTGAGTATACCTCAACTTGCAAGATTCAGTCCCAAACCTATGAGGCCCTAATAGCTGATGTGACATAAGCAACCTCCCTATCCCACTGCCTAGCCATGCCCTAGTAGTTTAGGGCTATTATATAAAATATCATCAAGGTCCCAATATCCTAATTCAAGGCATGAAAGGGGGCCAAATATGTCCATCTCAAGGCCCTAATGGCCCTTGCATCTCTAATAACTACTCCCCTTTAATAGGGGATCATCCTTTCAGGCACCTAGCTCATGAGGATCATGGGTGACTCATCAAGAGTGATCCTATTCGATCCACATGGTATAATTCCCCATAAGTGTGATTTAGGATATCTTGGCCCCATAATAATCAAGTTCCCCTCTCCTCAATCTAACAAATGATAGGGGACCAAATGTATAATTGATTATCAGTACCCTTATCCCTCACCAATTAAGGGTAAGGATACCAATGATTAATTTTTATAGATTGGGCATCATTGATCCCTCAATACCAAAAATGGTATAATGCAATTTTTACCCACAATGAGTGTGCCCACATCTTCAAAGTGGTTGGCTTAGCCCACTACCTTGTTTGTAGTCCAATGATCTTTTAAACATATACAAGAGTGATGGTACACTCTTCTAGGGCCTAAAGGGACATGAAAGTGTTTATGTTAGGATCCTAGTATGTGAGAAAGTTATATATAATAAACTACTTGATGAAGGGATGATCCCCACCATATGATTTGTATAATGTTTGCTCTATCAAGAATGAGTAACTCATTCTCCATCAAAAGTGCCATGACTCGGGAGAGCCAATCCTAATCTTGGGATTTGATCCAACATATGTAGGCCCCCTACAACAATAAAATATCCTAGTTTAGCCCTAAAATAACTTTTTACCTCTCAAAAATTTAATTTTTGCCTTTTATTCACAAAGGGATAGAACTACCCCTATTTATAGGAGGTAGTTATGAAACCACTGTAAGAGATTATATAACTATTGTATATGATTACTTAATCATTATTTGTGGGTAGTTTTATAACCATCCAGCCTAAAAATAGTGGTAGTTATGATTTTATTGTGGTGGTTACATAAATGCCAATCTATGAAGATCAGTTATTATGTCCCCAATGTAGCAGTTCCATTAGCCATCTACTTTCCCCCAAAATCATCCCAAAACACCCAAAACCAAGATTTAACGATGAAATTTATTACAATTCCCTGGTCTATCCCCCCTCACAAACATGTCTAAGCCTAAAATTTCAATTTCCATGGGATTTTTAGTGAGTTTTAGATAGTTTCAAAATTGGGGTAAAATAGAAAAATGCATAAAACCCTACTTAACCTTGCCCGACCCTACCTCTAATTAGTGGATTTTCCATCCTCATCTTGTAATTTACCCATTTACACTCATTTTATCAAATCCATCACAAGTATCCCAAAGCTCAAAAATCTCTCAAATCAATTGATAGAAATGATTGATTTTTGGCAAGTTTTTGAATATATTATTCCCCTAACTAATCATTTGTGTTTGAAAACTTTTTGATTTTGGCATAATATCCTATTTTAGTGTTTATTTTCATTTTTATAATCCATATTGATCCTATATTTTATGAATAATGTTTTAAAACTAACATTTTAATGGTGTTTTTATCCCTTGTAGCATATTTTACATTTTTTGCATGTCCATGATGATTTGGTGTTATATTTGGTCCCCCAACTAGATGGTTCAGGTAGTATAAAATTACTCAAACATATATTATGTATTCTAATATATGATTTAATTAAATAACATTATTTTCATTTTTTCATAAAATTATACTTGATTTCCCTCTCTTTTATCTATAGGTTGCACGAAGTCTTAATTGGATTTATTATGTCACTTAAGTAAGTCATGTAAGTGTTTCTAACTTCATATTTCCCATCCACACACCATTATATAGGACCATATCCTTATCAATTAATGATAAGGAATCCTCTTGAGGGTTAAATATGTATGTACCAAAAAATTACATGGTGTGACGTGTTCAATAGAATGTTTGATCTGATGCAATGATCTCCTATTAAATGTTCTGAGCAAGGATCTCTCTAGCCACTTGGCCATATTTCCCTCATATTCCATATCGAAGTCCCTTTAGCATAATTTTTATTGGATTATAAAACCTATGATAACCTAGTTTTAAAAACATTCTTTACATGATATAACTAATGCCCAACATGATGAGACCATCGCCTAATATTCCAGAACTAATACATATATTTTAGAATTGATATGAAAGTTTTATCCTAGTATGGTATTTTTATATTAAATTAGTTTTATTTTAATAATATGTAGTGGTGGTTTTTTAACTTGGATCATTAGTTGTATAACTACCCCTACAAAAGGGGATGGTTCTATCCTTCCTCCCTATCTTCCAAATTTAGCTCCTGAGAGTCATTCTTTCCCATATTTTTGCATGTTGCTTTTGCATTTCTTAATTTCTCCACCTTAAGTTCACATATAATATAGTAAATCTCACTCCCTCTTCTATTTTAAATCATTTTGAGTCCCTCCTAAGTTCTAAACCTACTTTAACTCATTTGAACTACTTCATGTAACCTCCATGGCTCTTTTACAAGTAAGCCAATTTTTTATTTATTTTAGATCTAAAAATTTGTATTAGAGCTTGGAGTTTTGAATATTTTCATAATCCATATATTTATACGATTTTTTTAAAGTTATACCTCTATTGTTTTTGTGATTGACTACAACATTGCAAATAAGTGTCATTGATTTTTTAACCCTGTCTTCACAAACAGTGTACTCAACAAGCCATAATTCAGTTGTTCTTTATTTGGGATTGTGTCTCTCTTATTCTTCCCCATATTATGATGGTTATTATTTTATCTTCCTAATTATATATTTATTTAAATATTTGCCTAGATAAAGGAGCTAGTATACTGAGGATAGTAATAACACATACTACATGCTTATAGTTAGTTTTTATCTTGCTTGGGTTGGATTTTTTTGTTTTTTATTTATTTTTCTTATTAGATCAAATTAGTTAAATTGATATTGTGGTAGGTTATATTTTTATTCTATAAAAACTAATTTTTATTGGAAAAGAATAATTTCCTTTCCCAGACTTCACAACATCAAGAAAGTAGTTAGTCTCTTTGTTTGCTTACATTCATTATATTCAATAATAGTATACAAATATTACATCCAAACTATCGGTGAATATTATAATAGAACACAAAACTTCAACCATTTCCAGAAACCAATTTTCAATCTTAAAATGAACTCTTTTCATTCACACACACACACACACACACACTAGCAACTAAAAACCCTAAATCAGCCTAGGTAGAAAAAAGGTATTGTTTTAATTCTGATTTCTCTTATTTTTCACAAACTAAGAATGTTGTTTTTGACACATAATAACAAAAAATTATAACTTAGACAATTTTTTTAATCAAAACAAATAATTTTTCAAAGCTAATGTGCATCCAATCTAGGAATATTAAAAATTTGTTTTGCTTGCATATAAGTCAAAAGAAGTGTTATGAACATAATATTATTTTGATGTTTAGAATCTTAACCTATAATTGAATCATTTGCATGTTGTTATAAGATTTAGTTCACACATAGGTACATTCATAATTTATTCAAAAATCCAAAAAAAATGAAACACGTAACTTCATCTAGGTTGCACCTAAAAAAGTTAGAAAAAATAACATCTACTTAGTTAGAGTAGATCCTCTTACCTTGTACGTATTTAAAATCAATTAAAAAAGACAAAAAAATGATTCCTTTTTTAAAACCTAGTTTTCTTATCATTTTTTGATTTCAAGACATTTAATTTTAGCAAATAGTTATTTTTCATTTTCAAGTCAAAAACATTCCTTAAAATAAAAACAAGCCAAAAAAAACATTGCCAAAGCCTTGCCCAATCGTGAAAGACTCTTAACTAAAACCTTCATTTAAATAACACATTAAGTCCATTCAAACACTCAATTTCTTATAAAAATACATAAACTTACACCTTACCTACCCTCTTTTAGCTGACACTTCTTGAAACACCTGGTCTTGTTAGAGAAGGTCTTTTCCCTAGGGCTAGGGCACCTAGTCCCATATTAAAAATACAATATGACATCAACACCAAACTTAAAATAAAGATTTTATTTTCCACCCCAATTCCTCAACTCATTTTTTACTCTCTCGATGATATAGAGGAATAATAACAAATTCTTGATCCACCAATCATCATACTTTCCTAGAATAGAGGTTGATAATATAATGTGATCCAAGCCTATGTTCTCATCTCCATCCCCTCTCTTCATCTCCTGATGTCTAGCCTTATCATATGTCATTCACATTTGTGGATGAAATTGACTAGGCATATCCAACCTAATGGAGTTGATATCATCTTGTAAGTCATTTAGCCTAATCTCTTGCATTTCTCTAGTCCTAATATCAATTTTAAGGGATTCACCTCCAAATAATATCATATATTAAAGGATTTTAGAGCTATATTTCTCGATAGATAGATGCTCTAAATGAGCATCATGATGATACATAGGTATTTTAGTTCCATCATGAGAACCCATTACCACTACCATTCCAAATATTATTCCACCTAACAATAGGCGCAACCCATAGTTATCTTTATAGCCCATTTATTACATCGATTGCCTCAGTCTGACGTTAAGGATTTGAGTGCATAGTTTATCATGTGTTATTCATGTGTACACAAATTGGTGAACCTAACATTAAATTCATATCCTTTTATGTATCCCTATTTTCTCTCTTCTCTCCACTTTTTCTTTTCATTCATATTTTGAGAGTATTATATACTCCCTGAATATGTCTAGTCAAGACATCTTTGATAGAACCTTAGACTTTGAAACCTATAGGAAGAGTATTTACCCTAGTGGTGAAAACTCCGTTGATACTTATAATAAAAACACTCCACAAAATGTGGAATCCCAATATCAAAATCATCCTTTTAACTCATAACCTAGATCAAGAGTAGTGATTGACAAGCTACATGATCCATCAAAAAAAAATAGTAATCACCCTAACTCTAACAACATGTCCTTCACTAGTATAAGTGAGACCAACAATCATGTTTCAATATGACCATAAAATAACCTATAAATCTCATATGGCTAAAATATAGTAAGACATGACCAATACATTGATAGAATCTATAATTTGGATGTTGGGCTAAGTGGACTATAAACACCTTTGCATCATTCTGCCAATAACCAAAACATCACCAACCCATGAGAGAATCACCTAATAACTCTTATAAATTCCCCTAACCTTAATCAATCTATTTATGTTCATTAAATAATACCTCATGTGGTTACTAATAATGAGGTCACCAAAACCACCATTCCTTCTTCCCATAATGAACTCATTTCAACCTTGGTGGGTCACATTCAAGGCTTAAAAAGTAACCAAGCCTCTCTAAATTAAGGGATGGAAAATAATCCATCCAATCAAGGACATTCATTTCTTATTCTAACCCACCTCTTGTTAATCATGCCTCAAACCAATATCTTTGGGACATCCTTACTCATGGCATTCCCAATACCCCTACTTCTAACATTCCTCCATCCTACTAACTCCTTCATCACAATCATATGGGAAGTGTTTACACCTATAATCCTCCCCATAATACAATGACCAAAAATCCACCACCCTATATCCCTCTGAGTTACATTCCACCCATGTATCCCCTCCCTTCATAAACCAACTATCTACTACCTTATACACCTATGAGTTACGTGTTATCTAATTTAACCTTTAAGGTTTAACTATGTAAATCATATGTTTAGATTAAAGGGATGAGATGTCTAAATCAATTAAATAATATATAATAATTAAGCACTAATTTTTTATGGATTTTTACTTTCTTTCACTTTATAAAAATCGTAATAAATATGCATAAACATAGACTTATCTAGAAAGTGATTGTCAAGGATGATATGGGATCAAAAAACTATGTTCTAGATAGTTTTGAGTGTCATCAACAGGGTCTTGGGGTCTATTTTCTCATTGGATAGTAGTACCCCACCTAGATAATAGTGTCATATTATTTTAGTGTCATCAAGTGGCACTAGTATCCCATTTATAGGACTGTTCCTATTTTTTGTGAGCACCTACGCCTGTGTTTTTAGGTCTTGATCTTGCATGCATGAAATCTAAAACTCTTTATTGTGCTAAGAAAACTTGATTTAGTGTGTAAACCTTAATCCTCCTTGAAAGTATGGCATGAGCTAAAAATGTGTGTTCATTAGTAGGATAGGCTAGACATCCTCAACACCCTATTATGAAGAGAATTACCTGCATACCAATACTTTGAGGAGGGATCAATCTTGATGTAGCTATCCCACCTAGTTTTTGGTGCAAGTGCAAGTAAATGCTAGAATGAGAGTGATCTTGAATGACTTGAGTGTGCTTAAGCTTTAAAAAATTTAAAATTTGGGCTTATCATTGTTGTAGATGGTAGTATGCAGAAGTAAAGTAGAATAGGGATCAAATACCTTAATTTTTCTCAACTTGTCTATTGTTTGAATAAGATTTTGTAACTCTTTTCCATCTAGTGAATAAAGGTCAAATAGACTTATATTTATAGAGATTTATAGCTTATGTAGATAAGAAAATGTACCTAGGTAGACCTTAAGAAGGGAAATTGAAAAAGGATATGTTCAGGAGGATTAGGTCAAAGGATAATAATGCCTAGTTGGGGACATTAGCACCATATGGCTATAGTGTCCCAAATGTGATGCTAATGTCCATCTGGCATACTACTAGGCAACCTAAGTTGGGATCCAAGAAATATATCTTGGGATTATGTTTGATCTAGTTTTAGATGTATGTGTTCTGCATAATGGCTAGAAAAGTGTGTTTAATTCTCTAAGATAGGTCTAGGGATAATATAGGAATAGGCTAAATCAAGCAACACTCTTAGCATCTAAATACCACTTTTAGGTGATTACATTTCCCCTCCTTTATGCTAGAAATGCAACAAAGTGAAATGACTAGTATAAATGAAAAATAAGTTTACCTGGACTTACCTTAGAAGTGAATCCCATGTAACTGAGTCTGATTATGTGAATAAAGGTCTATGTATGTGAAACATGATTAAAATCAATGACCTATAATGAAACATGCAAAAATTAGTCCTTACTTAAAAAATGATCAAAATCAAAAAACTATGTTGAAATCAAAAAACTAAGTAAAACTAAGTAAAGAGAGAGGAAAGGGATGAATACACCTCATTAGATATGTGAACCAATGCATTAACCTGGTGATAACCTATGTGTATGAGTGTAAATAGTGATCATATCATTGAATAACTTGGATTGAGTTGATAGATTTTTCATTCCTCATATGGGTGCATCAAGACTCAATATAGTTTTAACTCCATCATTTCCCACCCCTACTCAGTGGATCTCAATCTATGAATATCTTGGATAAGATTATAAGTGTGTATAACCCTCTCATGTGGGTGACACAAGAACACAAGTAGGCCATGACTCCATCATTGCCAACCTATGTGAAGTATATTAATCTATAACTAAACTATGAAAAGTGTTGAAATTATCTAACTGAGTATATCTAATTGTGTATATTGGCTCTGTGGCCACTCATGTACATTAGGTGGCTTTGGGTCACTCAAAAATTACCACTACATATAGACTAAGGAATGAATTTGGTGACAACCTAGAATGTGATAGTAAGTGTATATAATATAAAGAATGACATGGATTTTGTCATTCTATTTGATTAACCTATGTGTAGTTGAGTACGTGGAAACTATGTGCCATGCACATGCCCCCAATTTGATATATGAGTATATTAATTCTAAACTGAGTATGTAAGAATTGAATTTGTGTATCTAAATTGAATGTGAGAATGATCATGTCACACATGATGCCCCCAAATCTGAGCAACTAGTATGAATCTAATGTGAAATGAGTCTATCTAAGTAATATCTAAACATAACTATCAAATCTATAACTATATTTGTGTAAATTTCTATTACACTTGGTGTATTATTTAGCCTAATCTAGATTGACCTAAAGTTAGGGCTACTGGATGCTATCACCTTGTAGTGGATAGTAGTGTTATGTAGAATTAGTGTCCAAATCTAGGTGTTAATGTCTATCTAGTTTGAAATCTGGTTGATCTAAACTATTTTTTGAGTCTCTATTTTTTTTGTGCCTATCCTATGTCTGATTTATAAAATTGAGCTTATGTGCTAAAATCTATTTGTGAATATCAAATTAGAAGCCTAATCTTATGACAAACCTCTATGAATTCCCCCTCTTTTGAGGGTAGTTTTGAAACCTATGTAATAATTATCCACAAAATAAATAGCTCTATAAAATGTTTTAGCCAGAGCATATATATGTTATTTCAATACAATGTACTAATATAACATCAAAATGTAAATGAATCTGAGCATAAGTAGGTAATGTAAGATGTATGTTGTAATATAGCATTACACAAGGGTATTAAGATAGATGTAATCAATGTGTATAGTAGTAAATCTAAGTAGCTAACTAGGGCTATGGGGCATGATGTCCATCAAAACACCTAAGTAGGAAGGGCAGATGCATGAGGTCCCTCATGGGATCAAAAAATGGTGTGTGTATAATAATAAAATATAAGTGTCATGGTGAAGAATCATATATACAAGCACATAATATACATAAATTTAAACCAAGGGGCCAAAAAATAAGGGATATGGGCACATGTCACTAAATCTGAGAAGGAAGACATACAAGGATGTGTTCAAATGTCCACATACGCAAGAAACAAGCAATTTAACTTAGAGACACATAGAATCACATGTTCAAATGTCTACATATACAAGTAGTAAAATCACACACAATAGACATTGGCACATGTCTAAGGCATACAAATAGAGAAGTAGCATAGAACCAAATAACAATGGCACATTTAAATGCCCTTGAGGATGGAAGAATCATTAGAAACACAATCAAGTTTAAATTAGGAAAACTAGAAATGAAATTATGTATAACTATTTAATACATATCTATGTAAGTACTAGGATGCATATATATTGAGTCTAACTAGTGATAGTCAACAAAAAGTGTGAGCAATGACTACCAATATCAATGTCAAGATATATCAATGTGTAAACTAGAATGTATAGTATGTAAAGATAGATCATGGTATAAAAAAATTTGTATGAGATGCCCTTGAGTGAGTGGATGTATCAAATTTATAAACCTAGATTAGTGTATATGCACCCAATGGGTAGATGATGACAAGTTTGGATTAGTGTAGTGAATCAGAGTCTTATATGTAATCTATAAGCACTCGATAAGAACAAGTGAAGCGTATGTGTATGATAAAACTAACTATAGTATGATATGAAATATATATAAAGTAGTATAAATCTAAACATAACAATGCATATAATCTATAATTTTTTTTGTTTTGAAATATTTGAATGTTTTTGTATTTTGACATGTTATATTATTTTTGTGTTGCCTGAGTATAATCTATGGACAAGAAAATAAAAATAAACTATGTACAAAGAGAGAGAGAGAGAAGGAAGTATGTACAAGGTTAGGAAACATACTAACCAATGAGTCTCATGGGAGACTCACTATCATTGTGGCTTGTGTCAAAAATAGGAATGATAATCTCTCATGTAGTGTGATTGTTATGTTGTAGTTGAATGTTGTTGCAGTAGGAATATGAGGATTGTCCATTATCAGAATCATAATAACCTAAAGTGTTAGAGGGAATTTCCACATGTTATGGATTTGACCTTTTTGAATTGTTTTTCAAAATATTGATTATGATGTTTCCCTTTTAAATTATGCTTATTTTATATATATAGTATTGTCAAGGAATTTTTACTAGAAAGCCTTATTTAATAATGCTTGTTGGTTGAGCATGATTTTAAATTTGCAACTTAAGATCTTGATTTTTATGTAATATGTCTTATGTATTTTTATGTTTTTCCTTGATACACTATATCTATGAATGATGTGCCTTAGGATGTTAAATAAACCCCACACCTTGTTGACCAGTATTATCAACTGCTAGAATAGGAGAAGTGATGCCTTGAGCCTATTTGCCAAAACTTTGACCATGATAATCATACTTTCGTAGGTGATTTTGACAAAACACATATCATATTAAATGTTTAGCCTCATTTTAGAGAGGTATATTTTCTTGATTTATATGTTCTTGTTGTATTTTTTCTTATTTCGATCATGCTTTTGGAACCTTTTGTTGTTCTAACTTATACCTCGGTAACCATTTTTGTATAGTTTCTAAATTTGACCCTTTTTAAATTGGTAGATGTGTTGGTGTATGTTTTTTGGATGAAATGTAACTATGTGATTCATTTGTATCCATGATCTATTGTATTTTAATTTTCAATTCTAAACATGAATCGATATGGTGCCCATGCATTCTATGATATACACAAAAATATTTGGATCTCCTCATTGGGTGTAGAGGAGGTAGGTTGATCAACTTAGATTTAATTATTTCCCTTAGTGTCTCATGTTTAGATATGTAACATTGTTTGCCACAAATTGACAAGTTGAAGATGTACAAACATGATTTACACTAGTATCCCCTGGATGCCTTTGTCTTATAAATTATTTTTCCAATGTTGTGATCTTTTCATTTAGTATTTGATTTTTATTTTTTAAACCTAAAATTATATTTTTCAAACTAATAAGTTGATCACATAGAGTTTCACAAGTGAAAACCTTAGTTGTTTTTGTTTAAACATGTAGGCACACACCTTATAGGGAAGAGATGTGAATAAGTTGAGTAGGGGGATTAATGATAGTGTTATAAGTTACTTCACATCATCTAAGAATTATAACATGGACCCAATTAGATGGAAATTAAATATCACCCTCATGGAGATGACGAGAAGAAGCAGATTCTTTCCTGCACATAAAATATGACATGAAAGCTTGAAATATAGTTATTAGCTTAGGTGTTAAACCCTCTATGTGTGTATAGGTTTACTTGTTAATGTAATTCCATTTAGGAGATAGATAAAATTATATGAGATATGAAATATATTTCAATTTATATAAAGCATCATCTATACATGTGTTTATGTCTTTTATGAGTTCATTTTGAATTAAAGGGAACAAGCATGTAAATGAAAATATTAGACTTTGCAACAAAATGTGATTAATTTATTCTATAATTATGATCATGATTATATGAATTAGAAGATATATGAATCTAAAATATGAGTTTTGGAAATAAAATCTAAGTATAAGTAAAAAAGGATACAAACCCTAAGTGTGTCTAGAGTTAGGGTTTTTTGAATCTAGGGTCTCTTTGCAACAAATGTAAATCATACTCAAATAAATTTAAACCCTAATATGAAATTTATTTAATTATTTAGATTGTCTAAAAAATTATAAAATCAAAAGTATTCAACCATAATTTATTGCATAAAAATTTAGAATTAATGCAAGCTAGGGTTTGGAGTAATATTTGAAGTAAGTCAAGTTCACCAAATGATTTAACCTTTTAGGGTTTAACTATGTAAATCCTATGTTTAAATTAAAGGTATGAGATGTCTAAATTAGTTAAATAATATGCAATAATTAATCACTAATTTTTTATGGACTTTGGCCTTCTTTAGCTTTCTAAAAATAGTAATAAATATGCATAAATATAGACTTATTTGGAAAGTGATTGTCGCAAATGATTTGGGTTATGAAAATTGGGTTCTAGACAATTCTAAGTGTTGTCAATAGGGTCCTAAGATCTGTTTAGTCACTGGATAGTAGCATCCCACCTAGATAGTAACACCATACTATTGTAAAGTCCTCTAATTGGTGCTAGTGTCCCCTTTGTGGGACTATTTTTATTTTTTGGGAGTACATGCACCTATGTTTTCAGGTCCTATTCTTATGTGCATGAAATTTGAAACTCTGTGTTATACCTAGAAAACTTGATTTAGTATGCAAACCCTAATCCTCCTTACAAGTATGGCATTAGATGAAAATATGTGTTCACTATTAGGATAGGATAGACATCCTCAACAGCCCACTATGAAGAAAGTTGCCTACATACTAATACTTTAAGGAGGGATCAAGCCAAATGTAGTTCTCCCACCTAGTGTTTGGTGCAAGTGCAAGTGAGTGACATAATGAGAGTGGTCTTTAATTCCTTGAGTGTGATTGAGCTTTAAAATATTTAAAATCTAGGTTTAGGGATATTGTAGATGGTATTATGTAGAATTAGGTCAGAATAGGGATCAAATACCTTAATTTTTCTCAACTTGTCTTTTGTTTGAATAGGTTTTTGCATCTCTTTCTCATCTAGTGAATAAAGGTCAACTAGACTTGTATTCATAGAGATTTATAGCTTGTGTAGATAATAAAATGTACTTAATCCAACCTTAGGAGGGGCACACATTTTAAAAAGTATCCATTCAAAATATAAGGGAAAATAATAATAGTACCCAGTTGGAGACACTATTTCCATGTAGTTGTAGTGTCACAAATGTGGTGTTAATGTCCAACTAGCAGGTTACTAGGCAAACTGGATTGGGATTTAGTAAATCTCTCTTGGGACTATGTTTGATCTATTTGTAGATGTGTGTGGTCTATATAATGGTTGGGAAAGTGTGTCTAAGGCTCTAGGATAGGTCTAGGGCTAAGCTATGAATAGGCTAACTCAAGAAACACTCTTAGCATCCAAATACCACTTTTAGGTAATTACACTATCCACATATACTTATCCCCAAAAAACACCTAGCCTATCTTCTTTTTACACTCTTCCTCTTTACTATCATATGTTGTCTAAATTACTCAACTAGATAACTACTTTCTGACTTACTCCACACCACCCTACCAAACCCCTGATTTTCCCACTATCAGTTATGTGAGTTACCCATATCCAAACCAACTCATTCAATCCTATTTTATCACACCTTTAATAGATTTCAATGACATGGGGATATACATTAAATACTTAAAATATCCCCTCAATCATAATATATGAAGGGTTCTTCTACCACATCCCCTACTTGATCTCTCCAAGTTCAAGGGAAAAGGATATTCTAATGCACATGTCAAGTCATATGCCACTATTGTTTTAGAATTCCTACCTTGAAATGGGGTGGTTGTAAAAAAATTCCCAAATGCTCTTGAATTAATAACCCCCAATTGGTATTTTCACCTCCTTGAGGGATCTATACATTATTTTCACCAACTCATGGTTGAGTTTGTCAAAGCCTTCAATATGAACAAACTCCTCAAGACTGACATATGATATTTCTTACACATAAATAAAGAGAATGATTAATTAGATACCCACTTCATAATGAGATAGTGATAAATCTTATACTCATCTTCCAATGTGCCACACATGGACCAAAGAGAACTATGTGATCTTTTCTTGCACTCCCTTATAAGGTAATGAGAGAAGATGTGAAAAAATTACCCTATCAATCATACAAAGAAGAACTTGAAAGTGCTCTAAAATTTGATCAAATGGTCATTGATAGTGGTTACATAATCTATGGGATGAGTGGAAAGATAATTGTCCTAAACCAATACAATGGAAGTTATCATTACTCTAACCAAAAGAACTCTAGTAATCAAGGTCCTAAGATTCTCAATAGGAACGGTAATGCCAACATATAATGGCATCACATATCAAAACAACAAGGTGAATCTAGCTAACAATAATCTACCTCAGCCTATGAACAATGATAACATGGGTGTGAGGAATCAGAACCTTCCACCTACCATTCACATGGTTGATTTTAATCGCCCTCCTCCTCCTTACAACCAATAGTAAAACCACAACAAGGGATAATTTCAAAATAAGTTCCAAAATACAAACCCTAATCAAAATCAATGTTCTTATTACAAAAAAAAAGGTTTAGTCAGCAAGCCCAACATCAAAGGCCTTATGACTAGGATATTAAAGTTTACTACCTCTTTCATAGAGTTATTGGACATGATACTCATTATTACATGGAATACAATAAGTTCATTCAAATATTCCTTGAAAATCAATAATAAACATTCATAGACATGTTCTTAAGGAATGTCGTTGCAAACCCTCAAGCCCAATCAACTGGTTCCATATCACCTTAGAATATTAACTTGGGCATCTACCAAAATCCCTTTCCATACCATCAATAATGTATTATCCCAAACTAGCTATAGGGTAATCAAACTAGCCAGCCCCCACCAACTAGTACTCATGTAACTGAGGCCTCTACCTTTGGCATAGTCGACCCCAATGTGGCTCCCTAACTAGGGCCACAAGGAAAAACCCACATGATAGGAGTTGTGGAAATTGAAATAGAGGAAGATGAAAACATTGTTACTCACAGAAGAGAGTATCAACCTACAACCCCTTACACAATAAATATCTTGAATACTGACACCAATCCCAAACCCATGGGGAAATATGATTTAATTTATGATCTCATAAAGACATTTTCCCATATCTCTTTCCTAGAGATACTTAAAAATTATCTTGTCCATCATTCAAAATTACTCAACACCTTTAGTGGGCCGTCTAATTAGTGTCACACCTCCAATTCAATCTTAAATTAATCATATTAACCTGGATATGTTCTCACCTAGACAAAACTTAAGAGACATTGGTTACATTTTTTACCAACATAGCCTACCCCTAGATGTATAAATGGATAGAAGGGGAGATCCAACCTTGTATCTAAAAGTATGTATCTATAATAATTATGTAAAATGAGTGATGGTTAATGATGGGATGGTATTCAACATAGTACCCTTTTCATTTCTTCAAAAACTTAGACATGAAGAAACCAATTACTTCACCACTAGGAATACTTTGTGGGGTTATGATAACCTCAATTCTATCTCAATAGGAACCATCATGCTTCTAGTCATTTTGGGTCCCAAGACCATGTTGACAAAATTTTGATGTGATTGATAGAGATACAAATCTCAACATGATATTGGGTAGACCTTAGATCCATAATATGAAGGCAATCCCTTCTACCCTATTCCAGTAGATTAAGTTCCTCCATTTAAAGAAAGTTTTTTATCACTCGAGAGACCCTAAGTAATTTTATACCATTAAAATGACCATGCAAAAATAACTAATGTTACAAATTGATTATCACTTTTTTGATGTACTTTATATGCACATCAACTCATAATGAGTTAGCCTTTAATGTTGTAGGATCTCAATAGAGGTGAACTCCACTCTAGGGCATGAGTTTTAGGTATACAATCTTAACAATCAGGTGATGGAATGGTAGCCAGGGCATGCAGGTTGTTTATCAAGGATTATGAACGAAGGGGTGGTCTCTAAAAAAATTAAAATTTAGATGAATTAATGGTTGTATGGTTGTTAATATAGACTGGGTAGGTCTCAAAATAAACTCAAAAAGGAAATAAGGGTAGAGTAGGAAAGAGGGATTCTATGGATTTAGGAGTCACCTCTAAGGTTGGTTTCTAATTGAACAAGTGATTTCAAAACTAATGTTTGTTGATAGCAGCTATTGTACACATAGAGTCAGATAAGGTCAAGCAATTTAGGATAATCTTGATAGAAGAAACTCAAAGGCTTTAGTCAAAGGTTTATCCTTTTAGAGTAGTTGTTACACACTCTTAATCGGGAGATTGTGACTTTAGACTAGGGAGGTATTTGTGAAAGCTGTTATACATACACAAAAAACTATATCAATGAAAGCACCTCTACAAATTCAAAAATATGAATCAATCAACTTACTTTTCAACAATTAATTTAATTGTTAATCATTCAATAGTTATTGCACATCTAAAACTAGCATATCAATCATGACAAGAAATAATTCATTTATAGCTTTTGCACACGAAGAATTATTGAATCATACAACCAAAAGAAGATGAGCCTAATTATACAAAGATTGAAAAAAAATACACAAACACATTTTTTTATAATCAAAATTGATTCTACTCCTATATGTTGAAATATTTTGACCCTTTACAATTGTGGGTTACATGTGTTTAAATAAACTTGGGGAGGGGTCACCTCATCCTCCAAGTACATGAAAAAATTGATTACATGGTATAGTTATAACTTTAGTTCTAACTATAGTTATAAAATTGTATAGAGTTATCATACATCTGTTTAAATTCAAAGTCAGCCTTTATAAAATCATACAACGTGTGCTTGTTTACAAAATGAATAGGTAAATTTTACAACAATTTTGAATTATAAGAAAACTATAAATAAAAAATAAACATCGCTATTTGAATGTACATACACAAAACTAGCCCTTAAGGTTGAGTAGATGTCTGTATAGATGCATTGACTTTAGTGAGAGTGGTGACTGTAGACATCAATGTCAAATTAGATGTAGCCACTTCAGTTTATTTCTTCACTTCTAACCCAAGATAGCATTTATGTACCACATCATGTCATTGTTTGATTATATATAAGTTTAAAAGTGGTGGTCTATGTACCCTGCCAACTTGACCTAATAGCTTTATGTGTTCTATCTTAGTATTCTAAAAGTTGATTTTGAAAATTTCAACTTCAGTTACCTTTTTCCTTGTAAAGTTTAGTTATGCTTCAATATCTTCTGGTGGCATCCATTTAAAACTTTGTTTGAAATTTTTAGAAGCTTCTTGAATAAGTTGATCAAAGATAATCTTGCTTATTAATTTACCTATAGCCACTTTTGCTTTTGACAACTTTAAATCGTTTAAAAATCTACAAAATGAGTGCTTCATGTTCTTGGTACTTGGGCATCAATGCCCCAGCCACTATTACCCATTCTCTAGCTTCCTCTATTCTAATGACCATCAAATTGAGGGCATTGGATTCCTCTAATGGTGTCATTAGATCTAAATGGCTATAGGCCTTATTGGTTGTGTACAAGATATATAATTTCAATTTATTTCCATCTGCCTTCAAAGAATTAAACAATTTATGAATTTGAGTAATATGAGGGGATAATTCAGCCCTCATGGCTTCTAATGCCTCTAATGAATTATAGAATTTAGATTAAACCTCATGCACTTTAGCCTCAATACCTATTAGAATGTGATTTGTCTATTGTTGTTCTTTGATCTATTCCAATTCTACTTCTAGCTCTTATCTTGCTAGTTTTGTTCATTCATGCAATGCCACCATGGCATCTTTGTGTGGTTTAGCTAGGGACCTAAAATCTTCATTATAGGAGGACTATCCCAATTATCTATTTTGACTTTTAGATAAGGCATATACTTCATATCTTTTTTCTAGAACCATTTCCCTACTAGCTTCATCCTTTAACTTCTTCTTTTTGACCCTTTTAATACTCATAGAGGGTTTATCAAATAGGTTATCATTGATGGGAGCTCTGTAATCTTAAAACTAGGCATTTGAAAAGCCTTATCTCTTAGATCAATTACCCATGGAGGAATCACTAGTTGGTTAGGGTCTATTTCTTGTGTCTTTAGCCACAACCTCCTCAAGATCTTTTATTGACTATTGATTTTTGGATCCCTTGACAATTGTGTCAGGAAGGGAGGGCCAAATGATCTTGGACCAATCCACACATCCATATTGGGGGAATTGATGGATTGTAATGACTTGCTTTGCCCTCTTTCCCTTACCTAAGGTCATGATAGTGGTATCTTAGGATAAGTTAGGGGATGGCATGGGCAAGGTGATTTGTGTAGATAAAATATGTAGTTGGGAAGTGGTCAAGGCTGTGTCAATTTTCTTGGTGGCCCTTTTCTTCTTCATGGTCCTAATTATGGTAGTGCCAGAAGGAATACTAATAGTAGTGGGAATAGTGGATGTGGATGGCATCATGGGGAGAGATGGAGAAATGGTGGTATCAAAACCCTTCTCTACCTTGGGAGTGAGCATGGGAATGTGTAAGAGAAAGAGGAGGAAAATTAAACATCAAGGATCAAGGTGAAATCCTCCACCCTAGGAGTCCTTAAAATAGATGAAATTGGAATTGAACCAAAAATATGAATATATGAACAAACTAAGGAAGTATGGTCTAAAGGTTGAGCCTTCTTACTTGTTGAATCATCTATGGTTGATGCTTTCCCTTTATTAGTCATAAGGCTCAATACCTTGGCTATTTCCAACTCCTCTTCTTCATCAAGTTCTTGCTCTTCTTCCCCTTATTATTAAGTAACTAAAGGTAGGCTCTTTGATTAATCCACCTTTGGACTCTCTAGTAGGGAAACACTTGGTTTCCTTTTATAAAAAATGTTGGTCTTTGCCTCCAAGGAGGAACCTTGTTGAGTTGAGGTAGTAGTTTCTTTTGTAGCTACCCCTATCACTATATATTCTTTCAATTTAGGGGTAGTTGTAGGCATTTGTAATGCAATAGTAGCTAGGTGTTCTTGTTCTTCCTCCTCAGAGGAATATAGATTAATGGGATCCATAAGAGCTCCCCTGGGGTCAAGCTCAGTCAACCCTAGATCTTTCTTGATAGATTTCAACATAAAAGGAAGTTCTTGTGAAGGCTCCCCTTATACCTTTATCTACTCTAGAGGCTAGTTATTCCAAAAAATTGAAGTTGTCCACCTTATAGCAAGTGGCAACCTAGTGTGTATTTCCTTCACTAAAATTGAAGGTTTCTATTGAATTATCCTAATATGATCCTCCTTTAGACTTGAAACTTATGTCCTTTCTAATACCTAAGCATCATATTTTTCACTCAAAAATATAAAATCATGGTCATAAAGGACATGTTGGTATGGGATACCAAAACCCTGAATGTGTCTATGTATGTGACCATGGGGATCCTAGTCCCTGTGTGTCATGGTGGGCAAGTGATAGCTCTTTCTTGTGTTTCCTACCTCTCCAAAATGCTTCCTCTATGTGTAACACATTCTACCAATTATCACATATGACCCATATAATGTACTCTTTTTGTTTTTAATCAAGTCCTCCTCGACACTTTACTAGAGTTGATAAGCAATTTCTTGCTCTACTAGCTTGTTTGGTATATATTTGGGGAGGCAAAGGGGGTATACCTTATGACTAGCAATCATAATTACTATATAATTAGGGTACAACCAGTAGTCACCCCTTCTAGTTAGTGTTTTTACTATGCTTTCTCCAATTCTGGCTAGTGGAATCTCATGAATTTCCTACCATACTTGAGGATAGACATCCTTAGCAATTCAAATCATGTGCTTGATATATGCATAATTATGCATGAACCTGTAATAATCATAAATGTGATTCTTGACATTATTATGGTTGGGCTTTAAAGCTCACCAAGGACTTTATATATTGTGCCCATTATAGCATCTAGGAGATAAGACATCTTGTAAAAGTGGCCAGCTAGATTGGGTCACTTGATTTTATGTAGAATTTATTCTCTCAGTTAAAAGCTAATAATTTCACCTAGGGTGAAAGTTGCATCATTGGTCATCATCCAGTTTAGTAATTGCACCCAATCAAAACTAAGAAAATGGATGTTAGGCATGCCATACATTCGACTCAATAGCACTATCCCAATCCACACTCCCATTCTAAATTTGTTAATGGGAGTGGGATTATTTCCTTTATAGGTCATTGTCTCCCAAGGGAGAAGCCATAAGCTTAGTACCTTATCCATTGAATTTTTTTGGTTCCATGAAACTAGCCTATGCTTGTCAAAAATTATATCTAGAACTAGTAGAGAAATATACCTTTGAAATTCAAATCCAATGATGCACACCATGACTATCTAGTTGTCCATGTGGTTTATATATTCATCCTATATAATCTTCCAAATAAAGAATAAAACTTGTAGAAGGTTGATGCAGGGCATCACCTTAGGCTTAGCCAACACCAAGTGCAATGCTTGTATCTTGAGGGAGAGTGAGTCTATAATAAATTGATATTCTATGGCAGATAGATTTCCATCCAACAAAAACATGTTGATAAAACCCACAATATCCCATAATTATAAGTAATTTCCATACATGTTATCAAAGATAGTTGCATCATATATTGTGGTTATGAATTTGGTTGAATCCTTGATATAAAATGGGGAAGGTGGAAGTGCTCCCCTAAAGGTCTTGGATGATGATGCCATTAAAATTATGCATAGTTCTCAAAGTCTATTTACATGCTTTGTGTAAAAAGTCCTCTCTAATAGTTGTTTGTTTTCTTACAATAGATTCATAGGTAGCTAGGGATTTTTATTCACGGGATAGCAGTCGAGTTCAACTTTATTTGTGAACAATGAATATGTCAATAACTACACATTATGTATATAGTCTTTAGCATTCAATTCCAGATCATGCATTATAAATGTATAACGTTCATATATTTATTTTTCCTATGCAATTCAAATCTTGTTAGTTTAGTTAGCAGGTATCTTTAGCAAGTATCAAGAAGTATTTTTGATTTATTATCCAAGTCTAGCAGATCTTTAGTAGTCAAGAATCAGGATTTGGGTTTTGTGTTGGGACCAAGCCTACAAATTATCCAAATAAATATTTTGAACACAAAGCCCAAAAAAAAATCTAGAAGACCAAATCTATTAGAATAAATGTTTCAAACAACATGTTTGATACAAAAAATTTGAAGACCAAAATATTTGAATTGCATAAAGTTGATGGTGATTGTTTCAAAGAATTTATCTAATATAAAATCCCTAACACAATTTTTGATATGAAATATTTGATAAAAGGCAAGTTCAAAATAATTATTTGAAAGAAATGTCTAATACAAAAACTCTGAAAAAAAAAGTCTGATATGAAAATCCTGATGACTAAATGTCAAATAAGTCTTCTAAACATAAAGTTTGAACAAAATGTCTGAAGACTAAATCTGTCAAAACAAATGTTCTAAACAAAATGTCTGAACATAAAATCTTTAATAATTTCTCTGAATAAAAGAGAGTCCTAGAAAACCTGCATAGTTCAAAAATCTACTGGAAGGAATTAATAAATTTAGTCCATAAAATGTATAATACCATGCTTTGTTATTGAAAGTGTAAAGACTAAAGAGAAATCCTATTAGAACTTGCACAAAACATGTAGAATAAAGATTCAACACACAAGGCTAAAATCAAAAAATATATATATGCCCCCATTTTTTTTGAATAAAAAAGGGATGTTGAGTACAACAAATGGTGACTTACATGGGGAATACTTATAAGCATTCAATAATTTATAACATTGGTTAGTAATTTCAAATAAAACATGAACTATGTTATAGGAAAATATTAGAATCAAAGATAGGAAAGAGACTCCTAAGTACAATCACACAACATATTTGCCTTCTCACCCATGGACCTGTGTGTGTTAAAAGTGAAGTTCATTGAAACCTTTGTAATGATTTTTTTAGAGGCTTGGAGTATTTGTAGGTTTCATTCTAGTTTCTTATTAAATCAAGGGAAGCTCAAGCATTGAATTGTTGCCAGCCAAGTGTCCATAGCCACAATATAGATACATTGGGTTCCTTCTCTTCCCTTTCCTTCTTTTTCTAATCATGATATTGGGTACATTGACCTTATTTCAACATGTGAGATTTTGATCTTCTTTAGATGTTATTTTGGATTTATTGATTGCTCTTTTGAATTCATATTAGCTCTTTTACTTATTTTATTTCTATATTATTTGAATGGAAGGAGGAGAGTTAAAACCCCTATGACTTAGTATGGTTATAAAACAAATAATTTACCAAAACATCCCTACCAGCTACATCTATACTAATAATTATTAACTCCAACAAGTATTAATATGATAAATGTGCTTAGTCCAATGGGATAATAAAAATTTCTAAACTTATATGAAGTACTTGAGAGCAAATTTCAAATGACTGGTAGAAATATTCAATTGTGACACAACCCAGAAATATTATAATTACATACCTAAATCCTAAAGACTCTAAACATAGAAGTATACCTAATTTGTGAACTAGCCTTAAGTTGTGAATCTCATTAGAATTTTCCCTTTCTATTATATGTCTATCTAAGCATAAATTAGGGATCTAACTAGTTGGATATTAGCTTGGTCATGTCAGAATAAAAAAAATTAGATTGTCATAGGAAATGACAAAACATTTAATCTAGAAGGTAATAAACTAAACTAGAAAGAAAAAAACTAAACTAGAAAGAAAAAAAACCTAACTTAGAAACTAATAATCTAAACTAGAAAGTAGCAAATAACACTAGTAAAATAATAAACTAACCTAATCCTACCTCTAACATGATCCTTCATCAATTGGGGGTGTCTATAGATGGTACAAACATGAAGTAATGCTTTATAAACTATCCATTAACTGGATATGCAAGTTCATTGCCCTATAAGTCCCATAGATGGGATGCAGTATTGCCCATGATATCTGAAATCCAATATGGTCCAATCCATAATGGGTCAAACTTGTCATTTTGTCCTTTATTTTTCATGGGATTTATCTTAAAGAAGTACCAAATCTAAGATCCTAAATACTTTGACTTTTGCTCTTTTATCAAACCACCTCTTAATTACATCCTAGTGTTTACTAAAATTCTATAGGGCATCAATCCTTGAATATTCCTTTTCTATTATATCCAATAGTCAATATTCTGCTTTATAATTGGGCTCCATGTATTCTTGCATGAATTGATAAGTCAATAATTTTAGCATGATTGGGAACACTAGCCTATGTCCATACACCAACAGATAGGGTGAGGCTTTGAGGGCCTACTTATATCTTATTCACTCTACCCAAAAGACATACTTCATTAGATTGTGTCAGTCCTAGGCTTATCCCTAGTTGATCTATTCATTGCATATATTATATTCCTAATCATTAATTCAGCCAATCCATTTCCTTGAGGGTAATGGTTATAAGATGACCTGATATTGATTTGGTTATCTTGATCCCATTAAGTGAATTTAGTTGATATGAATGTTGGCCCATTGTCATAAACTAGAAAAATGGGAGTGTCAAATATATTTGTGATGTGTTCCTTTGAGAATCAAATCACATCTTGTGCTCTGAAATTCTTTGTGGTAACTGCCTCAATCCATCATGTGTAGTAGTTTGTGGTAATGAGTACAAACTTATGACCTACTGAGGAGTTTGGTTTAATGACACCAATGAAGTCTAAACCCCATTTTCCAAATGTTCTTCCCTTAATAACAAGTTATAAGGGCATTGTTGTATGAATGTATCTCTTTACTAAAGCTTAGCACTCATGGCATTTTCTTATATGAGTATGAGCATCCTTGAAAACTATTGGCCACTAGTAGCCCATTCTTAAGATCTTATGAGCTGTGGTATTCCCATATAGATGAACACAACATATATTTTGGTGCAAGTTTTCTAGAATCTCTTTAACTTTTTCTATAGATACACATCTAAGATAGATGCCTTCATAGTTTCTCCTATAGAGAACTCCTTTCTTGATCATGTAGTGAGAATTTTTGAGCCTCAAAGCTCTCCTTCATTCTCTATTGAGTTTTAGGGAACAAGTACCTATAATTAGATATTGAATTATGTAATTATAACATTCCCCTCTAGATACCTAGGCTTCACATAACTCTTCAATAGTAATACATGGATCAGGCTCAATCATGAGTTCGACAATGTCTTGACCTTGAAAGATCTTAGCAGGCTTGATTTCTATGTTGAATTCATGTATCTTTGCCATCCATTTGCCTCTACATTCTCCTAATTCATTCTATGATAAAGTGATCTTGACATTAGGATAAGGCATGATGGCAATAGTCTTATTCCTTAAGAAGTAGTGTTAAAATTTCTTCACTACTTTGAAAAGAGTGAAGATCTATTTATCAATCATGGAGTACCTAAGTTCTACATCCTTTAGATTTGTGTTCATGGATGCAATTGGATGCTCAATCTCATATTTATTTTGTGTTATGGTATCAATAATTTTATGTTTCAAGTCAAATGAGTACAAGTAAAAATCCTTCATAAAATTTGGACTAATTAGTATTGGGGCATGTGATATGGCATCATTGATGTCTTGCAAAGACTTTTGTGTATCAAATATCTATTCTATTCTAGAATCTTATTTAAACATCACATTCAAGGGTCTAATAATTTCCTTAAATCTTGAGATAAAATTCCTTATGAAATTAATCTTCCCAAATAATGACTTGAGTTCCTTCCTATTGTTTGGTGGTGCAATCTTTGAAATTCCCTAAATTCTATTTGGATCGATGATGATCCCTTATTTGGTAATGATGTGTCCTAAGATTTTACCCTCAATAACTCCAAATATAATTTTCTTTGGGTTTATCAAGATGCCAAACCTCTTGCATCTTTCAAAGATTGACTACAAATGTCCTACATGATTGTTCTTATTCTTGGAGAACATAGTAAGATCATCCATATATATGATTATACATTTACCTATTAATCCTTTAAATATGTGATCCATGGCTCATTAAAAGTTGGTTCCTACATTTCTTAGGCCAAAAGGCATCCTCTTATATGCATAAGTACCCCCATTTCATAGTAAACATAGTCTTCATTCTATCCTCTGATTGTACCAATACCTAGTTATATCCTAAAAATCCATCTAAGAAAGACATCATTTTAGAGCCACTTACTATCTATATCACCTCATTCAAGGAGGGTAGGGGATAGCTATCCTTCTTAGAATCTTTGTTCAAGTTTCTAAAATCAACACATAACCTGATCTCTCTACTCATCTTTCTAACTCGAACTAAATTGGCCACCCAAGTAGAATGTCTAATTGGGAACATTATTCTTTCACCCCAATAAATTTTCCACTTTCCTTTGAATGAGAGGCTCTATTATGGGATTCATAGGTCTCTGTCTCTATATGAATAGCTTATGGTCTGGTTTTAATAGAATTGTATGAGTGATGAACTTTGGATCATAAACCTTCAAGTCTTCATATGTCCAAGCAATCACATCTTTGTATCAGGTGATTAAATCCTTCATCCATTATCTTTTTTCTAGAGTGAAAATAAGTCCAATGTTGATGTAGCATGGGTTATGTTTATCACCTAAATTCTTCCTTTTGAAGTTACACTCATTGACTTTGGGTTACCTTAGCTATTGATTTTAGGGATCTATGTCAAATGGTCTTTCTAAGTAGACCAAACTAGTTGGGAGATGATTCTCTTTGAGTTGGAGGATACCTTCCTCATTCAACTACTCTTGGTAGAGATGACTAACTTCCTTGTCATCAATTATTTAAGACTCAAATTGTCCTAAAATGGTTAGAAATCAAATGATCTATTGGTCATCATTGAAGACTTGAAAATTTTATACATTTTCAAGAAAAGAAGGATAAGGTACTAGCTCAATAGATAATCTATTTACTTTGGATTCTTAGAGATGCTTCCTATTGGTAGCATCAACAACTAGTGAAACTATAGCTTGATTCTTCTCTTTAGGAACTGTTACTATGTTGAAAGCCTCAAATCTCTCAATAAAATTCCATGCTCTATGTTTATAAATTTTTTAATTAGATATATTTCACTGGTATTTATTCCTAACTTGATTGACTACTAGCTCTGAATCCTTAAATACTAGCAACTATTTAAGCTTGTTCTTGAGTGTAGATTATAATCCCAAAATTAATGCTTCATATTTAGCCCTATTATTAGTACAAGGGAACTATAACATGTATGTTACCAAGAACTTCTTCCCCTATGGATCAATCATTTGAATCCCTACGCTTGACCCTTGTTTAGATCTGGCTCCATTAAAGTGGATAGTCCATAGTTAATTAGGACCCTTAAATTTTAGCTCTTATACATGATTTTTCATAGTAAAAGTATAAATACTAAGGATAGGGCATTCATACTTTACCTATTTATTATTGATATTGTACTCTATGATAGGATACTTCATCCTTGGTTCCCTTTCGATCTAGATTTGATATACAATGCCTCTCCATGGTGGCCAAATGTGAGAGAAATTCTTTGAGAGATATCCATTGAGTGTTTTAGAATAGTCCTTACTCAGCAATAGTCCATAGCCTTTAGGTATGTATACTATAAGGATGTCAATATTCATCTGGACTCATGCTCATATGTCACTTGAATACATACATTAGTCAGTTCTCCAATCACTAGTACCACTATTTTATCCAGTTGTGAAACTATCCTCTTTGAAGGGCTTAGAGTTAGACCAAGATTTTGACATATAGAAGTAGGCATTATAGTTTCTCAAGCTCCAAAATCAACTAAAAATTATGAATATTCTTACCAAATGCTTTGATAGTTAATAAAAAGGGTGGAATCTCTAGCTTTCTTTTATAGATGACATTGGTATTAACAACCTTTGTTTTTTCTATAGATAATTTTGTCCTTTCTATAGGAGTCTTTCCTATGATATACTTTCATAGTATTTCCTTTTGTTTTGTAATCTAAGCTAATTCATGAAGAGTAATATTGGCTTTGATTTTCTTCATGTCCTCAATGATGTTGTATCCTTCTTTGCTCTATTCCTCTTTATTTTGAGGCTGATCATTCCCTTTTAGGGGAGGTGGATTGTTGTCAAATTTTGGATTGGGTGGAATGGTTATGCTATTTTGAAGAATAAAAGTTATGAAGGGTTTCTTATTCCTTATATTATAACCTCCTTTTTGGAATTACTAGAAATCGTGAACCTCATTGGTGGTGTCCTCTGGTAAATTATCATCTTCACTTGGAAAAGGAAACTCATGAGTTTCAAAGAACATGGTAGTGCTTAAAGGGATAGGGTATTGGTGGGATTATGGTAGATTATGCATCTGATATTGCATTACTACTTCTCTTTGAAAGATGTAAAATTCTATACAAAACTCAACACAATCAAGCTCACCATGCTGAGAAGTATTATGGATTCTCTACCAATTGGGTAAAGTTATCTCTACCATGTTGATTTTTGAAAGATTGTTGGGTTGCTCTATATTGTTTAAAGGCCTATTGAAATGTATATTATACCTATAAAATTTACAATTATGATTACCACTTAGGTCATTAACATTGCCTATCTTTCTTTGGATGCTAAGGACGTCGTTGCTTAACTTCTAAACCATATTTTGTATAGCATCTAGCTCTAACTTTATAGAGTTAGTGCCCTAAAAATGAGTGGTAGAAGATGTAGCCAAATGTTGATTCTATTGGTAACCATTTCCTTGTGCATGGTTGTTCAAGAAACTATAATTTGGAGTTGTTGTCTATGTCAGAGGAGGCAACATGTATAACTAACTTTAATTGAATATAGGAACGTTCTACTTCACATGTGGGACTAGATTCAACACTAGAAAGCCATAATTGATGTTAGGTGTGTTATACACCTAGGGATTAAGCTACCTATTAATGTTGATGGCCTCTTCATAAGCTAAAACTAAGGTGGTGACAATAGTATCTCTTCTCAAGAAAATTATAGTAATTAGATCTAGAGTATTTTTGTACATTTCTAATGCCAAAGCTTCTCTTGGTTTATATCTTGGGCTTAACTAGGTGTACATATTTTGAAATATAGCATTAAATGTTTGTATTAGCCCATTATGCTCCTTCTTCATGATATTGAAGTGCTAGTATATCAAACTAGGACTGGTGACCTATCTAAATTATGCAACAAAATCAATTTGACATGCATCCCAAGAAGTAATGGAATTCTCTATTAGATTTAGATACCAATCATAAGAAAAATCCATTAGTGTAAAATGGAAAATACTGCATGCAACATCTTCATTAATCTTAAAGTAGATTTAAAAGACTTGATGTGCTCTTTTTTCATTCTTCCTCCTGAAGGAGAGAAGGATGGTAGATACTTTATAGGATTCCTAGGTAGGTCATACACATCCCCTGGGATGGCACTAGAAGATCCAACCAACCAAGGTAGTTGAGCCATGGGATGATTTATAAGAAAAGTGCTCCCTATTGGGGAAGGTGTCCTGGCTCTATTATGGATAGGGGTATTTGGTACAAATCTAGGTCTCTTATGATTTGACAAGGGTGAGACTAGAAGACCAGCCTAAGAACTAGATTTGATCACTCTCTTGGGTGACTTTGATGCAACTCTATGTATAAACTAAATTATTTTATTAGATCTACTTTGAGGCCCTCCTTTTAGCACTAAAGAGCATTTTTTATGAGGTTTTTATGCACATCAACTCATAATGAGGTTACCTCTAAAATTTTAGGATCTCAATGGAGGTGACTCCACTCCAAGGCATGAGTTGTAGATATGTGATCTTAACAACTAGGTGATGGAATAGCATGCAGGGCATGTAGGTTGTTTATCAAGGATTATGAATAGAGGGTGGTGTCTAAAAGAAAGTAAAATCTAGATGAATTGATGGTTAGAAAGTTTCTAATCTAGAGTGGGTTGGTCTTAAAATAAACTCAAAAAAGAAAGAAGGGTAGAGAAGGATAGAGGGATTCTATGACTTTAGGAGTCACCTCTTAGGTTGGTTTCTAAGTGGGCAAGTGCTTTCAAAACCAATGTCTATTGCTATAATCTATTACACACATACAATCAAATAAGATCAAGCTATCTAGGATAAACTTTATATAAGAAACTCAAAGGCTTCAGACTAGGGAGGTATCTAAGATAGCTATTGCACATACACAAAAATCTATATCAATGAAAGCACCTCTAGACACTCAAAAATATGAATCAATCAACTTACTTGCCAACAACTAATTTAACTATTAATCATTCAATAGTTATTGCATATCTAAAACTAGCATATCAATCACGACAAGAAAGAATTCCTTTACAACTTTTTCAAACTAAGAATTATTGAATCATACAACTAAAATAATATGAGCGTAATTACACAAAGATTGGAAAGAAAATACACAAATACATTTGCTGACAATCAAAATTGATTCTGATCCTATATATTGAAATCTTTTGACCCTTTATAATTATGGGTTACATGTGTTTAAATAGACTTGGGGAGGGGTCACCTCATCTTCCAAGTACATACAAAAATGTTTTACATGGTATAGTTAAAACTTTAATTCTAATTATAGTTATAAAATCATATAGAGTTATATTACATTTGTTTAAAGTCAAAGTTATCCTTTACAAAATCATACAATGTGTGCATGTTTACAAAATGAATAGGTAAATTTTAAAATAACTTTGAATTATAAGAAAACTATAAATAAAAAATTGACATCATTATTTGAATGTGCATGCACAAAATTTGCCCTTAAGGCTGAGTAGATGTCTACATGGATACATTGACTTTAGTGGGACTAGTGACTGTAGACGTTGATGTCGAACTAGATGTAGCCACTTCAGTTTGTTTCTTATTCACTTCTAACTCAAGATACCATTTATGTGCCACATCATGATATTTTATAATTATATCTAAGTTCAAAAGTGGGGGTTTATGTACCCTACAAACTATCCCTAATACCTTTGCATGTTCTATCTTGGTATTCTAAAAGTTGATTTTGAAATTTTCAACTTCAATTACCTTTTTCCTTGCAAAGCTTAGTTCTACTTCAATATATTAAAATGGCATCCCTTGTAAACTCTATTTGAAATTATCTGAAGCTTCTTGAATAAGTTGATCAAAGTTAATCCTATAGCATCTTTTTCTTTTGACAACTTCAAATCATTTAAAAACTTGCAAAATCAATGCTTCATGCTCTTGGTACTTGGGCATCAATGCCCCAGCTACTATTACCCATTATTTGGCTTCCTCTATTCTAATGACCAGCAAATTAATGGCATTGGATGCCTCTAATGGTTTTATTAGATGTAAATAGTTATAGGCCATATTGGTTATGTAAAAGATTAACTATTTCAATTTATTTTCATATGCCTTCAAATAATTAAACAAGTCATACATTTCAGTAGTATGAGGGGCTAATTCAAACCTCATGACTTTTAATGCCTCTAATGAATTATAGCATTTAGATGCAACCTCTTGCACTTCAACCTTAATACCTATTGGAATGTGAACTATTTGTTGTTTTTATTTGATTTGTTCCAGTTCTACTTCAAGCTCTTGTCTTTCCAGTTATATCCCTTCATGTAGTAACACCATGGCATCTTTGTGTGCTTCAGCTAGGGACCTAAAATATTCATTGTAGGGGGACTAGCCCAATTATCTTTTTTTCATTTTAGACAAGGCATATATTTCCTATCATTCTTTTAGAGCCATTTCCCTACCATGTTCATCCTTTAACTTCCTCTTTCTGACCCTTTAAATACTCATAGAGGGTTATCAGATAGGGTTGTCATTGATAGGAGATCTATAATCTTAAAATTGGGCATTTGAAAATCCTTAACTCTTATATCAATTACCCATAAAGGAATCACTAACTAGTTAGTGTCTATTTCTTATGTTTTTATCCAGAGCCTCCTCATCAAGATCTTTTGTTGATTATTGTTTTTTTCTCCCTTGAGGACCATGTTAGGAAGGGATGGCCAAATGATCTTGGACCAATCCACACCTCTATATCAGTGGAGTGGATGGACCGTAATCACTTGATTCACTCTCTTTACCTTGCTTAAGGTCATAACAGTGGTCTCTTGGGATAAGTTGGGGGATGGATAAGGAAGGTGATTTATGTATATGAAACATGTAATTGGAAAGTGGCCAAGGCTATGTCAATTTTCTTGGTGTCCATTTTCTTTTTCATGTTCCTGATCTTAGCAGAGTGAGAGGTAATACTAATAGCAGTGGGAACAATGGATTTCGATGGCACTATGGGGAAATATGGAGCAATGGTGGTATTAGAATCCATATCTACCTTGGGAGTGAGTAGGGGAATATGTAAGAGAGAAGAGGAGGACAATGAAACATCAGGGGTGGAGGTGGAATCCTCCACCATGGGAGTCCTCAAAATAGATGAAATTGAAATTGAATTGAAAATAGGAATAAATGAAAAACTAGGGAAGTATGGTCTAAATACTAAGCCTTCTTACTTGTTTAATCATTTATGGTTGATGCCTTCCCTTTATAAATTGTAAGTCTTAATTTATTGGCTCTTTTGAGCTCCTCTTCATCAAGTTCTTACTCTTCTTCCCCCTATTATTAAGGAACTAAAGGTATGCTATGTAATTGATCTACCTTTGGAATCTCTAGTAGGGAAGCCTTTGGTTTGTTTTTATATTAAATGGTGGTATTTACATCCAAGGAAGAGCATTATTGAGTTGAATTAGTATCTTATTTTGTAGATACCCCTAACACTATAGATTCTTTCAATTTAGGGGTAGTTGTAGGCATTTGTAATGCAGCTGCAAGTGGGTGTTCTTGTTCTTCCTCCTTAGATGAATCTAGATAAATAAGATCCCCTAGATCTCCTTTGGGGTCAATCTTAGTCAGCCCTAGCTCTTTCTTGATGGATTTCAACATAAAAGGAAGTTCTTATGAAGGATCCCTTTGTACCTTTGTCTATTTCTTGGCTTGGTTATTCCAAAAATCTGAAGTTGTCTACCCTGCAGCAAGTGATAGCCTAGTGTGCATTTCCTTCACTAAAAGTGAAGGCTCTTATTGAACTAGCCTAAGATGATCCTCATTTTGTCCTATAACTTATGTCCTTTCAAATACCTTAGCATCATCTTTTGCATTAAAAAATAGAAAATCATGGTCATAAGGGACATGTTGGTATGGGATATCAAAACCTTGAATGTGTCTTTATATGTGACCATGGGGATCCCAGTCCCTGTGTGGCATAGTGGGAAAGTGATAGATATTTATTGTGTTACCTACCTCTCCAAAATAATTCCTTTACATGTAACACATTTTACCAATTATCACATGTGACTCAAAGAATGTACTCTTCTTATTTTTAATCAAGTCCTCTTTGACACTCCACTAGAGTTGATAAGCAATCTATTACTTTGTTAACTTGTCTAGTATGTATTTGGGGAGGTGCATGGGGAAGAACTTATGACCAGAAATCATAATTACCATATAATTGGGGTACAAATAGTAGTCACCCCTTCTAGTTAGTGTTTTTTTTATGCTTTCTCTTTTTTTAGGTAGTGAAGTCCCATGATTCGATTGCCATACTTGAGGATAGATATCCTCAGCATTTCAAACCATGTGCTTAGCATATGCATAAATATAAATAAACTAGTAATATTCAAAAATATGATTCTTGACCCAATATGTGGTTGGGCTCCAAATCTTGCCAAGGACTTTAAAAACCATGCCCATTAATGCATCTAGGAGATAAAACATCATGTAGAAATGGCCAGCTAGAGTGGGTCACTTGCTCTTATGCAAAATTTGTTCTCTTAGTTGGAAGCTAATAATTTCACCTAGGGTGAAATTTACATCATTGGTCATCATCAAGTATAGTAATGACGCCCAATCCAAATTAATAAAATTTATAATAGGCATGCTATACATAAGGTTCAGTAGTAGCATCCCAAACCACACTACCATTCTAAATTTATTAAAGGAGTGGGATTCTTTCCTTTATAAGTCATTATCTCCCTAGGGAAAAGCCATGAACTTAGTACCTTGTCCATTGAATTTTGTTAGTTCCATGAAACTAATCTATGTTTGTCAAAAATTGCATTTGGAATTGATAGAGATAGATACCTTTGAAAGTAATCTTTGATGATGCATGCCATGAATATCTAGTTGTCTATGTGGTTTAAAAATGCATCCTATGTAATATTCTCAATGAATAATAAATCCTATAGAAGGTTGATGCAGGGCATCACCTCAATCTTAGCCACCATTGAGTGTAGTGCTTGTCTCTTGAGGAGAGCAAGTCTATAACAAATTAACATTATGTGGCAAATAAATCTTTATCTAGTGAAAACACATTGATAAAATCCATAATATCCCATAATTCTGAGTAATTTCCATACCTATTATTGAAGATAATTGCATCATATACTATGTCTATGAATTTGATTGAATCCTTGATAGAAAATGGGCATGGTGGAAGTGTTCCCCTAAAGGTCTTAGATGATGATGCCATTATAATTATGCATAGTGATTAAAGGATGTTTACATGTTTTATGTAAAAAGTTCTCTCCACTAGTCGTTTGTTAGCTTGTAATAGAATCATAAGTAACTATGGATTTTCATTCCTAGGATAGAAGTCAAGTTTGAATTTGTTTGTGATCAATGAATACATTGATAATTACATGCCATGTATATAGTAATTAACATTCAATTTGAATTCATGCATTATAAATGTCCAATTTTCATATATTTGGTTTTCCTATATAGTTAAAATATCATTAGTTTAGTTAGTGGGTATCCTTAGCAAGTATCGAGAAGTATTTTTACTTTATTGGCTAAGTCTAGTGGGTCTTCAACAGTCAGGAATCAAGAGTTGGGTTTTGTGTTGGGATCGAGCCTATAAAATATCTGAACAAATATTTGAACACAAATCTCAAACAAAAACTTGAAGACCAAATCCACTAGAACAAATGTTCCAAATAAAATGTCTGATACAAAAGTTTGAAGACCAAAATCTCTGAATCACATAAAGCTAATGATGACTATTTCAGATAATTTATCTAATACAAAAATCTTGAACATAATTTCTGATATGAAATGTCTAATAAAAGATAAGTCATTTATAACAATTGTTTGGACAAAATGTCTGATACAAAAAATCTGAACAAAAAAAATTGATACAAAAATCCTGATGAATAAATGTTGAATAAGTCTTCCAAACATAAAGTTCAAAAAATGTCTGAAGACCAAATCTATCAGAATAACTGTTCCAAAAAAAATGTCTGAACATAAAATCTTGAATAATTTCTCTGAATAAAGCTAAGTCTTAAAAAGCCAACATAGTTCAAAAATCTCCTAAAAGGAATTAATAAAGTTAGTCCATAAAATGTATAATACCATGTTTTGTTCTTAAAATTGTTAAGACTAAATAGCAATCCTATTAGAATTTTCACAAAACACATAGAAGAAAGACTCAACACACAAGGCCAAATTTTGAAAAAAAATGTGGGTCCCCATTTCTTCTTAAAGAAAAAGAGGATGTTGGGTATAACAAATGGTGACTTAAAGGGAGAATACTTCTGAGCATTCAAGAACCTATAACTTCAATAAGTAATTTCAAATCAAACATGAAATATGTTAAAGGAAAATATTAGAATCAGAGATATGAAAGAGACTCCTAAGTACAATCACACAATATACTTGCCTTCTCACCCACGGACCTATGTGTGTTAAAAGTGAAGTTCATTGAACCCTTGTTGTAATAATATTTTCAAAGGCTTAGATTAGACGTAGATTTTATTCTAGTTTTTTATTAAATCAAGGGAAGCTCAGGCATTTTTATACTGCCATCCAAGCATCTATATCCTTGACAGAGATACATTGAGTTCCTTCTCTTTCCTTTCCTTCTTTTTTTGATCATGATGCATGGTACATTGACCTTATTTCAACATGTGAGATTTTGATCTTCTTTAGATGTTATTTTGGATTTATTGATTGATTTTTTGAACTCATAGAATCTATTTTTCTTATTTTATTTCTATTTTATTTGAATGGAAGGAGGAGAGCTAAAACCCCTATGAGCTGGTATCGTTATAAAACAAATGATTTACCAGAATGTCCCTGCTAGCTAGATTTGCACTAATAAATATCACCTCTAATAAGTATTAATATGAAAAAAGTGCTTGGTCCAATGGGATAAAAAAAACTTTTTAAATTCATATGAATTACTTGAGAAAAACTTTCACATACCTGGTAGAAATATTCAATTATGACAAAACTGAGGATGATTATGATTACATACCTAAATCTTGAAGACTCTAAACACAAAATTATACCCATTTTGTGAACTATCCCCAAGTTATGAATCTCATTGAAATTTTCCCTTTCTATTATATGTCTATCTAATCATAAAATAGGGGTCCAACTAGTTGGATATTATCTTGGTCATGTTAAAATTAAACAATTTAGATTGTCACAGGAAACAACAAAACATTTAATCTAGAAATCAATAAACTAAACTAGAAATCAAAAAACCTAAGTTAAAACGCAATAATTTAATCTAGAAAGTAGGAAAATACACTAGTAAAATAATAAACTAACCTAATCCTACCTCTAACATGCTCTTTCATCAATTGGGGGTGTCTCTAGATGGTACAGCCATGAATTAATCCTTCAAAAATTATTTGTTGATTGGATATGTGAGTTCATTACCCTACAAGTCCCTTAGATGGAATTCATTATTGCCAAGGATTTTTTTAAATTTGATATGGTCAAATCTATATTGGGGAAAATTTGTCCATTTATCCTTTGTTTCATGGGCTTTATCCCAAAAAAGTACCAGATCTGAGATCCTAAATGCTTTGACTTTTGATTTTTTATCAAACCACCTCTTGACTACATCCTAGTATTTATTGAAATTTTATAGGTCCTCAATCCTTGAATCTTCCATTTCTATTATATCCAATAGTTAAGATTCTAATTTATCATTTGGTTCCATGTATTCTTACATGAATTGATAATTCAATAACTTTAGCATGATTAGGAACATTGGCCTGCATCCATACACCAACAAATAGGGTGAGGCTTGGAGGGTTTGCTTATATCTTATTCAATTTGCCTAAAGGGAATACTTCATTAGATTGTGCTAGTCCCTAGGCTTATCCTCAATTGATTTCTTAATTACATCTATCAATTTCTTATTCATTTATTTAGCCAATCCATTTCCCTGAGGGTAATGGTTAGAAGATGACCTGATAGTGATTTGGTTGTCATGAGCCCATTCAGTGAATTTAGCTAATATGAATGCTAGCCCATTATCACAAACTATAGAAATGAGAGTGATAAATCTAGTTGTGATATGTTCCTCTAAGAAGTAAATTACGTCTTGTGCTCTATAATTCTTTATGGCCACTACCTCAGTCCATTAGGTGTAGTAGTATGTGGCAGTGATTATAAACTTATGACATGTTGAGGATTTTTGTTTAATGACACCAATGAATTATAAACCCCATTAGGAAAATACCCTTCCATCAATAACAATTTATAAGGGCATTGTTGCATGAATTTTTCTCTTTGATAAAGCTTGGCACTCATGGCATGTCCTTACATGAGCATGAGCATCCTTGAAAATTGTTGGTCAGTAGTAGCCCATTCTTAAGATCTTGTGAGTTATGGTATTCCTAGATGA
>JARHVA010001121.1:3837500-3856120 GCA_037957365.1 Torreya grandis
TATAGATTTGTAGGTTTACATGAAATTAATGTTTATATTGACACTTTTATAACCTATATACCTCCTTAAAACACAACATATTTTTTTTTCTCTATTTAGCATAAACAGGCCTATAGCTACTCATCTTGGCCTATTGACTATTACTTGGAGACCTAAACCTCCAATTTAATATGTTTTTCTCCTCCTTGAGTTTGGTTAGACCAATATTAGGATGTGAAAAGAATGGAAATTTTTTTGGAGGTATTATTTAGTATCCTAATATGATCATGTCTTCTTGAATATCCATTTATAGCCCTCATAGTCCTAATTTGGGTTTACACAGTCATACTCAAGCATGTAGTCTAATCTGAGTTACAATATGAAATGAGGTTTGAGATGACAAGATGTTTAGGGATATAAAATAGACATCATGAGATATTTAAAATATGGGATTTAATTCATCAAGATAATAAATTTATGTCAATAGTGACCTACAAGTCTATAGACTTGTAGGCTCACAATGCTCTTTTTGAAGGCTCTTAAGGAGACATTATAGCCTCAATTATTAGAAATTGTCAACCATTGATTCTTTGGAGGAGTATTAAAGACCTTTTTAGAGATTAAAATTACTATTGGGAATTTAATTTCATTAATTTCATGCATAAGACAACTTCAAACTCCTTGTACACAGGATTGTCATGTTTAAACTACTAGAACCAAGACATTTGACCCTACATCAAGCATGATCATGAAGAAACATGGAAGGAAATGATATTTAAATATTATAATAGTGTTAAATAGACCATAAATAATCATTTTAATCCATTTTTATAACTTCATAAGTCCACACTTGAGGAAATCTGACACAGGTGGGGAATCAAAGTTCATTTTCTACCCTTTAACATTTTAATGAATATTCATAAATTTAAGGGGCTTAAATAAGAAACCAATGCCAAAAAATTTCATGGAATTAGTTTCCCCTCTTATGGATAATATTTTAGTTCCCAAATTTCTCTCCCCTACTTGTACCAACTAAAAATTAAACTATCTTTTAGGGCTGTCAAGGAGAGTGATGGGAAAGATGAGTAGGTTTTTGCCCTGTTTAAGTCTATAAATATCTCAAATACATTGTTTTGGAATTCTAAAAACTATGGGAAGCTATAATAGTGCTTATAAGTGATATTCACTTTGTAACCTATACATATTTCTTGAATACCTCTCCTTTTTTCTTGGGAACTATCATGTTCTACTTATAAACTAATTAAACTAGAATGACAAGTGTTCCTAAAGCTCTCTCATGTCTTTACAGATGTGTGGAGATGTTTCAAACACTCCCTTATTCTAAAAACTTACCACTTTATTACCATATTCCATTCTTGAATATTATAAATGACTAAAAAAGCATTTCAAAGTTGGTTGAAATGTTAGAAATGAATAGTTGACTTCATTAATGCACTTATATGGACCATGGGGCAAATTAAATGATTTTTACTTGGACTAAATGACATGACAAATAATTTTAAAGCCTTTTACACTCTTGAACCTATTTGACCAAGGTAAGTCATGACTAAACAAGCATGATGTTAGGAAGACACTTACTTAAAACTTGTCAAAAATACCTTAAACAATGCTAATAATGACTTATGAAGGGTTTTCAAGCTTGAAAACCAAAGTTAAGGATTGACAATACAATTTTTATGTTAAACTAGTCCATGGTACCCAAATTTGGCTAACACCTACCAATCACCTACCCAAAACTTGATTTGAGGTGTTTCACTTATAGTCATCCATGTAATTTAATATCCCACCCCTATTTACCTCCTTGATTTATGTGTTTCCCATGTACACTCCTCATACAAAAATTATCCACATGCCACCTTACCCACCTTCAATCTATGTATAAACCTCATACACCCCTCCTCTATAAATTGCCAACCCTTCTATATCTAACAACCTTCCTCCCTATTTCCACATGTTGTCTAAATCTACTTAGCTAGATAATGCTTTTTTGGCTTATTCCACATCACCCTATCAAGCCTCTTCCTTTCCTCCTAGTGGTTATCTTAGAAACCCATATGTGGCCCACATTTCTAATATACATTAAGTGCATTAATAACTAAATTCAAAAACATGATAACCTATGCCAAATATATTAAGGAACCTCTCAATCTCAACATATGTGGATTTATTCTTCCATGTCCCCTATTAGACCTTCCTAAGTTCAAAGGGGAGGATATCCCAATTCATGCATCAAGTCTAATGCCATGATTCTCAGGGAAATCCTACCTTGGGATGGGGTCATTACTAATATTTTCCCTAAAACCCTAAAATTAATTACTGTTAACTGGTATTACCACCTCCCTAGTGGGTACATTCATTCTTTCAAATAATTAATGGCTAAATTCACTAAGGCCTTAACATAAATAAGATACTCAAGAATGGCATTTGATAATTCCTTGATATCAAAAAAGAACCCATTGATTTAGTTTCTCATTTCATCATGAGATTATGGTAGGTTATATATTCATCTATCAGTGTGCCTCACATGGAAAAAAGGAAAATATGCAAACTTTTTTTATTCCCTTAACAAGGAAGCAAGAGAAGGCATCCAAAATTTCCCCTATTAGTATTATTAATAATCTCTTGAAAGTACCTTATATATTGATCAAACAACCATCGATAGTGGAGTGGGGCCAATGGGTGGATTTTCACCTTGAAGTAAAATAATAGGGGATTTCAAAATGTGAACTACAATTTTACCAATAATCAAATCCCTAAAATCTCAATTAAAACAAGAATTCCACTAATGATGGATGACTAACTAGGATAAAAAGTCAAACACAAGGAATAATAATCAATATGTATCTATGAATAACATGAACCCAACTAAAAATATAGGTGTTAAGAACAAAAACCCTCCACATACAGTTCATTTGTTTGACTTCAACCAACCTCCACCCCATAGCATGTAGTATTACCCAAAATCAAAACTAGTTTTATCATGTTGAGAATTTCCCACAATTTCAAAACCAATCATACTATCAAAAGAATAATCAACAAGGATTTTTCTGACAAGGACTAAATCATAGACCTAGGGAATATGATCTCAATGTCTATTATTTCTTCCACCTAGTCATCAATCATAATACTCAAAACTATATGGATAATAAATAATTAATCCAAAGGCTCCCTGAGGACTAAAGGACAAATTTCATAAACATGTTCTTAGGAAATGTAGGTGAAAATCCTCATGCCACTAAAAATGGTGCCTTTATGCCATAAAACCAAAACCTTAAGATTTAACATAACCTTTTCCCAAACCAAAAAACATGAGATTCCTCCAAATCAAACTCAATGTAACTTTCATAATAAAATAGTTCATCATAACTAGTGTATGTAAGCTTGTACTAATGATTCTAAGCCTCCAATTCTATAACTACCAATGTTGTTATCACACCCTAGTTATGAGTTCAGTGTAAAACTAGAATGATAGGGGTTGAAGAGTTGTAAGTCTAAGAGGATGTGAATATAATTACTCATACTAGGTAATATAATCGCATGACTCTTCACCCCTCAAACATTTTAGATACTAAGGCCATTTGTAATACAATAAGGAATTATGATTTCATATCAATTCTTACAAAAATTTATCCCACATTTCTTTCTTGACTTGATCAAGAACTCATATTCCCCTTATTAAACATTTATAGATGATTTAGGATTGGGAAATTTATCCATGTAACTCCCCTACCCTAGGACCAAAACAATCATATTGAAATAGATATGTTTCCACCTAGGAAATATTCTTGAGACACTAGTTATTTTTTTGACCTTAGTATTCTCATTATTGATTGTGAATTGGCAAGGAGGGGGGATCCAACCTTGTTTTTAAAATTATGGATCTATAATAACTATGTAAAGAGAGCTATGGTTGATGATGGGGAATTCATGAACATTTCCCCCTTATCTTTATTACGTAAACTTATTTATACATAGACTAACTATTCTAGAACTCATAATATATTTTAAAGCTATGATATCCTCAAATACATCTCAATAGGAACCATTTTGTTTCTAGTTACTCTGGGTCTCAAGACTATGTTAGTGGAATACTACATGATTAAAAAAGATACAAATTATAACATTATCTTGGGAATACCTTGAATTCTTAGGATGAATTCCATCCCTTCAACCTTATTACAAAACATTAGGTTCTTCTATCTGGGCAAGTTTTTTGTAGCCCATGCCTTTTGATATGATTCAAATGATAATGCATAAAAAAATAGGATTGCATATTGACTATTACCTACTTACCAACAGGGTCAAAAAAACCCAAAGTTGGTTAATGTGACATATCTTATGAATCCCAAAATGGTTATCTTGAATAAATGAGTAGAAATCCCTCAATCCTTATTGAAATAAAAATTAGAGGAAAAAGTAGTGACAACTGAAAATGTCACTTGTTTAGAGACAATCACCATTTTTGTAGTTTTCACCATGTCAAAGGCCAATAATATTAATATCTTATAAAAACACATGCCACTTATTCTACTGTTCAACCCATGGGGGTTATGTAACTATAAATTCTCTGAGTCTCATAATTAGGAACACCTAAATGGGTTAGATAGTTTTCTTGATCTTTGCATTATAGAGATATTAGAAAATGAAGAGGTTTACCCTGATGACAATTTTTTCCATGAATACCATCATAAACACCTAATAATCAATCAAATAGGGAAAGTTTTAGTTCATATACTAATCATATTACATCTGATCCTCTTCATAGTATGATCCTTAATCACACCATGATAGGACCATTTACATTTTACAAACTTCCTAATCTATTAGGTTTGCTTCTTCCTAACATATCAGTTGTTTTACTATGGTCTTCACTTAGTTTTAATTTTTATCATGGTATAAGTTACCCACTATATATTTAGATAATTATTCCTCCCCTAGTCATGGTAGTACTCGAAGAAAAGATTCATACCTTAAAAATAAGTACCATATAGATAAATATTGGATCTCATGATTATCCACAAACACCTAAAGAGAGGTTGTATCTCCCCCTTGTGAATAGGAAGACCCTTGGAGAGCCACTCATTGAATTTTTACACAATTTCCTGCACTTAACAATAGGAAAAATAAGATTACCCATGTATTATCAATAGTAATGGGAACTGCATAACTATGTTGAGATACCTTCCACATCACAATGAGATCATAATTATGTTAGTATACTTCTCATACCAAACATCCATCACAACTATGTTGACATACTTACCACATTAAAAATCAAACCTAAAAAATAATCTTTTGAGTTCCCAAAAGTGCCTACATACCTTAATCCAAACAATAAGAGTAATCATTTTGAGTTTCTAGAAGTGCATCCATTCTTTTATAGACCATAAGAGTAGGCCTTTCAATTTTATTCAAGTTATTTCATTTGCCCCATATGGGGGAAAAACTTATTACTTTTTTTAGTCTTAAAAATAGGAACCCAAAGAGAGGTTAACCGATATAATCGATATCCATATGGTTGAGATATCATAGGAATAATATGTCTTACCATATGATAGTATGTGTCTTACACATGATCAGTGTGTCATTTTATATGATGGGTCTAAGTGTTGCCTTGGCATAGGGGAAATAATTATTCTAATTTATCATAAAATATGAATCATACCTTTTAGTTTCAAACTATAATTTGAATGTACAAATAATGGAGCTGAGTAAGAAGCCATATTGATTAGAATGATCAATTTGAGATATTTAGGCATCCAAAAATTAAGGAACCAAGGTGAATCATAACTAGTTTCCAGCTAGGTTTATGAGATCTATCAAACTAAAGCTAAAAATATTTAGTTATACAAGATTATTATGCAAAAAATTGCTAAAGACTTTGATTTCATTTCTATAGAGGGAGTCTCTAGGGAAACCAACTAGATTTTTGACTATATCTCTACTTCATCCTCATGCTTCAACCATCATCCTACTATACCAAAATATAATTTCATAATCTTAGTCATGATAGAACCCCTTGTATGCAATATTTCTAGTGACCAAAATGTTTCCCATATTGGAAAAGATTATATCTCACCAGTCCTTAACTTAGCTGAGAATGGTGAGGATATTATTGAGTCTTTTCAATCCTATGATGACCTCCCATATTTACACCACAAGATAGGTTTCTCCCTCACTCATTATCCCACATCAGCCTTTGGGTGTGATTACTAATATTATTATTGATAGGTCAAGGATTACTTGTTTGCTAATGATGAACATAATTTTTTCAATAGAGAGGGTGAATAATCCAATATTACCTTAGCCCCTAACATGTTTGAGGAATGAAATACCTAACTCATTAAAGAAACTATTGATAGGAGAGTCCTATAATTCTCAATATTGGGTATTCCATTCACCTAAAGAAGTGGAGGGTCACCGATAACTACTCACTAAGCTCTTAAATGATTTTTTGTTCTCTTACATTGATATGGTCAACATCAAGCCTAAGATTATGGTCCACAATATTATTACCATACCTGATGCCAAGATAATTAAACAAAAGCTCAGGTCAATCAAGATTAAAGTTGTGTTGATGGTAAAAGAGGAAGTTATAAAACTTATGAAGGTGGGATTTATCAATTAATTGGACTATTCTAAGTGGATGTCCAACATTATCCCTATTTTTAAGAAGAATTGTAAGATCAAGATATATATAGATTTTTGAGATATCAACAAAGAATATCATAGATTTGAATTTACCCTTTCATCCATTGATGTCATTATTGATGCTAAATAAGGATATGAATTGATATCACTTATGGATGGATTCTCAAGATACAATCAAATACTTATTCTTTATGAATATTAGAGTTATACCTCTTTTACTATGTAATAGGGGACATTTTTTATGTTATGATGCCCTTTGGTCTTAAAAACATATGTGAAACATATTAGAGGGAAATGACCCATATATTACATGATAGTATTCAGAATATATTTGAGGTTTACATAGATGTTATTATAGGGAAAGTGATATGAAAAAGTGATCACTTATAGGTGTTAACACCATATTGACACACTTAATTGAATACAATCTTACTATTAACCTAGAAAAATGCATGTTTAGAGTCACAGGTGGAAAATTCCTAGGGTATATCATTTCCTAGAAAGGGATTAATATTGACCATGCCAATATTTATACAATCTTGGAAATGGACCTCCCATGGATTAATTAGGGATTAGGTCATTCTTAGGAAAGTTTTGGGTTATTCAATGATTCAATCCTAATATTACCTATGTAATGCATCAATCAACAAATTTCTTAAGAATTTATGTGGCTTAATTTGTACAAATTATTTTTAGGAGGAATTTGAAGTAGTAAAATTCTTCCTCATGTTCCCCCTATGCTCATGGCACCCAAGATAGATAATCTAGTGATACTTTACATTATGGAAATTAAGATGTATCTCACCTGAATGTTGGCTAAAGAGGATGATATTAGAAAATAACATGACAATTAATTCATTAGTAAAACTCTCATGGATTGTGAAACATACTACATGTAGGTATAAAATGAATTTTTGGAAATTATGTTTAAAACTAAGAGATTGTGACACTATATGCTTAATAAGGGAATGAAATTCATAGTGAGGTTACAAGCCTTACAATTTTTCTTAAACTAATGAGTTCTATCAAAAAAAATTGGGTGTTTTATCACATTGTTAAGTGAGTTTGAGCTTAATTATGTCAACCAAAAATCCATCAAATGATAAGTCATCAATGATTGGTTGGTATAATATCCCCTGGAGGTCAATGATATAGTTGACATTGATTTTATAGATGAATTGATTTTTTACATAGATAAACCTCCTATGGCATATTATCCTTGTTATAAAATATTTTTTATTACTTAATTGACCACATTTATCCTAAAGGGGCCAAATCTCAATAGAGGTGGCATATTCACATTATCATCTCCAAGTTTTTCATAATAGATGAGGTTATCTACCAAAATGAATTTGATGGAATGTTGTTAATATGTGTAAACAAAGAGGAGTAAAAAATGGTCCTATTCCATTTCCATAGTAGGTTTTGTGGTGGTAATTTTAGTGGCCATGTGATGTTCAAAAATACATATAATGGGATAACTTTAACCCACTCTTGACGATGATGTCATTGAATATGTCTGGGAATGTGATAAGTGCCAACACTTCTCTCATGAGATCCACATAACTTCTTGGGATTTGTATCCCATTGTTATGCAATGGCCCTTTTCCACTTGGGGTCTAAATATGATAGGTAAGCTTTTCCCTAATTCTTTATATGCTCACCACTTCATTATCATGGCCACTAAATATTTTAGTAAGTGGGTAGAATCAATGAATCTTAAAACTATTACTCTTTATTCATTACAAAATTTATCTTGAACTAAATAATTTATTGATTTGAGGTTCCAAAAATCATCATAACAAATAATGGACTCCCATTTAAAAATCTTGAGGTGTATGAAGTATGAAATAAAATTTTCATATAACATCACACATTATCATTAAATTATCCATAGGCTAACTACTAGCTAAATCCACTGACAAAACCCTAAGGTTGGTCTTAGTTAATATAGTCAAAGATTATAAATGAGATTGGCATTTTTAGCTTTATCCATCACTTTGGGCATATAGAACCAACATTAAAACACCCATGGGGGTAGCCCCATATTCTATCATTTTTAGATCTAAATCTATTTTACTTATTGAGTTTGAGATACCTATCCTTTATGTTTCTCTCCAAGGCCTCCTTGATCATGAATAATACATAAATTTATGATATTTAAACTAGATATTTTTTGATGAACATCATCTTATTGTTACAAAAACTCACATCGCCTATGCTGATCATACTGGTAGATAATACATCAAAAAATCCATGAGTGCCCAATACATGTATGATGCATTATCCTTAGGCTTGATAACTATATTGATAAAAATAAAGGAGAGAGAGTATAAATTTCAAACCTAACTACTTAGGCCTTTACCTGGTTATTGGATTTTTCAATAATGGAGCATATTGATTATGAACTTTGGAAGGAAAAAAGTTTGATGAATCTATGAACTTTTTACACCTTAAACATTTATATATTTACTTCTTACATGTCACATTACCCTCATTTTATTGAATTTTTATTGTTTGTTTGTTCATTTGCATATCAAATTTCATTTTTAGTGATTACTTGATTGTTAGTTTGCATAGTGTAAACGATCCAAGATGCAACATGTCATATAATTCCATCTTCACATGACATTATTATCCTATAGAAAAAAAAATTTAAAAAACAACATTACATTGGTTCTTGTATTAATTATTATGAGAAGAGTAAAACTATTTTTCCTATATATTATTGTAAAATATAGAAAATTCTACCCTACAACCCAATCTAGAAACTTGTCCATGACAAAGTCTCATCTTATGGTGCCTTCTAAATCAAAAAATTAGCATGATAAAAAATAGGTAACTTTACCCACCTATCTTGGTCTTCAGTGATGAGACCTTGAATTTTAATAGGTGTATGGGGCCAATATTTAGGGGTAAGGGACTTAAAAACAAAAAACCACTCTTATCAAAATCTTATGTAACATAAAATATAAATATCATGTCTCTAAACCTTGTTAACATTCTATGTTTATTCATTACATATTCATGGGGTTAACATTAGGTGAGGTTCCATTACTCATCTACATCTAGTCTTTGGTGATTGAGCCCATGTGTCTTCTTAGTCATGTGAGACTAAGTGTATTGGGTCACAAAGAAAAATAAAAGCTAAATGCAAAATCAATATTAAATCAAAAAGTGTCTATTTAAAAATTTCTTCAAAAAATATTGTCTATATGCCTATGATAAAAAGGTAACTTTATCTGACTCACAATCCTATCAGGGCTAGTCACCCCTAGATGAAGCCAACATAGTTAGTATTTTGAATATCTATCAAGAAGTACATTTACCCTCTTTTATCTTAAAGATTATATCATCTTCCTTTTTCCAATGAATTTTGATTTGTGGTTTTCATATTTTATCATATCACATTTACCATATCTTCCTTTTCATTTGCTTCTATAATTTAGATGTCATCTATTATGCTTAGTAAAATAACTAGGTCATCACCTGAAAAAAATTATTATCAAATATATAAATTTACACATATCCATCATATTATATCACTTACATACATTTTATTTCACACATATAATAATTATCCATGGTTTTTATCAAAAACATAGATATACATGGTATATCATCACATGCCTATTCATCTAACATGTATAAAGTAAAAGGAAAACATGTAAATCAATATCCCATAACACATAATGTTAAGTCATTGAAAGATAACCCAAAATGTCTCTATATATATCATAATAATGTTGAGTTTGTAAAATATGATTCTTTAATGCAATAACTTATATAGAGGGCCAATAGGTCTCAAGATCTCCAAAAATAAAAAAGAATCAAAAGTGTAAAATGTTTATCGATAGGTATATTAAATAAAAACCCCAATTTCCTCTTTTGTGGAGGTCTTGAAGTATAATAATTATGGGTTATATTACTCATATGGCATATCCTACTAGTACCACCCTAAGGACTTTTTCTCTAACCTAAGGGCTACCATCTCTCCTCTCATTGGTACCTCCCTAAGAGGTCATGCCTCATATCCATTGGTTAGAATAAGATCAAACTCCACTAGATACTATCATGTCTACCATGTCCTTTGACATCTTCTATCTCACCTTGAGTGTGATATTCTCCACCCTCAACCTAGTCATCATCATAGACACATGATATGCTAGAATGAAGACATCAATATGTTGACCTATCCTAATAGGTAATCTAGAATCCATTAGTAACTCATATTTAGTAGTATATATACCTAGCTAAAATAGATTGATCAAGGTGTCCATGATCAATTTATTCCATTCATTTAAGGTATTTAAAATCACAAAGTAGAATAATCGATGTCAAGTCTAATCTTACAAAAACCAAATCAAGAAATCAACTAAGTACTCAAGCATAAAAGTGAAGTATAAGATAATGAGATAAAATGCATAAATTAATAGTTTGTATGGATCATCATTATGATAATACATATTAGATTCAAAGTTTATAACCTCTTCCTCCTCCACATCTAGGTATTTATTTATCTCAATATACTTAAGGTCCTCACCATATCTACCTATCCACTACTAGTGGTATGATAGATCCTTATAACCAAGTCCTACTATAAAAGTGGTGGTGGTAAAACTACCTGATATTGTTTAGACACAATTTTACCATCATCAAACTATAAACCATGATGGTTATAGTTTTACCATGGTGGTTATGTAAACATTGTTCTATGAATACTGGTGGTTATATCCCCAAGTGGTAGTTATGTCAAGAAACTATGTCTTCTTAAAACCCACTCAAAAATTACTAAAATACACATAAACTACCAAAATTTTACACATTTATAGTCTCCCCACTCCCACAAACATTTTGATACTAAAATTTTCAAATGTCATTAGATGTTAATGTGATTTAAGAAATTTAAAATTGGGGAAAATGGAAAAATGTAGAAAAAATATACCGATCCCTACCTAAATTTTCCTCCTATTATATTAACCATGTTCATATCTTTCTCATCACATTGAATATTTGTTCACTCAAATCCATCATAGGCAACCTAGAGCTAAAAAATCTCTCAAATCAGTTAGCTCAACTAAATTTATCTTTGGTAATTTTTGAATAATAAGTCCCCAAACTAGCTATTTTATTTTAAATCTTTCCAAATTTAGCATATTTTATAATTTAACACATATTTTCACATAAACAAGTCATTTTATTTCTATATTTTATGATTATGTTTCAAAACTAATATTTTAATGACATTTTAATCTTTTGTAGCACATTTTACGATTTTGAAGGTACATGAAAACTTGGAACCAAATTCAAACTCAAGATGTAATGGTTAAGGTAGTATGATCCCCCAAATGTATGGTATGTAATCTTATCCATGTTTTTATTAGATATAATGTTTTCTACTCTTTCATTAAAATTTCACTTGATTCTTAGCTTAGATGTTTGTAGGTTTCATGGTGTGTCAAATAGATTCACTACCTTAGTTTATAACCCCTTATTTCCATTTCCAAATACTACTACTCAAGACCACACACTAATCAATTCATGACAAGGTGTCATCTTGAGGAAGCAATATGTATGAATGCATAATTTTCACAATGTGATATTTTAGTTCAATGTCCAATAATGATGCAATGATATCATAATGTATGCTCAAACAAAGTATCTCTAACATGTTTTCCCTTTTTTACCTTATACACTCTCTACAAGCCCCATTTGACTCTGTTTGGTTTTACCTATGTATCTTCTAACTTTTTAATTTTAAAAACCTTCCATGCATGATGAAAATACTAATATTCATAATAGGACCATTGTTTAGCATTACAAAACCATTGTCTAGGTTTCAAAACCATCATGGTGGTTTCATAAACCATTATGGTAGTTACATATCCATAAGGTTGTTATGTATTCAATGAGTGGCTATTATTTAACCTTTGATGGTGGTTCTATCACTAGGACTAGTGGTTATCTAACTACCACCTATAAAAATAGGTGTTTTAATCACCTCCTTGTCTGCCAATTTTAGCTTCTAAAACTCAAATTTTGACGTATTTAGATGTTTGTTATAATGTTTCCTGATATTTCCACCTTTTTTTTACTTCTGTACTTTCCCAACTCATTCCTTCTTATTTTTTCAATAATTTTGAGTTTCTCCTAAGTTATACTCCTAGTTAAACTCAATTAAACTCCATACAACTTTATTGCTCTTTTACAAATAACCCATTTTTGGCTTGATTTTGGACCCAAAAAATTTCATTATAGATTGGATATTTGAATATTTTATAGCCAAAATATAATATCATTGCTTTGAATGTATACCTATATTATTTTTGTGATTGACTACACCATTGTAAGGAAGTGTCATTGATTCTTCAACTTAGTCTTTAAAAATAGTGCATTCATCCATCCATAGATCAACTTATATTTTTTTGGAGATTGTGTCTATATTATTCCTCCACCTTTTTTGACAATTATTGGTTCATATTTTTTGTTATAGAGTTCCTAAATTATTTTCCTAGATAAAGGAATAACATAATGAGGACTATAACAAAACATGCTACATGTATTTAGTTGATATCTGCCTTGGTCAGGTTGGAGGATTTTTTATTTAAATTTATTTCACTTATTTATATTAATTATTTAAATTAATATTTTATTAGAATATATTTACATTCCATAAAAAAATTATATGAAAAAGAATCATTTCCTTTTCTTAGTCTTTGTAAAAAAAAGAAGCTAGTCTTTTTTTGTGATCACATTCATTAGATTCTATCATAGTATATAATATTTCACTCAAACCATAGGTGAATATTATAATATCTCACACATATTTTTAGTCATTTTAACAATTTATTTTCATTTTTGGAACAAACTCCTTTCATTCTCACTCACACACACTAGTAATTAGAAAACCCTAGATCAACCTAGGTAGACCAAAGACATTATTTTAATACTAATTTATTTAAATAATAATAATGCTATGTTTAGATCAAAATAAAATTAAATCAAAATTTAAATGATCATTCCATTCAAAAAAATACATAGTTCATAACTAGTGGGCATTCAATCTATGAATATTGAAAATTTATTCTAACTTGCATATGAGCAAAAGAAATGTTAACAACTTAATAGAATTTTATTGTTTAGAATATAAAACTATTTTTCAAGAATTTTAATGTTGGTAAGAATTTATTTTTCACATAGATACATTAATACATCACTCAAATAAAATTAAAAATAAAAACCTCATTTAAGTTGCATCTAGAATAGTTGAAAAATCAACATTTGCATAGTTACAATAGATCTCTCTCTTACCTTGCATGCATTGAAAATCAATTGTAAAAGACAGAAATAAGTGTTTTATTTTTTAAATTTAATTTTTTATAATTATTATTTGATTTCAAATTATTTAATTTCAATAAATTATTACTTTTAATTTTCAATCAAACATTTTTAAAAATAAAACAAACCAAAAACATTATCAAAACCTTGCCCAACCATGAAATACTCTAAATTTAAACCTTGATATAAAAATGTAGTAAGTCATTTAAAATATTAATTAACAAATAATATCATACACTTATACCTTTCATAGTCTCATTTGGATTACACTTTCTAAGACACTAGGTCTTGTCAGTGAAGTTCTCTTCCCTAGGGTAAGAACACCTTATCCTAAAATCAACACACTATCAATTATTAGTGGCACATTGAGAATTTAGTTTTTTACATTAAACCTATTCCTAAAATCATCATAAATGTTATTAGTTACTTAAATTAATAAGATAAAAAATTTAATCCACCCATCATCACCCTTCCTTAAAACTGAGGTCACCAATATAACGTGATTAAGACTAGATCCTCACCTCCACTCCCATTTATTATCCTTAGGTATATCCTCATAATATATCATTAAAATTTATAGATGACATTGAATATACCTAATCAAATTGATATATTTGATATCATCCCTTGATTCATTTAACCTAACCATTCCCATTTCACTAGTCCTAGTAGTTATTATGAGCTTCACTTCCTTATTATCTTAGACACCAAAGGACCTTAGAGATCTATTTACTCTCAAATATACAATATTAATTATAAAAATTAAATTTTTGAATTATTTTGGTTCCATCATGAGAATCCATTTCCACCATTCATTCCAATCCTATTCCACTTACTCATAATCCCAATCTGTATCTCAACCCTTTGCTCATTGATTTTATTAGTTATCTTGGCTTGGCCTTGATAAGTCAAGTGAATAGTTTCACATGTGATAGTTACATGTATATAGGACCCAATACTTACTAATTTGAGTAGGAAAGTGTTGAAGGGGGAGGGGAAAAGGAATAATGAAGGGTTTATAGGAAGACCTCAAGGGTAATGATGAAACTTTGGTCTAATTTTATATGAAAGTCAAAAATTCCAAGGGTAAAACCATTACTAAAAGTGGGGAAAATTTGGTGTCTTATGATCTTAATTAAATTGGTAGGCATCATTAAAATAAGTATTAGGATATATTTTTTTATGCCAATGAGGATTTTAGGAGTTGATTATTTAATACTAAGGAAAATCTACATCTCTAGGATGTTAGGAGACTACCTATCTCAAGAAAAACCATAAAGTGTTGAATGAGATAAATATTGTGGTGGATAATTAAAATCCTAATAAATAGGGATCCAAGACCACCCTCAACTATAAGTCTTAGGAATATAACATTTAGATTGACCAATTAATAAGGGAGAGGATTCTGAGGGCCCTATTTCATTTGAGAAAGTGAAAGACACTCAAGTGGATATGGAGAAAATCATACCCAAGTACAATGAGGATGGTTTGAGTAGGAAGACCAAAGACAAAATTATTAGTGTAGATATCAATATAACTATTCTAAAATTCTTTAAAATTATAATAAGTATCTACATCTGGTTGGTGGATGTAGATTTTGTCATTGGCTCTTTGTATTTTTGTGAAAGTTTGGATTCTTTTTTGATGAAGTTTTTTTTATGGTTCTAGTTGGTTGGTGTTTTAAATTAGTTTTATCCTTTATTTTTCTATTTTTTATAACTTATCTATTGTTTCTTATAAATTTTACTTAGTTTTGGGATCTAGTCAAAACCCAACTTTTACCCCTACTAAATAAAAATGATATATGAATAAAGAAGATAATTTATTAAATATGCGTGTTCTATTTATTAGATATCTTATTAATTTTAGACCTACTTAAAATTTTATATTTACATGAATAAATGAATAAAATTAATAATACTAACCCCTGTATAACACCATTTCAAACCAAAGTCTAATGAACCCATAAGAATTTATACAAAGTATTAAATTCAATGCTAACATTTGGTGGTGTTGCATGAATGTAGTATAATTGATGTCCACATGAATATACCCACTTTCTCTCTAAAATTGTGTTAAAAAATAATAAATACATGGTTGGATAGATTAATTAATATTTTTTAGACTGACTAAAAAATAATTGGGGAAACTTTACCATCAATTTAAAAGGTTTTTTTTCAAATAAAATAAAAAATAATCATGGATTACATATTCCTAATTGTTGTGGCCTTACATTCTTAGACATGCAAAACACTTTAATAATATAAAATATTTGACTATAGATATTATTAAGTGGACCACATATAATTTAGAAAATCTATTAGAAATAGTAAAACTTTGGATGAGAGAAAACTGACTAGGAGTTGGAAAAAAAACTTTTTATTATTATTATCTAAGCACTTAAACTTTGGAAAATATTTTATGACATAAATATTGAATTATATCTAAACAAAATAAGAAGATTAATATTAAGAATTTTATGCCTTAAAAAATATTCATGGACTAGGGACTGACCAAAATAGGCAAGTAATAATTATAGGGGCCTATTCGCCTTGGGGATGGCATGTGAAAAGTGGGGATCCTAAAGAAATGTGACTTATAGAGAAATATATTATATAGAGTTGAGGGAATTAGTTAAGAAAGATGTAGGGATGAGAAAATGAGTCAGAAAAAAGATACTAGAATAAGGAGATTAGAGTAAGGAATGTAATAAAATATATACAAATAATTTAATAAAATGATAAGATAAGATGAGATTAAATAGATGGAAGAAAAGAAGGCTAGAATATAATAAAATACAGAAATATAGAGAGAATAACGGGAAGAAATAATATTAAGGAAGAAAAATAAATAATAATAAAATATGTACACATCAACTATCACTAATCTTCTCATTGAAGATCCAAAAGATGTTGACCTAACAAAAATTAAATATTTAATGTTTATACCTCTATAGTCTATAAAAGAGATAGAAAAAGGTATATTAGGTTAAATTATACATTTCACACCATTTAAAGTATGAGATAAAAGTTTAAAACTGATATATGATTTAGTTATATGAGAGGGAACCTCAAAACTATTTAAACTCATGGGAGTGGAAACCCAAATGTGTGGGACAAGTACAACCCATTGTGGATGAGAAATATAAATGAGTGTAGACATACACAAAGAATACATTATATAAGATACCATAAAATAATAAGTAGGAGATAATGTAGTATACAAAATAGATGAAACAATAAAATAAAACATACCAATTAAAAATATAATCATGTTAGAAGAATGGAAGGTAATGGATGAAAATGAATAAGAAATTGTAGGAGGAATAGACAAAATTAAAGAAATAGGTGTGGATGAAAATGAAGAAATCCATAATGTTATGATAATTCAAGATAAAATATATGTAGAGGTAAATGTTAATGATAAATTCAAATAGATAGAAGGAGAATATGATGAAGGAACTAATCCAGGATAAGAAGGAAAATAAGGACTGATTAATGAAACTAATATGATAGGGTATTAAGGAGATATATAAGTATAAGAAAGAGATAATGAATAGGAGATATAAAATTATGTCTTATTTTAATACCCAAACCATTAAATACCCCATAATTAAATTAATTAATTGGACCAAACACCATCCCCCACAGAACATCACATAAGAAGAGACAACATGTTTCATAGAAAAGAAAAAAGAATTGTAGGGGAATAAGTAGATCATTGTTTTAAGGTATCCTAAAATAGTATGAGAAAAGAATGGATTTTTTTAAGAAAATAATAAAAATTCTTTCAAAGAAAGTAAATTCAACTAGAATTTAAGATATACAAGGGAATGATTAGACCCTTAGTAACATAGCATATGGATGCAAAGTATAAAATAAAATGAAACGAGTAATGGTTATCTTCGAAAGAGTTTAATTAATAAAAATAATAGTTATACGATTAGTAGGTCAAAAAAATTATAGGAATGGGGGAAAAATAGAATTAAATTTCCACTATTTGAAAAATAAAGAAAATATTTTGAAGATCTTGGACTCTTACAAAGAAACCATAGTAAAATATTATAAAATAATGTTATTTGGTTTCATAGAAACATTAAGAGATGATGCATTGAAATGGCACATGAGTACCAACCTAGGTCACAATATGACATAGATGGAAGTACAAAAATCATTTAAGATATATTCATACTTCCCAAATGTGTTGATGAAAAGTGTTAGTAAAAGGAGGGAATAGTTTTAAAAATAACAGAAGATTCTAAAGGATTATGGCCAATGGTATAAAAAATATTTTTAAAATTTTAGGAGCTACTATATGAAAATGATAAAGTATAATGGTTTATTTATGGATTCATATCATATCTTAGAGCATCAATGGATGTAAATATATTTGAAACCTTTTCCAAATAATTCTATATGTATTCAATATTAGAAGAACAATCCTAAATAAGAGAGATAATATCCTCATTGAAAGGGGGCATAAATAGAATACAATAAGAATTAACACATTTAATATTCAAATAATAAATTTAAATGAAGAGTGAGGAGGGTACATCTTCCAAATTTGTGGGGAGTAATATAAGACCAAGAACTTGGTGCATGGTGATGTGAGAGAGAGAGAGAGAGAGAGAG